>JBBGZY010000850.1:152500-592500 GCA_037952925.1 Lithobates clamitans
TAAATAAACATGTAAGAGAACATACGATAAAAAAAAATAAAAAAAAAAATCTACTAGCAGAAAAGCGCGGTGGACGCGACAAATGGGGCTTTGTATTATTTTGGGACGATATATCATATCCCCATAGATTAACCTTCTACTAGGAACCGAGCCATGATGCATTGGGGTGATAGAGGGAGAGAGCAAATAAAATATATATTCTATCATGGAACTATGTGAGGAGGACTAGCATTAATTAAAAAGACAGAATCATTTTAGATATCCTGCGTCCCAGTGTTCTTTGGCAAAAGGAACGACGCTCGTCATCTGGGGCAAGTTTTAAGGCAGCAAAGAGTGACTGAACCCGGCAGAGGCGGCTGGAGGAAAGAGGGACAACATGGAGAGAACTCCAACAAGAGACTACAGTTCTACATGGAGAAGAGATACGTGATGAAATAGTACAATAATTTAATAGATAGATAGATAGATAGATAGATAGATAGATAGATAGATAGATAGATAGATAGATAGATAGATAGATAGATAGATAGATAGATAGATAGATAGATAGATAGATAGATAGATAGGTAGAGAGGTAGGTAGAGAGAGAGAGAGAGAGAGAGAGAGAGAGAGAGAGAGAGAGAGAGAGAGAGAGAGAGAGAGAGAGATAGATAGATACATTATTGGTATATGATAGGTAAACAGATAAAAAAAAGATTATAGGTAACATATATAGGTTATGGATTATAGGAGATAGATACAGTAGATGGATTAATAAATATATAGATTTTTGCTATGTGATAGGTAAATAGGTACAGAGATAAAAAGAGATAGATAGAAAGATAGATTAAAAGTAACATATATAGGTTTTGGATGATAGATAGATAGATAGATAGATAGATAGATAGATAGATAGATAGATAGATAGATAGATAGATAGATAGATAGATAGATAATAGGTAACATATCTAGGTTATGGATTATAGGAGATAGATAGATACTGTAGATGGATTAATAAATATATAAGTTATTGGTATGTGATAGGTAAATAGGTACATAGATAAAAAGAGATAGATAGATACATTATTGGTATATAATAGGTACAGAGATAAAAAAGATAGATAGATAAATTATAGGTAACATATATAGGTTATGGATTATAGGAGATAGATACTGTAGATGGATTATTAAATAAAGATTATTGGTATGTGATAGGTAAATAGGTACAGAGATAAAAATAGATAGATAGAAAGATAGATTATAAGTAACATATACTGTATAGGTTATGGATGATAGATAGATAGATAGATAGATAGATAGATAGATAGATAGATAGATAGATAGATAGATAGATAGATAGATAGATAGATAGATACAGATTTTTAAAGTATTGTAATGCCACGGATAAAAAGATAACCAATTACAATGGTAGATGGATAGATGATATAGATAGATAATTCTAGGAGTGGAGGGATAGAAGGATAATTGGATACACAGACAGATTATAGATATAAAAGGTGGTGGGAATTACAATGGAAGTATCGGGTATATACAGATGGAACTTTTCCTTTTATCCCGGATTGTTACAATGTATCCCTCTGTGGATGTCCCTATGTATACCGAATACTGAATGCCGCTCTGTTTATCCTTGTTTTGTTTTTCTGTAATAATCAAAAAGATCCGCCGGTACTTTTAAGTGTCAAGAAAAGAGCTGTTGCCATGGCAACCGCTAATGCACAAGGGGAATCACTGCTGACCACCACAAGCTCCCTTTCCTATAGAAGTGCCCAGGATCAGGCGCTCCCCATCACCAGCCCTCGTCACTCCTGTGCCCCCAGCCAGCCCAAACTATTTTGGGTCTTTGTGGAAACTGTTCATTAGGGCCGGTCAACGACCAGTGAAAGGATGCCTATACCGAGAACACATGGAGCCTGCCGCCCTTGACCTCTTTCTTCTATGGGAAATGCTGGTCCCCTGGCTGTTTGGTTGGTTCAGTGGCTTCAGTCATTTTTGAATTATCGACCCAGAACAAATGGAAATCTGGAGTTCTGACTATGCTTGTTCTGTGTGATTGGCACAGATTAGCTGTTCAGGTCTTTTTAGGGGGTCTGTTTATTAAAAAATATTTTGCTACCCGCCTCTCTATAAAAAATTAGAAGAGGACTTGAGTGGGTGGATGGCACATGGTCTGTCATGGTTAGGCAAAATTTACTCAGTAAAGATGACACTTCTGCCACGCTTATTGTATTATTTTCGTTTCCTACCCATAGCGTTAGTGAGATCTGACTTGCTGAGATTCCAATCCAAACTTATTAATTTTGTGTGGCATGGCAAGAATCACAGAGTTTCTAAACAAATACTCTTTACCCATAAAATTAAGGGGGGCCTCGGCCTACCACACCTTATGCTGTACTATCAACACCCAGATAGCTTAATTATCGGTAGTGTATTCCCGGGGAGGGGGGGGACCAGAATGGATTGCCATGGGGAGGAAGGTGATTAAACACAATTCCAATAGATTTCCTTAAATGGCAACCCAATACGGACAGACCTCCCATCCTTGTTCTCACCTTATCTAATTCCCTGGCGGTTTGGGATAAGGTCTTGCACAATCCCAACTTGGTCTCACCCTTCCCTCTACTTGCTCATCTTTTAAATAATCCTGCTTTCCCTCCTGGACAAGATCCTGAAGCCTTCCGCTAGTGGCTCAACAAGGGTCTCTACCGTATGGGGCACTTCTCCACTCCCCCGAGGTCATTTTACCTTAATACATTGCAAGTTACGTCTGAAGATGCCTGCATCGGAAAGTTTTAGGTTCTTTCAGATCTCTCATTTCTACGTCAAGACCCTTAAGTGACCCCTTATGAAAGCTGGTGTCAACAGAATAAGGGACAGAGGAGAGGGATCTCTATTATCCATTGGCTATTGCTGACTCTGATGTAAAACTAACATATATGCAAGTGTGGGACTCGGACACGGCCTCTGAGAGCGAACTGGACCATTAGCAGTCATCTTTCCACTTTGCCTTTAAAGGGATACTTGATGTCTCTTTGGGGGAAGCGAGTGTTATGGTCCTTACAAGATGGTACATGGTTCCAGCTCGCATAGCGAGGCTATTTCTGACCTCCTTACCATTATGTTTTAGGGGCTGCCAATCTCTGGGTACCATGCACCAGGTTTGGTGGGAATGCCCTAAAATCAGGGGCTACTGGAGCAAAGTCTTTATTATACTAAGAAAGGTTACCGAAACATCGGTTGCCCAGCTACCCCATAAAGCTCTTCTTAACAAAAAGGTTGCTGATGGCTCCCGTGCAACACAATAATTCATTTTATGCCTTTAGCTGCCAAACTTGCCTGATCCTGGAAGCACCCCTCAGTTCATATTGCTATGTTCAGGTGCAAAGTTTCCTGGATCATGCTTAATGAGCACCTGGCAAAACAACTTACTGACTCACTTAGTGTCTAAATTTATGAAGATATGGGAGTTTGGGCGAACTACAACCATACAGACCTGTAGGTCTTCTCTGTTGCCTTTTTTCGGAACCCCTCTTTGGTCCTCTTAGTGTGAATTGACAAGACAGAGGCCTCCACTAAGTTTCCTACCCCCCCCCCTTCCTTTGTCCCCCTCTCTTCTTTATCTCCACTTTCTAGGGCTTGTTTACACTTGACAAAGTTTCTAACGCTTAACATACACTCCTATAGCCTTAGTATGGGCTTAAGACTCACGTCAATGAGCTTTAGTATGGGCGTTAAACTGGCGTTTTACAAGCCTTAAAAAGGCTCCCCAAATGCCCTATGTGCAGTTTTGATGCATTTCATGAGCGTTAAGGCTCGTTAAAACCGCTTCACACATGGGATATTACAGGAAATACACTCATTTTAACCCCCCGCAACTGCACTGTAACACCTGCCAGGGCATTTGCAAAGCGCTACCATAGACTTGAATAGGAGGCGTTGAAAGGCTTCAAATGCCTCCTGACTCGACATCATGTGGCTTCATGTTTTGGTAATGTGCTATCCATTGTATCATTTGCATAGGAGTTTGAGGGGCATTTTTAACACTGCTTTCAATTCTAAGTAAATGTATGGTCATTTGGGTGGGATATTCCCTCCCATATTCCCTTCCCCTTTCTTATTTTGTTTCTTTTTTGGTCACAGCGTTTATATGCTCTTTGAGTGTTTTTGTTGTAGTTTTCATTGTATCCAAAACGATGCTGTTATTGTACCTTTATTGTGTTTGGATTGGGACCCCAGCCCGTGTAATCTCTTTGTATAACGTACACTTTGTACTTTGACTTTCTTTAAAGCGGAGTTCCAGTCTCCCAATGCGATTTTTTTTTTAAGACTCCACTCTAACTTGATCCACTCTATATGCAATCTTTAGATAGTGTTATTCATGGAGTCCTTTTTATTTATGTTTGAATTTAATAAAAGTACCTGGATCTCGGAAGCTGACAGGGTCCATCTTCACTGTGGGCATCTGAAGCCCTCTTCTACTTCTATTTCCGGGAATCGGTGCAGTTGGCTACCCAGCATGCACCTCCCGATCTCGCGCCTGTTCAGTAATGCCACCGCGCTGTGCTCCTTCCTCCTGAGTCCTAACACGTTACCATAGCGGCGCTGGCGGACGTTCCCGTCGGTCATCACAAGGTTTCGCCACTAGGCGATTGGCAAGGACTCCTGGGATACATGACGCCGCTATACCAGGAGCTCTTGCGAATCGCCTAGTGATGTAATCGCCTAGTGATGTAATCGCCTAGGCGGGGACTGCCAGAAGTGCAGGAGAAAGAAGATAATTAAAGGTATTTCCTTTAAAAGAAAAAAGAATTTCCATAGTGAAAAGGATGCTAACAGGGGCCACCATAGAGAGGAAGTGTATAAAATGCGTGAAAAAAAATATTGCTGCGTGAATACCTTAAGGTATAATTAAAGGCGAAACTTTTTTTTATAGTTTTGGATAGAATGGAGAGGGAATAAAACCCCTGTCAGTTTTTATTGCTGTTTGTGGCCCCCTGTTAAGGAGATTCGCCCTCTCTATTTGTCCTGTGTACCATTATCATTTAAAGTGAAAGTAAGAGAGAATCCCACATTTTGGGTTGTCCCCAGAAAAGTCATAGGGGGGAAATCTTCCAATGGGGACACTAGTTCTGATAGGGGGGGGGTCCCCAAGGAATTCAATTAATTTGCAAGTATTTCCCCTCACTTCCTGTTTGGCTATGGGATAGAAAGTGAAGGGAAATCTCTGCAATGGAACAGAGATGGCAAAAAAAATCTGACTCGGGTTATATTACCCCCCCTTACTCTATCCAAAATGAAAAAAAAAAAAAAAAAAGTTTTGCCTATAGTTCTACTTTAAGCATTTGGATGTTCACCACGAATAATAACTGCATTGTGTATAATGTTTATTTCCTTTATCTACAGCTCCATCTAGTGGCCATAATTCAATATTTTCCTGATTGAGGCATTTCAGGAAAATACCACATAATGGCCAGTAGATGGAGCCGACGATCAAAGGAAATAAACCTATTATACACAACACAGTGATTATTCAGGGCGTTTGTTTGAATATTTATTTGCATTTTTTTTTTAATCAATAGACCCCTTATGTGTATGGATAACATTGCTTCTGAAGAAGTGGCTTGGCCTGTGATACATGTACAGCTTTCAATGCCAATCCCCATGCTATGCTGTTTTACTTGGTGCTTATCACCTCTCTTATTTGAACAGGCTTAGTATATTTTGTTTTTGTTTTTTGTTTCATTTTATTATTATTTTTTCTATTTATTTCGTTTTTACTTTCTTTTTTGGATAGGGATTTTTATCAGTGAATTAATTCTTAAAGAATATGTCAACCCAGAATTTCATATTTCTAATATGTGCCTGCTGTACCATGTACTTGTATGAAAGAGTATCCTGTTCTCTTTGTATTACTTCCTTTATGTCCCTTGTGATCCTGCCAGGCCCTCTGCTTTCCTATTAAAATCTGACCACGCTAAGCAGAAGAGCACAGCGTGGTCAGTTTTCTAATTGTGCTGAGAATTCAGCCTGCTCTCCCCCAAGGATCAGACTTGTACTGACATGCCCCCCCCCCCTGCACAGCCTTTACTGGGAGGACCAGTGTGTTGCTGCTTCTCCTCCCCCAGCTCTCTAAGATCCTTATGCAGCTTAAAACGGATATTATGTGAGCACTTATAGAAAAGGTAGGGGGGGGGGGGAGTATTTATGATATTTTTTTTTATATGTACAGCATACACAGATGTTTACATATACTTTAATTACAATGTTTTTTTTTTATTTCTATTGCTATAGATTATTGGGTATATTGCTTACGTATTCTACCCACTTGCTGACCGTGTGCTGTAGCTTTACTGCTACAGTGCCGGCCATATACGTGATTTTGCTTTTCCCGGTAAGGGGCGCGCCACCTGTGCTGTGATATGTCACAGCACAAGCCAATCAGCAGGTGCTGGCCAATGGATGATCCCTGGCACCCTGCTGATCAACACGGAGGAAGACAGGACAGAGCTCTGTCTATGCAAACAATACAGAGCTCTGTCCTGTCAGCAGGGAATAAAAACCGGCACATCCCTTAGTAAAAGCATCACATAGTACACACATACAGTGCCCTGAAAAAGTATTCACACCCCTTGAAATTTTCCACATTTTGTCATGTTACAACCAAAAATGTAAGTTTATTTTATTGGGATTTTATATGATAGACCAACACAAAGTGGAAGAAAAATAATATTTTTTTTTATTTTTTTTTACAAATAAATATGTGAAAAGTGTGGGGTACATTTGTATAGCGCCCCCCCCGGAGTCAATACTTTGTAGAAATGCCTTTCTCTGCAATTACAGCTGCAAGTCTTTTTGGGGATGTCTCTACCAGCTTTGCACATCTAGAGAGTGAGATTTTTGCCCATTCTTCTTTGCAAAATATTTCAAGCTCTGTCAGATTGGATGGAGAGCGTCTGTGATCAGCAATTTTCAAGTCTTGCCACAGATTCTCAGTTGGATTTAGGTCTGGACTTTGACTGGTCCATTCTAACACATGAATATGCTTTGATCTAAACCATTCCATTGTAGCTCTGGCTGTATGATTAGGGTCGTTGTCCTGCTGGAAGGTGAACCTCCGCCCTGGCCTCAAATCCTTTGTAGATCCTAACAGGTTTTCTTCTAAGTTTGCCCTGTATTTGGCTCCATCCATCTTCCCATCAACTCTGACCAGCTTCCCTGTCCCTGCTGAAGAAAAGCATCCCCACAACATGATGCTGCCACCACCATGTTTCACAGTGGGGATAGTGTGTTCAGGGTGATGTGCGGTGTTAGTTTTCTACCACACATAGCATTTTGCTTTTAGGTCAAAAAGTTCAATTTTGGTCTCATCTGAACAGAGCACCTTCTTCCACATGTTTGCTGTGTCCTCCACATGGCTTCTCACAAACTGCAAATGGGACTTCTTATGGCTTTCACTCTTCCATAAAGGTCAGATTTGTGGAGAACACGACTAATAGTTGTCCTGTGGACAGATTCTCCCACCTGAGCTGTGGATCTCTGCAGCTCCTCCAGAGTTACCATGGGCCTCTTGGCTCTTCTCTGGTGAATGCTCTCCTTGCCCGGCCTGTCAGTTTAGGTGGACGGCCATGTCTTGGTAGGTTTGCAGTTGTGCCTAACCCTGCTTTCAACTTCTCCACAACTTTATCCCTGACCTGTCTGGTGTGTTCCTTGCCCTTCATGATGCTATTTGTTCACTAAGGTTCTCTAACAAAACTCTGAGGGATTCACAGAACAGCTGTATTTATACTGAGATTAAATTACACACAGGTGGACTCTATTTATTAATTAGGTGACTTCTGAAGGCAATTGGTTCCACCAGATTTTAGTTAGAGGTATCAGAGTAAAAGGGGCTGAATACAAATGTACCCCACACTTTTCACATATTTATTTGTAAAAAAAATGCAGTTTTTTTATTTTCCTTGCATGTGATTGGGTATTGTTTGCAAAGTAAAGCTTTACCTCATTCACTAAGCTCTAGAGCAACTGCACTCTGAAAAGTGCACAGTCTTTTTACCTTTAGTAAATCAACCCCAAAGTGTTACTAAACCAACAACAGTAAAATCAGTCTGTATATGCAATATAGCATGCTTGTTATACTCACATGGGAACCTAAGGAATTAATCCTGTGCATTGTGTAAAAAGGCTGTTTAATCCTGTCTTCTCTGATCCTCCCCCTCTTCCACTGTCCCTAATCCATCTCGTCATAGAACAGAGGCTAGGGAACAAGCTGCACATGCTCAGTTTAGTGTGTATTGCTAGAGAGTTTTTTTTTTCTTGGGAGAGTGCATGTGATCAGCACAGGGCCAATCAGCACTGTCCAGACAGAGGGTCAGGGGTCCTGCAGCCTCATAGGACAGTCAGAGGAGAATGAAATCTCCTCCCACAAGCTTTAACCAGACACTGATAGAAGTCACAAGACTGCTATATACTGCTGATCAGAAAAGGTATTTAGCCGTTTATATTTATTAAAACTATTGCATCTCCATGATCTGTGTACTGTGGGAGACCAGATATAGTGAATGCAGGCTCCTGGGTTTAGTAACACTTTCATTTATACATTTGCTTCATTTCCTTGGTTTGTATTACACATCTCATGTACGCGGTTTACTGACCTGGGTCAATGTCACTCATTTTGAGTTCCCTGATAGATATAATTTTATAGCAACTGTTGTGCTGATATGTATTTTTCAATGTTTCTCTATTCTGTGGGTCATACCCGTGGGATGTTTTACAATTGGCGATTTATAACAAAGTTTATTTTTCATATATCTTTGTGGTGCGGAGATTTGCTTTAGGGGGTACTTTTCGTTTTTGTGAATTCTTTATGTGTATGGAGTAGCGTGCAATAAATACTCCGACATCTAGGATGTGACTGATGGAAAACATGTGACTGATAGGCTTTAATTTTACAATTCTATTTGCAGTTTTTCTACAATTTCCAGCGCCTATACGGAGAGTATCTTTATGGAACCCATTCACCTGTCATCCTCCGTGGCAGCCAAGAAGATAATAAATGAAGGTGAGCTTCCAGCTGATATTAAAACACAGTTTAAAACGGCCTAATATATAGCCGGTGCAATACATACTGGACATGCAAGCAATGCTTGAGAAGAATTGTTATAACAGTGCAGCCTTACTTCTCAGAGATCACTCCATGTTTGATTATCTACTTGTATTTTCTCCCTGTCAGGCTAAAGCCGCGTACACACGATCGGATTTTCCGACGGGAAATGTTCGATGACAGGCTGTTGGCGGAAAATCCGACCGTGTGTACGCTCCATCGGACAATTGTTGTCGGACTTTCCGCGGACAAATGTTGGATGGCAGGTTTTCAAATTTTACGCGGACTAATGTCTGTTGTCGGATTTTCCGAGCGTGTGTACACAAGTCCGTCAGACAAAAGTCCAAAGTACAAACACGCATGCTCGGAAGCAAGGAGGAGCCAGAAGCGGTCTTGTAAATTAGCGTTCGTAATGGAGAATTAACATTCGTGACGTGGCAAATGATGAAATCTCGAAATGCAGTGCACAATTCTCTTCTTCTTTAATGGGATAATAATGAAGCTGCTTTGCTGGTGATACTGATGGAGTTATTGCAAATGTATTTTCAAAGGCTTTTTTTTTTCTAGTGATATTAAGAATAATATTATTATGCTTTTTTTTTTTTTTTTTGGCCAAGTGACCACAACACCATTATCCTGTAGTTTATGTTGGTGTCCCTTGTCAATTTTACATTGTATTTTTTTAATGTAACTGCCTACTCCCAAACTGTCAAAACACATAGCCAAGTATTATTCTCCACAATTTTTTTATTGTGATTTAAAAAAAGAAAATAAATTTAGACATGCTATCTGCCAATAGAACTTAACCAAAAAGTGCATTCTATGCATCCAAAAATATAGAAAATATGCCAAATCAAATCATTATTATTCAACCAAAAAATAAAATAAAAGCCTCATGCATATGTCCTGCTTCTTAATATAGGGGTTCAACAATGCCAAGAGTTGGTGAAAGCAGGGGTCCGTCATCAGGAGATAATTCCGAAAAACATCTGGATTATTCTCCTGGAGCTCCCGCAGCAAAGGCATATGACATAATTGGTCACGATTAATAAAGCAACCAATTTTTGGTCCAAGAACTCCTCCTCCTCCTGTTCCTGGACTTGGGTCAAAGCAATAATGCCGCGTACACACGGTCAGACTTTTCAGCTACAAAAGTCCAACGGACGCTGACGGACTAAAGCTGGCTGGTAATCCGATCGTGTGTGGGCTTCTCCGGACTTTCAACGTACTTTTTTAGCCTCAAATCCGACGTACTTTAGATTTGAAACATGCTTCAAATCTTTACGTCGTAACTACGACGGACCCCGAAGTCCGCTCGTCTGTATGCTCGTCCTACGGACAAAAACCCACGCTAGGGCAGCTATTGGCTACTGGCTATCAACTTCCTTATTTTAGTCCGGTGTACGTCATCACGTACGAATCCGTCGGACTTTTGTGTGGTCGTGTGTAGGCAAGTCTGTTCGTTAGAAAGTCTGCCGCAAGTCCGCCCAAAGTCCGCCCAAAGTCCGCCGGAAGTCTGTCGGACAGGCTGTCGGACTTTTGTAGATGAAAAGTCCGACCCTGTGTACGGGGCATAACTCCAAGGCCAATAATAATATAACATGTTATCTCCTCCGATTCCGCAACATGTCTGGTTGACGAACGGCCATTCAGAAACAAACTGAAAAGCATGAAATGAA
Source organism: Lithobates clamitans (assembly GCA_037952925.1). Lineage (NCBI taxonomy): Eukaryota > Metazoa > Chordata > Amphibia > Anura > Ranidae > Lithobates > Lithobates clamitans. The sequence goes on from JBBGZY010000850.1 coordinate 163,277, forward strand.
AAGCGCAAAATGAAAAGCGCTAATGAAAAGCGCGAAATGAAAAGCGCGAATCAACACTCACCAAACTTCTACTAACACAAAATTAGCAGAAGGAGCACAAAGGGTGGCGCTAAAGAGCTGAAAAACCACGTAGTATGTCAGTACGTTCGTGTTTGTTGGCCAAAAATTCCTTGCCATTTGTATGCAAGACAAAATCCAGGCACACGCCTTCAGACAAAAGTCCGAAGTTTTGTCTGCGAAAAATCTGATCGTGTGTACGAGGCTTTAGGTTGTCCTATTTCCCACCTGAGCTCAGTGCTAATAAGAGACTTTCCTGGAGTTTTAAGCAACTTTACATGCCTCCATGAAAATATAGGTTTTTTTCACATACAGTGGGGGAAAATAATTATTTGATTCCCTGCAGATTTTGTAAGTTTGCCCACGTACAAAGAAATGGAGGGTCTATAATTTTTATCACAGGTGTATTTTAAATGACAGAGGCAGAATATCAACCAAAAATCCAGAAAAGAGATGATACAAATGTTATAAATTGAGTTTCAGTTTAGTGGGTAAAATAAGTATTTGATCCCCTACCAACCAACAATAATTTTGGCTCCCACAGACTGGCTACAGTAGGTGCTCATGTGGTACACAGATTAGTCCTGTCAATGTAAGAAGGTGCTCCTAACAACAACTCGTTATGTGTATAAAAGACACCTGTCCACAGAATCTCTTCTATTCAAACCTCACCATCATGGGCAAGACCAAAGAGCTGTCAAAGGACATCAGGGACAAGATTGTAGACCTGCACAAAGCTGGAATGGGCTACAAGACCATCAGCATGAAGCTTGGTGAGAAGGAAACAATTGTTGGAGCGATTATTCACAAATGGAAGAAATACAAAATAACCACCAATTGCTCTCGGTCTGGGACTCCATGCAAGGTTTCGCCTCATGGGGTAAGGATGATCATGAGAAAAGTGAGGGATCAGCCCAGAACTACATTGGAGGAGCTTGTGAATGATCTCAAGGCAGTTGGGACCACAATCACCAAACAAACCATTGGTAGCATAATACGCTGCCATGGATTGAAATCCTGCAGCACCCGCAAGGTCCCCCTCCTCAAGAAGGCACATGTACAGACCCGTCTGAAGTTTGCCAATGAACATCTAAATGATTGAGAGAAGGATTGGGAGAAAGTGCTGTGGTCAGATGAGACCAAAATTGGCATTAATTAATGCTCTTTGGCATTAACTGGACTCGCCATGTTTGGAGGAAGAAAAATGCTGACTATGACCCTGAGAACACCATCCCTACAGTCAAGCACAGAGGTGGAAACATTATGCCTTGGGGCTGTTAACCCTGCCAAAGGTACAGGCGACTTTACTGCATTGAGGGGCCAATGGACGGGGCCATGTATTGTAAAATCTTAGATGAGAACCTTCTTCCCTCAGCCAGAACACTGAAGATGGGACGTGGATGTGTCCTACAGCATGACAATGACCCAAAAGATACCACCAAGTCAACAAAGGAGTGGCTCAAGAAGAAGCACAGTAAGCTCATGGAGTGGCCTAGCCTGTCTCCAGCCCTTAATCCCATAGAAAATGTATGAAGGGAGCTGAAACTTTGAGTTTCCAAGCAATAGCCAAGAAACCTTAAAGAGGAGTTCCGCCTGCCCCTTTAAAAATTAAAGGTAGGCAGCTACACATACTGCAGCTGCTGATTCTTAACATTAGGGCACTTACCTGTCCTGAAGTCCAGCGATGTCGGCACCACTGGTCGGGTGCAGCCCCCTCAAATGCTTGTAAGGGGACCCGGCAGTGCAGCCTTTCGGCTTCACGGCTGCATCCCTACTGTGCATGCGTGAAGCGTGCTGCGCTCTCACTGGCCCAGAAGAAGGGGAGGGAGGAGGAGGGGGTCCGAGCTGCTCACGTACGGGGAGAAATCAGATATCACTTTTGGGTGGAACTCCGCTATAAGGATTTAGAGATCTGTAAAGAAGAGTGGACCAAAATCCCTCCTGAGATGTGTGCAAACCTGGTCACCAACTACAAGAAACGTCTGACCTCTGTGCTTGCCAACAAGGGTTTCTCCACAAAGTACTAAGTCAAATACTTATTTTACTCACTGAACTGCAACTCAATTTATAATATTTGTATCATGTGTTTTTTTCTGGTTGATATTCTGTCTCTATCATTTAAAATACATCTATGTTAAAAATGTATAGACCCTTAATTTCTCTATAGGTGGGCAAAATTATAAAATCTGCAGGGGATCAAATAATTATTTTCCCTGCTGTAATACCATATATACTCAAGTATAAGTCGTTCCGAGTATAAGTCGAGGCCCTAATTTATCACAAAAAAATGGGAAAAACTTATTGACCCGAGTATAAGACGAGGGTGAGAAATGCACAGCTACTGTAAGTGGAAAAGAGGGTCAACAATGCCCAATTGCAGCATCACTGTGCCCATTTGCAGCCATAAGTCCCCTGAACTTCAAACTCGGTAGTTAAGGGTTCCTAGATGCCCCCTAGCTGCAGCCAAAATTTGGGGTCTCTGAACCCAAAGGGTCCCGAAATGACATTGCTGCAGATGGACACAGTTGACCGAATTTGGGGCCACTTAGTGCTAAGAACCCCAAATTTGGTGTGCAAACCCAGTGGAACGAGCACCATAAAATTTCCAAAGCTGGGCTTTCTAGCACTAAGTGGCCCCAAGATACAGGGCCCCAAAAATCAGTTCAGAAAATGTCAAGCACTTTTCTGCAGCAGAGAATGACATTTTCCAAACCGGCTTTGGGGCCTCGTATCTCAGGACCACTTGGTGCTAGGAACTTCAGCTTTGTATATTTTGTGGTACCAGTTCCACTGGGTTTGCATACAAAAATTGGGGTTCCTAGCACCAAGTGGCCCTGAGATACGGGGCCCCAAAGTTGGTTCGGAAAATGAAATTTTTTGCTGCAGAAAAGTGCTTGACTCGAGTATAAGTCGAGGGGGGCACTTTCAGCACAAAAAAATGTGCTGAAAAACTCCACTTATACTCAAGTATATACGGTACATAATACAGAATAGTAAAATTCTCTACCTTTCATAATTAAAATAAAAGCATTCCTCGAGTCAGATGACTTTGCTTAGATTGAGATGATGTCATCAGTCAGCTGCAGGCAGAAGAGACCATTTCCTCAGTCCACTCCCCCCCAGTGATCAGACTGCAGCATTGTAATCTAGTAGCAAGTCACAAGGTAATAGGCTGCATCCCCCGGAAAGGGAATCTGAGCTCTTACTGTGTTGCGCTTCAGGTATGGGGGAGTATGGGGGACCTGAGTGGCCAATTACTGGACTGAACACGGTAACATGATGTTGGTAGGACTATGATGTCACCCGCCCGAGTAAACTCTGACACAAAAGCTTACTCAGGGTGAACTCCTGCAGCAGGGAAGTATAGATAGATAATTAAGTTGCTTGGGGGGGGGGGTTTGCTATCAAAGGAAACTTTTGCTGCGCTCTGATTGGCCAAAGTGACGATGCCCCTTTATTGCTAGGTGCCAGGGCTTTTTTTCAGTGGGAACGCAGTTCTGGCACCTCCAGCACTGAATGTACGTACAGTGAAACCTTGGTTAACGAGTAACGCGGTTAACGAGCGTTTTGAAAGACGAGCAACTTTTTTTTAAAATCCAGACTCGGTTTGCGAGTGTTGTCAAAACGAGCAGAATTCAAGCTAATGGGGTGTGCAGTACCGCATTTGGCCAGAGGTGCGGAGGCGGCGGTGACACTTGAAACGGTTCAGAGCCGTTCGGAAATACTCGGAACCACTCGGAAATACTCAGTTCCCGAGTGTTTCTAAACCTTTCCGAGGCTTTCCGAGTTCAGCCGAGCTGTCCCCGAGTGTTTCCGAGGCTCTCTGGCGCCCCCCACCTCTGGCCACATGCGGTATTGCATGCAATAGAAGTCAATGCGGAACAAATTATCTTCGTTTCCATTGACTTCTATGGGGAAACTCGCTTTGATATACGAGTGATTTGGATTACAAGCATTCTCCCGGAATGGATTATGCTCGTAATCCAAGGTTCCACTGTACTGACAAGGGGTGCTGGGGTGTGCCGGAGAGTCCATTGATGCTGGCTGCTGGGGGAATTATTGTCGTTGGTGGGGATCTATTATTGTTGCTGTGGAGGGCTGTTGGTGCTGGTGGAGGATCTAATGTAGCTGTAGGGGACTCATATTTTTGGGGGTCAATTGTTGTTGGGAGGGATCTACTTTTGAGGGATGGGCCTATTGATGTTGGGGAGTATTTTGTTGCAGGGGTCTGATGTTGCTGGGGATGTAGTTTGTTGTGGGGGGGGGTCTATTGTTGCTGGCTGCAGGTGATCTATTTTACTGCTTTTCCTGTTATCATTAACAAATTCCATACAAGGTGCTTAGCACTACAAATGATACCTGGTTCTGTATTCTCTAAAAGGGGCGGTGCTGGGAGGTGGGTAGGGAGCAGAGACAAGGAATGACTCAGAAATGGGAGTACCTGCACCTATTCTCTGATCTAAAAAGCCCTGCTAGGTCCACTTTAACTGCTTACATACAAAGATTTTCCCCCTTAATGACTGGCCATTTTTTGTGATACAGCGTCGCTTTAACTGACAATTGCGCGGTTGTGCAACATTGTACCCAAACAAAATTGACGTCCTTTTTTCCCACAAATAGAGCTTTTTTTTGGTGGTATTTGATCACCTCTGCTGTTTTTATTTTTTGCGCTATAAACAGAAAATGAGCGTCAATTAAAAGAAAAGGTATATATATATATATATATATATATATATATATATATATATATATATATATATTTACTTTTTGTTATAATAAACATCCCAAAAAAACAAAACAAAAAACAAATCTCTTCATCAGTTTAGGCCAATATGTATTCTTCTACATATTTTTGGTTAAAAAAAATCGCAATAAACATATATATATTGGTTAGTGAAAGAGTTATAGTGTCTACAAAATAGGGAATAGATTTATGGCATTTTTATTATTATTATTTTTTACTAGTAATGGCAGTGATCCGCGATTTTTAGCGGGACTGCGGCATTGCGGCGGACAGATTGGACACTTTTGGCACTTTTTTGGGACCACTGACATCTATACATGCTATCAAAATGTACTGATTACCTTGTAAATGTCACTGGCAGGGAAGGGGTTAACACTAGGGGGCGATCAAGGGGTTAAATGTGTTCCCTGGGAGGTGCTTCTAACTGTGGGGGGATGGGACTGACTGGAGAATGAGAGAGATCGCTGTTCCTAATCACTAGGAACAGCAGATCTCTATCTCCTCCCCTGACAGAACAAGGATCTGTGTGTTTACATTGACAGATCCCTGTTCCGGCTCTCTTTCCCGCGACCGCGGGTGGCCGGCGGACATCACAGCCGCCAACCACGTGCTTCAGGTCCCCGCCGTGCAGCACGTGCATGCCTACTATGGCTCTTAAAGAAGCCGACGTACAGCTACGGTGATTCACAGGAAAGAGCCAACCTACCGCAGTATAATGACAGCGGCTGGTCGGCAAGTGGTTAAAGCTGATTTTCATGAACCAAATTTTTCATGTAAACATATTCCTCAATAACCGCAAAGAATATACATTTAGTTTGTATGCACCAGATACTTTGTTGTAAAAGTAGTGGTGACATCATGACTGTGGTGTACATAGCAGAGCTGTGGGAGGAGCCCAGCAGGTCCCACCCACTATAGTTTTCCTACAGAAAACTACAGGAGAGGGGCGGAGACAAGACCAGTCACCCTGCACAAGGAGAGAGAGCAGCAATGAGCGGTCTTTATTACAGGGAGTCTCACACTGGATTACTGCACAGATCTGGAAAAAATACACAAAGCACACCGAGATTCGAAGAAGAAGACACATGGCTCTTGTATTTGGATTATATTTACTTATCTCAGAGTTCAGCTTTAAAGACGCGACTGCTTGTAGTTCCAATGTTAATTGCAGCTGCTTGTTTGGCTATAAAAGCACTAAAGCAGGAGCCAGTGAATTAGAGGGAACCTTGACTTCCAGACAGGAACATGATAGTAAATGTCAGTGTAATAAATGCCGCCTATGTGAGACTTGGTGCCGGGCCAGAACACAATGAGGAATTCTCCGAGAACACACAGACATATTAATATAACACACGAGGGGGTGAGCGGAAAGGAAAGCTAGATTAAAATAGCAAAAAATGAATAATCAAGTCATTGTACCATCTTTATTGCAAGCATTATTGGTAACTGTAATAACACAATACAAGGAGAACTGAGCAATAAACAATATATACAAAGTAAAAACAATACTTTTTTTCAAAGAGGAAGGATGCCTAAAAAATAATCTTCTTTTAATTTCGTAATCTCTTTGGATAGCGTAGAGATGTTCCATGAATATCAGAAAAAGGACAACACCGCACGTTGTTTCTGGCTGGTTGCTGGCAAGTTGAATCCCATGCTGGCTTCTTATAGCTGTTGGGGGATTTCACTTGGGGAGGGGCATTGTTGGGACTTCATTAGTGGCTCGTGGTATATTTTTTGGGGGGAGGGGGTGGCAAACAATCCAACTGCTACGGTCGGTCGGTCACCAGACCCGCACTTACCCTATCTAGGTCGCGGGCAGCTTTTCCTCTGGGCGGTGGCTCCTCCTCCTAGGCTTCACGGCGGCTTCCCCTTCATCAACGCCTCAGGACCCGCTTCCTGATTCCTGATTGGCCGGGAGGAGATATATTTATTGGCTATTGTCACACATCTGGGTGGGCTCAGGGCGCCCCCGAGCCTGCCCTTTTTTGAAGTCAATTAGAGCCTCTAATCATGTGCTTGTAAGAAAAAAAAAAAAAACCCTATTGGAATTCATGCGTCCGGCGTCCTGCATGTAGATTAGGGGGGCGACGCCCCCGCGCCCCATATGGACGGGCCGCCATTGGACTTTGTTGGGGACATTACTGCACCACGGGGGAACCGACATTACAAAGCCAAACAATGGCGTCACCTACATCATGATAGTTTATGTTCACACTTGTGTGTTGCGGAAATGCGTACAAAATCACACTCTTTCCCGCAATGCACAAAAAACACACAACCCTTTAGAAGACAAGCAACAGTGCTATTCATTTTTAACACCACCCACAAGCATCTTGCTAACGCATGCGAGTTTTGGTTTGGCTCAGTTTTTAATCATTTAAAGACCACAATACCCTGGTATTTTTGGGGGGGTTTTTTTCAGCCGGCATTCCTCTTTCCCATAAAAGTGAACCAAGTGCCTGAATAGCCGCTGGATTGCTTTTAGAAGCAGCAGGAGGGGTCATCCCCCCTCCTGCCGCTCACTAGTGTTTCTCTGGCTTACCGTCCCTACCGGCGAGCCCAGGAAACGATGTGACGGTTTCCGCGGCTCGTCATAGAGGGGAGAAGAGACCAGATCGTCTCTCCCCACCTCTATGATCTAGGAGGAGCGGAGCAAGGTCATGACGTCACTTCCAGTCTAGGGCGGAAGTAAACTATTTTTTTTTTTAAGCAAAAGATCACATTCTAGAGGAGATATATGGGGTCTTATAGACCCCAGATCCCTCCATGAGGAGAACCTGCCATCCCTCATTTCTATTACAAGGATTGTTTACATTCCTTGTAATAGGAATAAAAGTGATTAAAAAAAAAATAAAGGGACAGTGTAAAAAAAAAAAGAAGAATTTTTTTTTTTAAGCACCACATCCCACTGTGCTTGCGCACAGAAACGAACACATGCATATGTAAATGGTGTTCACACGACACATGTGGGGTATCACCGCGAACGTTATAGCGGGAGCAATAACTCTAGCGATAGACATCCTTTCTAACTTTAAACTGGTAACCTGTAAACATTTTAAAGTGTCGCCTATGGAGATTTTTATGTATCATCGTTTGTCACCATTCCACCAGCAATTTTAATGCGTGACATGTTAGGTATCTATTTACTCTATATATATTTACCAAAAAATTGGGTTATTTATTGTTTTTTGCATTAAAATTCTAATAAATTGCATTTGAAAAACTGCTGCGCAAATATCGTGTGACAATATAATGTTTGGGGTTTCTAAGTTATTTTCTAGCAAAAAATACTTATTTTTACTTGTAAACAAAAAGTGCCAGAGAAGGTCTGGTCCTTAGAGACTTTTTTTTTGCATGTTTCTTGCACATAGGGCAGCCCATTGAAATTACTAGGCTGCCCTAAACGCGACGCAAGGGAGCGTGCAAAAACAGAAGCAAGCTCTGTCTTGCATAGGTGTGAATGAAGCCTTAGTCTGGGTGTAAGGCTCTATTCACATCTAAAAAAATGTGTGTCGCACTTGCGGTGCCATTCATTGGTAATGGCACTCCAAACGTGGCCAGTAGACGCATGCGTCAAAAAGCATGACAAAAGTGCTAAAACATGTGGTTATAAAACACGCAAAGCTTGGCGACCAAAAAGGTGCAGAAGCTTCTTTGGCGCATTTGTCGCGTGTAGGGCAGCCCATTCAAATTAATAAGCGGCTCTATATGTACAGCACACAAACGCTCAAGAAAAAAGGCTAAAAAATGTGCATTCACTTGACACTAGGAAAGCCTTTAACCACTTGCCACAGCCAGGCACCACAACGTACCCACAGATCGCAGTGTACTCCCTGGTTTGACAGCAGATTTCAGCCAATGTTTTAAGTTGCAGCTGCAACCTAATCAGCTGTGTTTACAAACGTCCAGAACTCGATCTGGCTGTTTCTGCTCCCTGAAAAGCAGGGAGAAAAAGAAGCCAGATCTGTGAGTAAAAGCAGCACACAATACACGTTAGGCACACAGTTAACGCCTTCATTGCCCCTTAATGTTAACTCCTTCCCAGCCAGTGTCATTAGTACAGTGTCAGTGTACCATATTGCCACTAATTACTGTATTAGTGTCACTGACGACATTGGTGTCAATTAATCAGTTAGTGTCCCTCCCAGCCGGTGTCAGTTAGCATTAGATTTCCCACCACAGTCACACTATAGGTCGCTGATCACCTCCATTACTAGTATAGTGTCTGTATGGATCAGTATCTTGATCACGATCAGAACTATACTAGTGTCCTCAAAACCACAGTTTGGTTTTTACCCAAGACATGCAACAGAATACATTTTGGCCTAAATTTATGAAGAAATATTATTTTATTGAATATTTTAAACCAAGAAAGGAGGACCCTCACCATGCCAATGCCCAACTATTAGAGAAAAAATATTGAGAAAGTAGAATATACTATCTCAAAAAAGCCATGGACTTTATGGGCACAACATGAGGCAGTACATGTAAAAGCAAAATAATCTTTATTACAATAATTGTTAAAACCACACACATACTAAAATCATGACAACACCCTCTACTTAACAGTAGGTCAACAAATACCCAATTACAGACATGGGGGCATGGATACAATCGTATAAGATGTATGAAGGTCCATCAGTAGAAGACAATATAAGTAGATATCAAGAGTCAAGTCCATAACACCTCCATGCATGCTTGTCAACGCGTTTCACAAAAATTATGACTTCTCAGGACAGATAGGTGCTGATTGACCTTGAAAAACAGATTCTGGGCGGTAACAGATCCTCAGGGTGGACCAAGGGGCCGCCCAAAGGGAAAACCAAAGGTACCAGATGACAATGGCAAGGTAGCCAAAATCTCTGGCCAGAGAGGGAGGAAGTAGATATTAATTCATGGGAGGCTGGTAAATATACCAGGAAGTATAGTTGGGTGCACCATAGAGCTCCAATTTTAGATGTTTACAAGTGCAGAGGGGCCCCAAACAGTAGGTGAACATATGATGTGTATGGTGCACATCCACCAGAGGCTGGAGTTTAGCATTTTAGGCCACAACACCACAACACCCCTCCACACATATTGTCTACTTGGAACATTTTCAAAATGGGTCTTGCTTGTCATCAGGTACAGGGTAAAAGTGCCTTATTGTATTGGATTAGACCCCAGACAGAGAAAGTATCCCCCCCGCTTAGGAGCTCACAAGTAGAGCTTAGCCAATCGCCCAATAGTGTGGGGGAACCTCCCTTGAAAGATCCACACATCTATGGTGTCCCCTCCGGTTACACATACTGCCTCATGTGCCCATAAAGTCTGTTGCTTTTTTTAGATAGTATATTCTACTTACTCAATCCTTTTTCTCTATGTTTTAGAACAAATATTAGAATTGTTGTTTATTGTTTTCCAAATTTGTGGTCTCGTTTATATAATACATTTTCTTTTATATATATATAACAGGAGTAATCAAATATTACCAAAAGAAAGCTCTATTTGTGTGGAAAAAATGATATAAATTTAATTTGTCTGGACCATGCTTGTATAAAATATGTTGATATAGGCATTGCACTCTCTGCAGTCTCTAATGACATGAAACACAATTCTCCTGGCAGGCATAGACCAAATGATCTTTGCCTTGGCTTTAGGTCAAACAAGGAAGCTGGTGATTGGTTGACTTTAGGAAGGGAAATTTAAAATTCTATTGATCTTGTAGAAATAGATTCTCCTCTTTAGATGTTCTGGCTTTTAAAATTAGATGAATGCCTTTATGTTATATCCTGGACAAGGGCAGATATTAATAAAAGTGTGGTGGGGGTACAGGTCCTCTTTATCTGATACTATTTATTTATACTGATACATGACTTCCTACCATTACAGAGCTAAAACACAAGGAGGTGAAGATAGAGCCACTGAGCCCGGAGCTCCTGGAGACCCCTGAACAGCTTCTGGTGGAGGACCTCTACAACCGAGTCAAGGACAAGATTGATGACCGCAGCTTGTTCAACACCCCCTGTGTTATGGATCTACAGAGAGAACTGCTGAAAGACCACCTGGACCATCCTCTGAATGAGGTGGATGAAGTCTGGCCTAACGTCTTCATCGCTGAAAAGTGAGTTGACACTGGCAGACTGATATAGATAGAGTGGGGCCACCTTCCTCCCTATGTGGACATCACACGCCTACCTCTAGGTATACAAGTTGCAGGATGTCATGGTTGTTTAGCCCAAATCAACACTGTCCCATGCATGGATGGTGATCTGTGGCCTAAAATTTCCACCCTCCTGGCCTGCATACAGTAAAGTTAATCCCCTGTTTCCTAGGATTACTCACATACTTTGTCCAAGGGTAGGCTTCCAAGGCCTAGGCAGCCAGGTTTCCACCAGGAGACACATCTCTCACTGCACCTTCCAGGCATTGTATGTGTTAAACACTTCACCCATTATATTATCACATGGAGGCTTCTTCTTTCAATAAACTTTTTCTTTACTTAGAGAACCCTTACAATGAACAGTACAAATATTACCGATAACACATGCCAAATACTGGTCTAAGAAGACTTAGTAGCAACATGAAGTATCTTGTGGCTTTCAGCTAATGTAAACTTGCACTCTGAGTTCCTTGCTATACCTCCTTCTAGGAGTCATCCAGTCCTTCCGGAGGGAAGAACAGAGGGACACACCAGTTTCCCACTTTGTTAGGCCCTGGCTCCAGCACTGCAGATCCTAAGTCCTTCTGGGCCATACCTTTCTCCCTGTGAAGCCCCAGAGTAGGTAAACTGACCCCAGCCCCTCCTCTTAAGGGGAGAGCATGCATCCCTGGAACAACCGGACTCTTCTCGTTATTATCCATGCTCAGCCAGAAGTCTCCTAGACTAAGAATCCACCCTCCGTATATAGGGGCTCCCACAATGCACCTGAGAATTGGAGGACCAACCAACCCTTAAGGTAATCTCCACCTGCCTACAGATAGATTGTAGGTATGAGACAGACAGATAGAAACAAATAGATAGATAGATCTAATAAGGTCCATAAAGACATGGACGAGCGAGTTTGGGGTGGAGGAACCTGACTGGCCTGCACAGACTCCTGACCTCAACCTGATAGAACACCTTAGGGATGAATTAAAATGGAGACTGTGAGCCAGGCCTTCTCGTCCACATCAGTGCCTGACCTCACAAATGTGCTTCTAAAAGAATGGTCAAACATTCCTATAGACACACTCATAAAGCTTTCCCAGAAGAGATGAAGCTGTTATAGCTGCAAAGGGTGGGCCAACTCAATATTGAACCCAACGGACTAAGACTGGGATGCCATTAAAGTTCATGTGTGTGTACAGCCGTGACCAAAAGTTCAAATATTAATTTTCACAAAGTCTGCTGCTTCAGTGTTTTTAGATCTTTTTGTCAGACGTTACTATGGTATACTGAAGTATAATTACAAGCATTTGATAAGTGTCAAAATGCTTTTATTGACAATTACATTAAAGAGGAACTGCAGTCTGCTCACATTATTTGTAATAAAAACATCTTTGTCATTTTGAAGCTTCCCGCCAACCACTTTGAATACTACTTTATATATACTGTGATTCTGTACTTGCCAAATATGCTGCAGAAATCTCCCTCCACCGAGTCTGGCTGCAGCCATTTTAACTGTGGGCAGCTGAAGCTGCTGCCTGTTCACTTCCTGGATTTACACAGACATACAGAGGCACACCTCCAGCTTTGCAGCCCTGTAGCTCTCATTGGCCCTCTTATGACTCACCCCCCCCCCCTCCCTTCTTGGCAAACTCTCACGAGAGTGAGAGAGAGAGCTTTGCATGATTACATAAGCCTAGGCTAATGACCAGACAAGAAACAGGAAGTGGCCTGTATAAGGGATTTACTGGCAGAAAAAAAAATGTTTTACTATCCAAAGTGACAACAAGGGCAGAAGACAACAAGGGCAGAAGATTTAATAGATGGAAAGTTGAAAAAATGACTGAAGGTCCGCTTTTAGTTTATGCAGAGTCAATATTTGCAGTGTTGATCCTTCTTTTTCAAGACCTCCGCACATGCTGTCCTCCTGGCATGCTGTCAATCAACTTCTGGGCCACATCCGGACTAATGGCAGCCCATTCTTGCATAATCAATGCTTGGTGTTTGTCAGAATTTGTGGGTTTTTTTTGTTCACCCGCCTCTTTAGAATTGACCACAAGTTCTCAATCGGATGAAGGTCTGGAGAGTTTCCTGGCCATGGACCCAAAGTTTTGATGTTTTGTTCCCCAAGCCACTTAGTTATTACTTTTGCCTTATGGCAAGGTTCTCCGTCGTGCTGAAAAAAGCATTGTTCCTCACCAAACTGTTCTTGGATGGTTGGGAGAAGTTGCTCTCGGAGGATGTTTTTGTACCATTCTTTATTCATGGCTGTGCTCTAAGGCAAAATTGTGAGTGAACCCACTCCCATGGCTGAGAGGCAACCTCACACATGAATGGTCTCAGGATGCTTTAATGTTAGCATGACACAGGACTGATGGTAGCGCTCACCTTTTCTTTTTCTGGATGCCCCAAACAATTGGAAAGGGGATTTATCAGAGAAAATATCTTTACCCCAGTCCTCAGCAGTCCAATCCCTGTAATATCAGGGATTGGACTGAATATCAGTCTGTCCCTTTTTCCTGGAGAGAAGTGGCTTCTTTGCTGCCCTTCTTGACACCAGGCCATCCTCCAAAAGTCTTCTCCTCACTGTGCATGTAGATGTACTCACACCTTCCTGCTGCCATTCCTGAGCAAGCTCTGCACTAGTGGTGCCCCCCGATCCCGCAGCTGAATCAACTATAGGAGACGGTCCTGGAGCTTGCTGGACTTTCTTGGGCACCCTGAAGCCTTCTTCATAAATGCAGTGGACATGTTTTTTTGGGGATTAAGTTCATTTTCATGGCAAAGAGGGACTTTGCAATGAATTGAAATTCATCTGATCACTCTTCATAACATTCTGGAGTATAAGCAAATTTCCCTTCATAAAAACTGAGGCAGCAGACTTTGTAAAAATTAATATTTGTGTCATTCTCAGAACATTTGGCCATGGCTGTAAAGGCATGAGTCCCAATACTGTTGGTAATATAGTATAGGATAGATAGATAGATAGATAGATAGATAGATAGATAGATAGATAGATAGATAGATAGATAGATAGATAGATAGATAGATAGATACTGTAGCTAGATATAGATGGATAGATACGATACAATAGGTATGATAGACAGATAGGAAGGATAGATATTTAGCAGGGACGAGCGGTGAGGTCAGTGACTGGTGAGGCACTGGCTAGTATCAGAGCCAGATACACACAGGTTACATGCGCCGCCAACGTTAGATCGAGAGCAATAATTCAAGAACTAGACCTCCTCTGTAACTCTAGACATGTAACCTGTAAAAAAATTTAAAAGCGTCACCTATGGAGATTTTTAAGTACCGAAGTTTGGCGCCATTCCACGAGAGTATGCAATTTTAAAGCGTGATATGTTAGGTATCTATTTACTTGGCGTAACATCATCTTTCACATTGTACAAAAAAATCAGGCTAACTGAAACAGTTTTTTCCAAAAAAAACGTGTTTGAAAAATTGCTGCGCAAATACAGTGTAACATAAAAATTTGGCACGAGCACCATTTTATTCCCTAGGGTGTCTGCTGAAAAAAATATATATATCATTTTTTGGGGTTCTGAGTAACTTTCTAGCAAAAAAAAATTCTGATTTTTGCATGTTGGAAAGAAGTGTCAGAATTGGCCTGGGTGGCAAGGGGTTAATTACCATAAGTAAGTAATATACAAATCATTTTTTTTTTAAGGTAATTTACTATATTTTCAAAAACTGTACTCAAGCAGGTGGCTTAACGGACAAATTACTGACGTTTGAAGTTATAACTACAAACCAGTAATTTCACAGTAAATAGATAAATAATAAATTATTATGTTACAACATGTAGCATAATAATATTGATTTAGCTTAATTAAAACAGTACCATTTCAGCAAGCAGCAAATTCTCATTTTCTTAACTGTGTGGGAAAAACATGGGATTATGGGTAATCCTTATACCCACAAACCTATGCCATTTCCTTGTCGTTAAGAGGGTTGGGCTGGAAGGGAGCATTTATCTTTTAGACACATGCCCCCTTCTTTGACACTGCAGTGAGAGGCGTGCCTCCACTGCAGCAATTTTATTGGACAGCTTGTTCCAATGGTGCTTTACCATTGGTCCAAGGCTCCAAGCTGTCCATTGAGCTCAGTGCCTCTGACAAGAAGTGAGAGGAGAGCTCCACTGTGAACTCATCCTCTCAGTCTGCTGCAAGCAGAGTGTGCCAGCTTGTATTTAAACTGCCCGCTCTGTATGTAGCTTCTGACAAGCTGTGCAAGAAGCCCCGTACCTCCGGAACTAGAGCCCCAAATTTTGACCACTGGGTGGGGTAGGACTTCAGCTACCTAGCCTCACCGAGCTACAACCCTAGAAGCTCTATTTTTTTTTTTTTTTGGTATTTTTTTTTAATATTCATGGCAGGTGAGGTTCTGCCTCACCTGCCTCCCCTGACTGCACGTCCCAGATAGATAGATAGATAGATAGATAGATAGATAGATAGATAGATAGATGGATAGATAGATAGATAGATAGATAGATAGATAGATAGATAGATAGATAGATAGATAGATAGATAGATAGATAGATAGATAGATAGATAGATAGATAGATAGATAGATAGATACTGCAGATAGACAGAGATGGAAGGATAGATATAGACATCACACATGTGCTGATGATTTCCCAGGATGGAGAGCACGGCTCGGTAATATCCGTCTATAACACTGTAATGGCACACCGCGGCTCACCTTTATTCGGCACATTATGGTGTAATCAGGCCGGAGATTTCTCATTGCCGGACTGTGTCATTGGAAAGGCTGATCTCTGGAATACGGCTCTATTCACCAGTAATGTTCCGGGGGAAAGCAGCAGGCCAGGCTCAGACAATGAGGCCACGCTGTCACTGACAATGGTAATGATGGAGCTGTGTGTATATATATACAATAATCGCTAACACCGAACACTCCGCGTTCTTTAATGTGAAACTCATTCCAGATAGAAATACAAGATTTCACTTTTTCCGCCTGCTTCGTTGCGGCTTCATTTTCTCGGTTATATTTCATTACTTTTTCTTTCTCGTATTTCAAGCTTCTCCTTGGCTTTGTTGCGCCCTTCCATCTCCCTCCCAGCACAAATGACAGCTAGATTCAGCCTAACATGATTGTAAATGCTGCCATGGACAGTGCAGCTCACAGACACCTCACTATAATAGCAGTATGCATGGGGACATTTTTTTTATTAAAGGTATCTCTTAAATTCATGATTTTTTTATCGTTATTTTTATTTTTTTACCGTTTTTGGAATAGTAAAGAACAATAGCCCTGTCATCGCTATGTCTTAGCTAATAAGGCCCCACTAATAATGAAAACATGACTTTTTGGGTGGACTGGCTCTTTAAATCCATAGGAGCCGCGTTAGTGGATCACGTGACTTTTTACAGGTGCCTGACTTCCTCTTGTATTTTAGGAGCGTGGCTGTCAACAAGGGGCGCCTGAAGCGGATGGGCATCACTCACATTCTGAATGCCGGGCACAACACCACAGTGTTTACCGGGCCCGAATTCTACAAGGGGATGGAGGTCCAGTACATGGGCGTTGAAGTCGATGACTTTCCCGAATGCGACATCTCGAAGTTTTTCAGACCGGCTGCTGAGTTCCTTGATGAAGCTTTGCTCACCTACAGGGGTAATTATTATTTATTTGTGTGCATTCATTTTTTTATGAAAGGATCATTCAAGAGAGAGGAGAGGAGTGGAGAGGACAAAACATGAGAGGAGGAGAGAAGAAGTGAGAAGAGATGGGTGGAAGAAACAAGAGATGAGAAAAAAAGAGAGTGGTGGAGGGCATACGGGGGGAGAGGAGTGGAGAGGACAAGAGATCAGACGAGGAGAGAAGAAATGAGAGGAGATGGTTGGAGGAAACAAGAGATGAGACAAAGAGAGAGTGGAGGAGGGCATACAGGAGGAGAAGAGGGGAATGGAGTGGAGGAGTCATTAAATGAAAGGAAGAGAGGGGAAAAGAGTGTAGATAGGGGAGGGGACAAGTAAAAGAGAGAGGAGACGAGTGGAGGGCACATGTTAGGAGAGTAGTGGAGGGGACATGAGATTAGAGTCAAGGATTGGAGAGGAAAGGGGAGGAAAATTGGGACAGGGAGGAAGAATGAGGTGAGGAGAAGAAAGGAGTGCAGGGGACAGGAGATGAGTGAAGGACGAGAGATTATAGTATAGGACAAGAGATGAGAAGGGAGGAGAAGCCTAGAGGGCAGAAGAGATGAGAGGAGGTAATAGGAAAGAAGAGGAGATGAGTGGAGGGATCAAGAGATAGGAGAAGGAGACAGAAGTGGAGAAAAATAGAGAAGAGGAGGGCGCAAAAGGGGAGAGGAGTGGAGGAGACAAAATATTACAAGAGGAGAAGGGAAAAGAGAGGAGATGGGTGAAGGGGACAAGAGATGAGACAAAGAGAGTGGAGATTCAGAGGGGTGGGAGGCACAAGTGAGGAGAGGAATGGAGGGCACAAGAGACTGGAGAGGAGAGGGGAGGAGAATTGGGACAGGGAGGAAGGAATAGGTGAGGAGAGGAGAAGAATGGTGTCGAGGGGACATAAGATAAGTGGAAAGTATAAGAGATTATTGTATAGGACAAGAAATGAGAGTGGAGGAGAAAAGGGGCAAGGGAAAAAAGAGGTGAGGAGAAAAGGGGAGAGGATTAGAGGATAGAGGAGGCGAGAGGAGGAAATAGAAAAGAAGAAGAGATGCATGGAGGGAATAAAAGATAGGAGGAGAGAGGAGTGGAGGACATAAGAGATGAGAGGAGGAGAGAGGAATAGTAGAGATGAGTGAAGGGGACAAGAGATGAGAAATAGAGAGCAGAGTGAAGGGCACAATAGGAGAAAGGAGTGGAGGGGACAAAAGATGAGAGGATGAGAAGAGAAAAGAGAGATGATGATGATGAGTGTAGGGGGACAAATTATGAGAGGAGGAAAGGGGAAAAAGGGAGGAGATGAGTGAAGGGGACAATAAATTAGTGAAAGAGAGAGGGCAGGAGTGAAGGGGACAGGGGAGGGAGGAAAACGAGACAGGTAGGAAGGCAGAGGAGGGGAAAGAAGTGGAGGGGACAGAAGATGAGAGGACTGGAAGAGACAAGAGATTAGTGTAAAGAATAGAAGAGGAAAAGGGGGAACAAGACAATGAGAAAAGAAGAGATGAAAAGAGAAAGGTAAAGTAGTGGAAATGTGAAAGAGAGTAGTAGAGGGGGCAAGAGAGTGTAGCACCCTGATGTTTAGGCAGGGTTGCTAATAAATTTAGTTTGCCAGGTAGTAAATGTCCTGGCTAATTGTTAGAAGATCCACTGATTCCTCTCTAATTCTGGAATTGCTGCACCTTTTCTCTTCTGTCACTAGGTGGCACTGTGGCTGGTGGCATTAGATTGACAAGGGCTTAGCAAGGTCAGATTATTCAGCCAATTGGCAGGGGTTCCTTTAATCCCTTGGCCTCCTGGGAGAGCCTATTTATTTGGGTGGAGTCAGGTGATTCTGGTTCTGTGCCACCTGGACAGCTGTCTAGGTGGATATGTGTTATGTTGCCCCGGGTTGCTAGGCCGGAAGCCAGAGGCCTATCCCGGGGACGCATGGCTGCTAGGCTGCCTGAGGGCCTATCCAGGAGCCGGAGAATCAGCGTAGGGTTGGGACTGCAGGATTGGAGTCCAACTGAGTTGTGAAGGTTCAGCCGGATGGGGAACCAGTTGTGGTCAGAGTTAGAGGGGAAGCAGTCACCACTAAGGGACCATCCACCTTATTACCAGAGACTACTGTGAGTAAGCTTGAGCAAGTACCAGAGCAGTCTTCTCACCAGCCGGGGACAGTGAAGAAGTGGAAAAGCTTCAGTGAGTGACAAGCCAGGGAACCAGCAGGTTAGCGGGGGTGACGCTTGAGGAGTATACTTGGGATAGCTGTGGAAGAGCTCAGGGGATCCAGTGACTGGGATCTGGAAGTCTAGGGAGAGACTGGGAGCTCAGTGAGTGAAGACCTACAGTGGGATACTGTGAGATAAGAAAAGAACTATTCTGTGTTACCAAGAGTTATGTACGATTACTTTTAGTAACTGTTACAAGTTCAGTTGCCATAGGAGACAGCGGTTCTACCTATACAGATGTGGCATCTGGCTGGAGGCCTTTCCCTGTATAGCTGTCTATAGTGTCTCAGAGTCTGCCAATTAACATTGCATCTACCTAAGAGTGTCCTGGCCCTAACCCTCACTCTTACAGTTCTTGTTAAGAGACAATAAATCTCTTGTTCGCCTTCAAAAAGTGACTGGTGCCCATCATTTCCATCTTGCATCACACCCACAAAGCCTGGTAACTCCACTCTACAAGGAAGGATGTCAGCTCTCCCTAACTCTTGAGGTCACCATCAGGCCCCCAGAGGTCCGGGAGGTCGCTATAAGAGGAAGAGAGAAGGAAAGAGAGGAGATAAGTGAAAGGAACAAGAGATGAGAGGAGGAGGAGAAAGCACAAGAAATTAGAAGATGCAGGGGACAAAAGATGAGAAGAGAAAAGAGGAAATGAGTGGAGGGGACAATAAATAAGTAAAAAGGTAGAGGAGATAAGTGGAGGGCACAAGAGGGTATAGGAGTTAAAGGGACAAGGGATGAGAGAAGAAAGGAGAGGAGAAAATGAGTGGCTCAAGGGAGGAGAGGAGTGCAGGGAAAAAAGAGATTTAAGTATAGAACAGGAGAACAGAGTGGAGAAGAAGAGAGACAGGGAAGAAGGCAGAGTTGGGGAATGGAGGGGATAGGAGATGAGAGAAATGGAGGGGACAAGAGATGTGAGAACTGGAGAGGAGAGAACGGACGCGAAAGAGCAGAGAGGAGGGGAGGATAAGGGGGAATAAGAGAAAAGAGGTGAGAAGATGAGGGAAGAGGAGGGAAGAGTTAGAACAGAGGGGCTTGGAGGGTGGGGGGACAGGAGATAAGAAGACCTAAGAAGAAATAGAGAGAAAAAGTCCTGGACAGCCGCACTCAGAATAATGAATTACCTTTATTGAATGCCACAGCACAAAATTGCAGGAAAGTTGACGCGTTTCACACTGTAGTCAGTGCTTTGATTAAAGCGGGGTTCCACCCAAATTTTGAACAATATCTGTATGTATTCTATTCCTTGCCTAGATGCTGACATGCCATTTAAAAAAATTTAAATTGCCGTAATTACCTTTTATTTTTCTATTCTTCTTTGCACTTCCTGGTTCTCCTCCCGTGGGAGTAGGCGTGTTTCTAGCCTCTCCCAGACTCCTGGGAGCTAGTCTCAGGCTTCCCAGGATGCCACTGAGCATGTGCGGGAACGAGCGGTGAATGCTGGGAGCACAGCATTCACCACATCCAGGAAATAAATGCTTGTGGGCTTCAAATGCCCACAATGAAGATGGAAACCGCCTGCAGTGAATAATATAAGTTATTCTTTCCGACAAAATGTGACACAGGCGGACATATTACACACAATATGTGAGTATGTAATGCTGAGAAGAAAAGTTTGTGAATGAACTAAAAAAAAAAAAACGATAGATAGGTGGACCCCCGCTTTAAGCACTGACTACAGTGTGAAACGCGTCAGTTTCCTGCAATTTTCTGCTGTGGCATGTATCTTTTATGATCATCATTTAGTAAAGGTAATTCATTATTCTGAGTGCGGCTGTCCAGGACTTTTTCTCTCTACTTCATTACAAGCATTGCCGACACCTGTTATTTCCAGCATGGAGGAGATGTCTGTTCCTGATTGACCTCCCTAGAGCGGTGATATCTTTTTTTTCCAAGACCTACGAAGAGATGGAGAGGATAGGAAGGAAAAGCAGAGAGTAGAGGAGGAGATGAGAGAAGTGCAGGGGACAAGAGATGTGAGAACTGGAGAGGAGAGAACGGATGAGAAAAAGCTGAGAGGAGGGAAGAATAAGGAAGAATATGAGAAAAGAGGTGAGAAGATGAGGGAAGAGGAGGGAAGGGGTAGAACATAGGGACTTGGAGGGTGGGGGGACAAGAGATAAGACGACCTAAGAAGAGATGGAGAAGATAGGAAGGAAAAGGAGAGAGTAGAGGAGTGAGCAGGAGATGAGAGAAGTGGAGGGGACAAGAGATGTGAGAACTGGAGAGAAGAGAACAGATGAGAAAAAGCTGAGAGGAGGGGAGAAAAAGGAAGAATAAGAGAAAAGAGGTGAGAAGATGAGGGAAGAGGAGGGAAGGGTTAGAACATAGGGGCTTGGACGGTGGGGGGACAGGAGATAAGAAGACCTAAGAAGAGATGGAGAAGATAGGAAGGAAAAGGAGAGAGTAGAGGAGTGAGCAGGAGATGAGAGAAGTGGAGGGGACAAGAGATGTGAGAACTGGAGAGGAGAGAACGGATGAGAAAAAGCAGAGAGGAGGGGGGGATAAGGAAGAATAAGAGAATAGACTTGAGAAGATGAGGGAAGAGGAGGGAAGGGGTAGAACATAGGGGCTTGGAGGGTGGGAGGACAGGAGATAAGAAGACATAAGAAGAGATGAGGGCAGGGTAGGGATGAAGAAGATAGGAAGGAGAAGGAGAGAGTAGAGGAGTGAGCAGGAGATGGGACGATCGGTAGAGCAGTAGAAGAAGGGAGAAAGATGAAAAGGAAGAGGACAGGGGACAGGAGATGAGAAGGTGGAGAGGTGATAGGAGGAGAGGAGCATAGGGTGGAGGAGTGAGGAGATACGCATTTGTTCTAGTTTTGTAAATGTTTTATTAAACTATTAGGCTGGCCTGTACTATAGGGGTTGGTTTACTAAAGACAACTAGATTGTGAACTCAGCATGTGCAGTTGCTCCAGAGCTTAGTAAATGAGGCAAAGCTTCACTTTGCAAAGGATACCCAATCACATGCAAGGAAAATAAAAAAAACAGCTTTTTGCTTGCACACGATTGGATGATGGAAGTCAGCAGAGCTTCTGCTCATTTACTAAGATCTGGAGCAGCTGCACTTTACAAAGTGCACAGTCTATTTGCCTTTAGTAAATCAACCCCATTGTCTTCTTCAATGAAGATATACTTCTGTATACAATCCTGATGTTTTTTGCACATGCTTGATTCCCGTTCCTCTGAACACATAGGCTGCTGTTCTGTTCTTGAGCGGAGTTGCGCACACCACAGAGCTGCCACCAGTCCCTTCTCGGAGAGAGAGGCCCCTGTGTCCACAAAACAGATAAAAATACCCTGCTGCTGCTTGACAGACCTGAAATTGGGTGATGAATCATCAGGGGTTTCAGCGATATTTTAGGCGTAACAATAACAAAGGATAAAAATAAAATTGCAGAATAATAATATAATTTACAGTCACATCTCGGTTTTCTGGAAGTAGTTTGATTCTGCGCCTGAGCACACACAAGTTACTCTGTGCTGCTGCAGGACTCCGCTTGAATAGAACTGTGGGTGGAACAAGCTGGATATTCAGACGGAATAGAACACATTCTTTATTACACCTCAAGTTACCTAACACAGGTTTTCACAACTAAATACAAACTTGTACCTGCCAACAGAGCTTAAAGTAGTACTAAAATTTCATATAAACTAGGGTTGCACCAACACCCATACCGTTATAGGTGCCGATACTGAGTATTTTCATGAGTAATAATAATAAACTTTATTTTATATAGTGCCTTTAACCACTTGACCTCCGGAAACGTTACCCCCCCCCCTTATGACCAGGCCATTTTTTGTGATAAGGCACTGAGTTACTTTAACTGATAATTCCGTGAACATGCGATTTTGTACCCAAATAAAAGGTATGTCATTTTTTCCCCCACAAATAGAGCTTTCTTTTGGTGGTATTTGATCATCACTGTGCGCTATAAACAAAAAAAAAAAGACCAACATGAAAAAAAAACAATGTTTTTTACTTTCTGCTATAAAACATATCCAAAAAAAAGAATTTAAAAACTCAAATTTCTTTATAAATTTAGTCCAATATGTATTCTGCTACATGTTTTTGATTAAAAAAAAAAAAAAAAAAATCCCAATAAGTGTATATTGATTGCTTTATGCAAAGATTATACATCTGCAAACTATGGGATATATTTATGGAATTTTTATTTATTTATTTTATATTAGTAATGGCGGAGATAAGTGACTTATAGCGGGACTGCGATAGCAGGACTGCGATATTGCGGTAGACTATCGGACACTGACACTTTTGACACTTTGCGGTAACCAGGGACACTAATACAGTGATCAGTGCTAAAAATAAGCACTGTCACTGTACTAATGACACTGGCTGGCAAGGGGTTAAACATCTAGGGCGATTAAAGGGTTAAATGTGTGCCTAACCAGTGTTTTTGTATTTACTGTGAGATGCTTTCACTAAGGGATGTGCAGGATTGTATTCCCTGCTTTGCAGGGAAACAAAATTCAGTACATCCCAGCTGACAGGACAGAGCTCTGCCTTGTTTACATATGTAGAGCTCTGTTCTGTCTTCCTTCTTGACGATCAGCGGGTTCCTGCGGACATCCATTGGCCAGCACCACCAGCGTGCATGCCCTGTACCCAGAAGAGCAGAATCACACACATATATATATATATATATATATATATATATATATATATACACACACACACACATTATATTACCAAAAGTATTGTGACGCCTTTCTTTACATGCACATGAACTTTACTGTCATCCCAGTCTTAGTTCGTAGGGTTCAATATTGAGTTGGCCCACCACTTTGCAGCTATAACAGCTTCAACTATTCTTGGAAGGCTGTTCACAAGGTTTAGGAGTGTGTCTATGGGAATGTTTGACCATTCTTCCAGAAGCGCATTTGTGAGGTCAGGCACTGATGTTGGAGAGAAGGCCTGGTTCGCAGTCTCTAATTCATTCCAAAGGTGTTCTATCGGGTTGAGATCAGGACTCTGTGTAGGCCAGTCAAGTTCCTCCACCCCAAACTCGCTCCTTCATGTCTTTATGGACCTTACTTTGTGCACTGGTCCAAATCATTTGGTGGAGGGGGGATTAGGGTGTGGGGTTGTTTTTTCAGGGGTTGGGCTTGGCCCCTTAGTTCCAGTGAAGGGAAATCTTAAGGCATCAGCATATCAAGACATTTTGGACAATTTCATGCTCCCGATTTTGTGGGAACAGTTTGGAGATGGCCCCTTCCTGTTCCAACATGACTGCGCACCAGTGCACAAAGCAAGGTCCATAAAGACATGGATGAGCGATTTTTGGGTGAACTTGAGTGACCTGCACAGAGTCCTGACCTCAACCCAATTTAACACCTTTGGGATGAATTCGAGTGGAGACTGCGAGCCAGGCCTTCTTGTCCAACATCAGTGCCTGACCTCACAAATGTGCTGGAAGAATGATCAGACATTCCCATAGACACACTCCTAAACCTTGTGTGGACAGACTTGCCAGAAGAGTTGAAGCTGTTATAGCTGCAAAGGGTGGGCCAACTCAATATTGAACCCTACGGACTAAGACTGGGATGCCATACATGTGGGTGTAAAGGCAGGTGTCCCAACACTTATATATATATATATATTTTTTTTTTTTTACAAGCATCAGAATCAATTTGTTATGGAAGACATTTTGGTTCCAGCAATAAAACAGATCTTCCAAATGACGGGCTACTAAATGGTCATCTATATTGCATCCAGTCAATGGAACGTTTGTATGAGTGATGGGATTAGCATAATGTTTTATTTTTTTGTGTGAGTGTGTGTTTTTTTGTTTGTTTTTGTCCTGTTTGCCTTTTGATTTACTTATAGAAAAAATGTTTTTTTTTTTAAGTTTATAGTGGGTAGGAGTGAAACTTTCTGTTAAGGATTGATTGCTGTCTAATGTCCTCATTGGAGAGGTTTCCCCTCACTTCCTGTCCTGGTAGACACCAGGAAAAGGAACAAGAGGGTGTCCACAGTACAAGAAGACAAAGGGAGCAATAAATAAAAAGCTGATAGAGGTACTAACCCTTCTCCAGTTTATGAAATGAATGTGCCCCCATCACAGAGATATCCCATCACTTTCTCCTCTGTCTGACTCTTGTCCAGGGCCTAGACTGGGGTAGGGGGTGGCAGGAGGGGCAGCTGTCCTGGGCACAGTGTCTTTAGGTATTGGCAGCAACCTGTAGAGTATATTCAACTGAGCTGAGGACCTGCCCTCACTTATTTCATCTTTTACTGATCCGCCCTGCCGCTCCCGGCTCCCCTACAAGACAGAAGGAGCCTGAGTAGAGGAACATGTCTCCAGTGGTGAGGTCTGTTGTCTGCACCTTGGAAATACTTAGGGTGTGCAGTTTGCAGCAGGGTCTGGTACTCTGATGGTGCCAGCCACCATCCAACATTTTTTTCGTTGCACCTTGCAACTGTCAAACAGGCAGAAGCAGCGCTGATGGACCATCTTTGCCATGTGCGCGGGTTGACCTTGTCCTGGCATCGCTCTTGTCACAGGCACAGTAAAAGTAAATCTTCCCAATGGGGACACACACAGCAAAAGGACACATAAGGCAATATAAACATGACTATGGTTCTAACCCACGCAATCTAAAAAACTGTTTGGCTGCACTTAGGCTTCAAAGACTGAAAAAAGCACCAATGCTGTTTCCAGTAAAGGTGGCCAAGGAAAGTAGAGGGCAGTCCAACATTCACATATGATCTGGTGGCTGGCCACCCATAGGCATCTGTCCTGGTTGACAAGTACCTATTTCATTTAGCCTATAGAGGAGGGTAGGAGTCTAGGAGAGATACATTGCTGACACTTTAGAAGAAGCACCCATGACACTCAAATTCGGGAACTATGCTGGGTTTTCTAATAAGAAAGCCAAGCACTATCGACATGCTTATTGTCTGTAATGAAATTAAAAAAACAAAGCAACGGTGGGATGGAGTAGAAACAGCTGCCTTAGATGGGATGTGCGGACTGTTACGTTGTCACCTCCACCAAAATATGGAGGCCAATACGTTAAATGTAACATCAGAGTGACAATTGCAATAGCTGGGCATCCTCTAGCTCTGTGAAAATTGAAAATGTTGCTACATAAGAAAAACAAATTGGATATTGTAAACCAGTCTGCACACTTATCATTTCCATTGATGTCAACCAGGGGTCTCCAAACTTTCTAAACAAAGGGCCAGATTACTGTCCTTCAGGCTTTAGGGGGGCTGGACTAGGGCCACTGGGATTAGAGAATGTTCTGGCGTCCAGTGGGAGTAAACAATGCCTTATCTTTGTCAGTGGAAAGAATAGTGCCCTGTTTTTATGTCATGATAATGTTCTTAATGGAGTCCTTCCTGAAGCCCCTCCATTTATTTATAGGAGGACATCTTTGTTCGGTGACATAGTAGTAAAAAAGGTTTTGGACCCCCCTACTAGACCCCAGATGTTTTGGGATCATGCCGGTTTTTCTGCATGCAGGAAATGCAAAGCATGTCAACAAGTGAACACTCACATCAGAGGCTTAGATAGGTTTAGGTCAACAGCCAATGATAGGGAATTTCGAGATTAAGGAATGTATATCCTGCCTCTCTACCCATGTTGTGTATGCACTGGAGTGCCCTTGCGGCTTAATGTACATTGGCATGACCAAGAGGACATTGGCCAAGAGAGTCTCTGAGCATATTTATAACATTCTCATAGGTTATAAAGACCACAGTGTTTCTCTCCATTTTCGACAGAAACACGGACAAAATCCAGCAGGTCTGAAGTTCTGGGGAATAGATAGATTACATCCAGCTTGGAGGGGTGGCAACATTGTACGTGAATTGTCTAAACGCGAAGCACAATGGATTTTTTTTGACAAACACGCTTAGTCCTAATGGTATGAACATCGATTTGGATTTAAATTGTTTCATTAGTGACTATTAGTTATTGATAATGTAGCCCATTTTCTTTGTTCTTTTTTTTTTTCGCCTCATTCCTCTGTTTTGAGGCCTCCTGTGTAATTAGATTATGGTATACTCTCATACTGAATTGGACCGTGTTCTCTTAGTATAGGCGAGATTATATATATATTTTATTTTATACCTTTGCTTGCAGAGTGACATTATGGTGGTGAATACACTAATGTGTTGTCTGCAGTCCAGGTATTATAGTCTAACCTGGCATATTAAATATAGACTTGTTTTAGAGTTTTTTCCTGCCATTCATACCTATCAGGGATCTTATAGAATAAATTACTTCATTTTGATTTCTATAGAATTTTCCTGATTGTTCGTATATAAGTATCTGCTTCTTATAGATATATATATTATATTTTATTATATTTTCTTAATATATTTTACATATCAACTCGAGTGTTGAGGAATAGGATTGTGTATGACACTGCGTGTTGATGCAGTGAAGGATTTGTTTTCATATACATATTTGTTTTAGTATAAGTGAGATTGATAATAAATTGTTGCTAAATATAAATTTACATACCATGACTTTTGTGCTTATGTCGAGATTCGCTGCAGTGCACTTGATAGTTGCTATGATCAGTGATAGGTGATTAGGCAATCGATTTTGCTGCGGTGCATTTGTTAATCGCAGCGAGCACGCATCCCTACTTTGATCATTTTTGTTTTTAAATTGAATTATATTGCTAAATGTTTTATAATGTGCTGTAATTGCGTTGTATTACTAATGCTTTTAATATCCGTGGTTGCATTTTTCATATTTTGAAAGTTAGCTTATTATATTATGTCCATCCGTTGTATTTTTCCACTATTTTTCCACTATGTATTGATTCAAGTGGAATCATGCCCCTATCTTTTATCCCTGTAGAACGGTTACACTTTTGGATGTGAGGTCACGGATATATGTATTAATGGGGTGATGGCCAGTACACGCATGTGAAAGCTTGAGGGTTGGTCCTATCTCTCTCCCGTCTATAGGTTGCCTAGTGTGTATTTTACATGTGGTTGGGCATTGCAGGATTGCCGTGACTTTCTCTGTGCAGTCTTTGTACTGCTCAGTGTTAGTGTAGCGGCATTGTGCGATGTCTGTGTATGGCAGGGTTTGTATATTATGTTGCACGTCCTCGATGCCTTTTGTTTCTATGTGTCTGAGGGCTGCCGATGGATGTGGCTGGCTGAGGTGACGCCTGTGCTGGCGGATGCTCCGGCCGTGAGTTAATTTTGCACTCGTCCGGAGTATATAAGGGATGAGCTGTGCTGCTTGGCCACACCCTCTGAGGAAGACGTGATTACGAAACACATTAGGGTGTGGCCACGTAGCTCCCCTGTCTGCTAGTCTCCAGTCTGTGTCAACCCGGGACTGTCTGCTTGGCCACGCCCTCTGAGGAAGACGTAATTACGAAACACGTTAGGGCATGGCCACGCAGCTCCCCTGTCGGCTAGTCTCCAGTCTGTGTCAACCCGGGACTCACCGCGTTCAGTAACATCAGGAAGCGGTGAGATTGACATGAACTGTGAAGTGCAGATTGTACACTGACATCGCTGTTTTTATTCAACTTTCTTGTAAGCGTAGTTTTATCGGTTGTGGGCATGTCCCCAATAAAACAGTGTTACTCTATGTGAATTCCTTTCTTTTTGCATGTAACATTGGCTGAGCCACTTAAAGAGTTTACCGTGAAATACTTAAAAGCAGGATCCTTTTTCACATCACAAGGAGATACCAAGTTCCATTCATTGCAGTCTCCTGAAAGGATGTGCTCATCAGAATAGCAGTTCATCCAGGTGTACCAGGAGATATTAAGGCTATTTTTTGGCCTGTTTGTGGCAAGTGCATTACCAACGGAGATCACTTCTGAGCACGAGGTTTCTTTTACAGTGATGGTGTTTATATTTTGATGCTTCCCTGCGATTCTGAGGGGTCACAGAGCACCACATTTACCTTACGGACTTCTGATGGGACTTTGTCGCATATGAATTCAGATTAATGTGCGGTTTACAAGTTATTGCACTTATACTCTTAGTTATTTGTCTTTAACTCCGTTAATGTTGTGATAATTTTTATTTATTTTTTTATCTAATTTTATCGCTGCATCTTTATTAAATTACTTTATTTTATAATAGTTGTTATAGTGCATCAATTTCCTTTTTTTTCCTTGAGCGCTGGGATTCATAGTGTTTCTGATATACCTTTACTGTTTTTATGTCAGTTGGAGGAATACTGCCCCATTATTGGTGTCAATGGAAAGAATTCTGTCCCATCGTTGGTATCATTGGGAAGAATTCTGGCCCATAGTTGGTATCAATGGAAGGAATTATGCCCATCATTGATGTCAATGGAAAGAATTGTGCCCCATCGTTGGTGTCAATAGAAAGAATTGTGCCCCGTCTATGATGTTAGTGGGAGGAATTGTGCCCTTTAGATGGTGTTAATGGGAGGAATAGTGCCCCATTGCCGGTGTCAGAAACAGGAAGTATTCCCCATTGTTGGTGTCAGCCCCAGGGACCAGATAAAGGCAAGCAAAGGGCTGCATCTTGTCCCCAGGCTGCAGTTTGGAGACCACTGATGTAAGCCAATCAGATAACTTAGTGGCAATAAAACCGTTTTATTTATCAGGAATACCAACAGAGGATTTTGAGAAAGAGAGAGAGGAAAAAATAGAAGATTTCTCACTTTCTGTCCTGGTGGTGACCAATATCACAGGAACAGAAAGTTGAAGGAATTTCTTCAGACATGAAAGTGGACTTACAAAAGTTCTTATCCTTTCCCCACCATATTAAAAAATAAGTGTTTTTAATGGATGAGTGTGTCTTTTTTGGAGAGTTCTCCTTTTGTCATTGTCCATTGTCACTAGAACAGGAAGTGAGGAAGATTTTTCCACATGGAAAAACAGACAGCCATAAAAGCCCAACAGGGCTTGAGTTCTTAAAGTATCAAGCTTTTGCAAACATACTAAATTTACACCTGACCGACGAGGGGTCTTCAAAAAGTTTCCGCACTTTTTAAAATTTATTAGAGTTCAAAAAAGTGCAGAAACTTTTTGAAGAACCTTCGTATAAATGCAAACCTAATAAAAAAATCAACTAACATTATATTTTATTTAGGATATTTGCATCTTTCAGAGCAATGGCAATCTCAATTCTCAATCTCAATTCTTTTTTTTTTTTTCCAGGTAAAGTTTTGGTGAACAGTGAGATGGGCATGAGTCGATCAGCAGTCTTGGTTTCAGCGTACTTGATGATCTTTCACCACATGACCATTCTAGAAGCCCTAATGACGTTACGCAAAAAGCGAGCAATCTACCCCAACGACGGCTTTATTAAACAGCTTAGAGAACTTAATGAAACCTTGCTTGAGGACCGTGAATATTTTGACGTTGATGACGATGATGATAATACCAGTCAAGGTTCCGTCATACAAGCCAAGGCACATTCAATAGTGGTAGAGGAAGAAGATGTGGAGAGTGTCATTAGTGCCAGGGCTCACTCTATCACCGTGGAGGAAGAAGATACAAATAGCGTCATGGGCAGTGCCATGAGCATGATGGGAAAGTCAAGTGTGGTTTCAAAACAGCCTACACTCATTGACGAAGATGAAGAAGAAAAACTTTATGAAGAATGGAGAAGAAAACAAGGGCTTCCACCTAAAGAGCTCCCAACAAAAGAAAGTGGACAAGGCCCTCAACTTCCAGAAGACGCAGATGAAGATTATGTCCGGCAGATGATTTACAACTGGCAGAAAGAAAACAGTAAATATCAATCCCTTGACCCTGGAGATGACTTAAGTTCTCTAATGAGTGAGAGAAGATATTCGCCCAGTGAAATAAGCGATGTGGAAAGTGTTACCTCTCAGGATATTCGGATGCTGAAACAGCAATTTGCTGCAAGTAGAATGAAAAAGGGGAGAACGGACTCCGTATCTACAGATAGTACCTGGGACATGTGGAATGAAAGACTCTTAGAAATTGAAAAGGAAGCCAAGACTAAGGCTGAGAAAGGGGATAAAATTAGAGTCAAGGACATCGATGAGGAAAGTCTTTGCTCAGAGGCAGGTTCCCTGTTCAACTTTTGCAAAAACAACAAAAGTAAACTCACTCCACTGGAAAGGTGGAAAGTTAAAAGAATTCAGTTTGGTTTCCACAAAAAGGATTCAGAAGCTTCTGATTCTCAAAGCAAAGATGAAAACAAGAAGAGAGAAGATGATGAAACCAGCCAGTCGGATGTTGATGTAACAGCTTACCAAGCATGGAAGTTAAAACAACAAAAGAAAGTGGGCAATGAAAATAAAGATGAAATTGTCAAAATTGCCAAAGGTGAAGACAGCGCAACTGTTAAACGTAGGCAGAGGAGGGTTGAGCTCCTGGAACGCTCCAAGCAGAACTTAGAGGAGAGCCAATCTATTTGTGGTTGGGATACTGAAAGTTCATTGAGCGGTACTATCCCACTAGCTGCTCTTTTTGCTGGTGCCCAGTCGGCTAGTGGTGCTAGTGACACAGCGTCCGTGTTAAGCATGCAAAGCAACAGATCACGAGTGTCTCAGGCAAGTCAAGCACAGGTACCCCTAGCTCCTCCACCCAATCTGCCTCCTGGTGCTGGAGATGCCATTGCCATCACAAGCATTCAAAACTGGATAGCAAATGTGGTGAATGAAACCATAGCTCAAAAAACTAATGAGATCATGATGATGTCCCGAGCTTCCTCAGCTATGAGTATGGCTTCTGGAGATCTTGGAAGAAGAGCGGATGACGACAGATCTTCAATACTTGGTAGAGCTGATGGGTCCTGCCTGTCTGGTTCTGGGCTGCAACAAAGGGACTTTAAGAGTACGGACTCTGTGTTGTCTTACAACACATCAATGAGTTCAAATACAAACATATCAAGTGCAAAGAGGAAGATCACCCAAACCAGTGTGCCTTTGTATGGACTCTTCATGGATGATGTTGACCTGAAAAAGCTTAACCAGAAAGAAAACGAATTGAGAGAGGAGCTCACAGAAAAATTATCCCAGTATCGTAAGGAAAAAGTTGTGTCTGATAACAAGCGCAGCTATTTGTTCAAAAAGAAAAAGGCAAAAGACAATGATGAGGAAGAAAAAGAGAAGGAGAGCGTCTCAAGTACAAACTTTCAGAGTTCCCGACTGCCTACAAGTCGAGAGTGGGACAAAAGAGAAAAGGCTTCCTATTCAGGCAGTCAGTTTTACAGTTCCAAGAGTACCAGCTCCGAGCTGGAGAGAAATATTAGCAAATGGCTCAATAATGTGAAAACCGAAAGCAAAACAACATCAGAAAGTGAGAACATTTCAGAAAAGATTGCAAGGAGATCAGACCATCAGAGAGAGACAAATTCTGAAGTTGGGGATTACAGCAGGAGATTAACAGAAGAAGACAAAGACGCTTCTTCATCTTACCAGAGTTACAGAGACACCCAACGATCTTCATCAAGGTTTTCAGCATCCTCAGAAGAAGAAAGCAACTACGTATGGAATTCTAAGGCTCACAACTCTCAGTACATGAAGAATGAGAGCCCGGAACCCCACTTCAGTGACCATTCAGAAGACAGAAACGGATTGGACGACATTGACCTCTCCAGCACTGGGAGAGCTAGAACAAGTCATTTTCAAAATCTTGAAGATTCCAGTGAGACGGACTCATTTGATTTCAGCTCCAAAAGAAAATTTACTCCAAGTTCCAGGAAGAGTGAAGATGACGAGGACAAAGAGAATGGAAATCCAATGGAAAGTGAAAGTTCTGAGGGAAGATGGTCTCGGTATAGAAAGAACAAAGAGGAAGCAAAAGAAATGGATGATGATGATGCTATCATTGCTGCCTGGAGGAACAGGCAGGAGGAAGCCAAAGCAAGACTTAGAAGATGCAAAGAAGAAGACTAAATTTATGTACACCTAAATATCGTCCAAAATATTCACACATCTTCATAAAATTCATAAACATGTGAACGTGGGCATCTCCATGAAGCTTATATTTAGCTTTTTTGCATCCTTTTGGATTCTCAGCAAGTTTAGCGAATCATATTTATTTAATGCCACAGCTATTTGCCACCCAGACTAATGCCATAAGATAGATAGCTACAAAAGTTATGGAGAGAGCCACACAGCATGTGGAAGGGTAAACATAAGTGTCAAGCCTTATCATATCCACACACACCCTACAACATTTCAAAGAGGAAAAAAAAGATATACCGTACCTTCCCTGGTGCAACCAGCCCCCCCTCATAGAACTACAGGCATAGCCACATTTCCCTTTTATAAAGACACTAAAGTTATGTACAGACCAATAAATGGCCCAAAAATCAACGTGCATGTTTAAAAACCAGAACTGTGCTGGGTGAAAGTATAAAGTTGGAGAGTCTGTCCACGATGCTCAGTTAAAAAAAAGTGAACCCCAGGTAGTGGCTCCTACATTGAGTCCTGACCTATAATTTGGATGATTCATATGACAGTTGCAACACAAGGGTATTCATAAAGCCTCCATACATAGTCATATCTACGTACCATTTCACGACCACAAAGGCAGAGTGTAACAACATGCCCTGAAATTGTTGAGTGTAACCCCAAATCCTACACATTTTGTATACTTTTAAATAAAATGTGAATGTATTTTTTTATCCCCTAACCAAAAGAGAAGAGGTCTTCTTATGATGAAATTTGTTTACTATGCTGTTTACTATTTTGACAATAAACATTTTTTGCTTTCTTGTCTACTATGGTCTTCATCATTTATTCTGTGTGGTTTGTGTTTTCTGGCTTTATTAATAGAGGGAGTTTTCAGGTTTTCCCAACTGGTATATTTGGCAAGACTTTGCTGCCAAAGTGAGCACCTTGGGTAAAAAGTCATACACCTGAAACTTTCAGTTCCAGATTTTACTGATGATGGGTCAAAGGTATAGAGGTAACGGTTTTGGAGGAATATGGCTGCCCCTTCTTCAGGGATCTAGGTGAGAATATTGGATATTATCTGGTAATACAATAATATGGACCTTATTTGGTCATCCAAGGGGTTCAACTGCTCCTCCTTCTTAGGGGGTTTTGGAGAGAATGTTGGGTGTTATATGGTAATACAGTAATATGGACCTTATGAGGTCCTCCGAGTGGTTCAACTGCTCCTCCTCCAGGGCTGTAGGTGAGAATGTAGGGTGTTATATGGTAATACAATCATTTGGACCTTATGAGGTCCTCCAAGTGGTTCAAATGCTCCTCTTTCCGCAGGGCTCTAGTTGAGAATGTTATGTGTTATATGGTGATACAATAATATAGACCTTATGTGGTCCTCCAAGTGGTTCAACTGCTCCTCCTTTAGGGCCGTAGGTGAGAATGTAGGGTGTTATATGGTAATACAATAATATGGACCTCATATGGTCCTCAAAGTGCTCCTCCTTCTTCGGGACTCTAGT
Organism: Lithobates clamitans; assembly: GCA_037952925.1. NCBI lineage: Eukaryota > Metazoa > Chordata > Amphibia > Anura > Ranidae > Lithobates > Lithobates clamitans. The sequence continues at coordinate 197,469 of JBBGZY010000850.1, forward strand.
TGAGAATTTAGGGTGTTATATGGCAATACAATAATATGAACCTCATATGGTCCTCAAAGTGGTACAACTGCTCCTCCTTCTTCAGGACTCTAGTTGAGAATACTGCTCCTCCTTCAGAGCTGTAGGTGAGAATTTTGGGTGTTATATGGTAATACAATAATATGGACTTTATATGGTCTTCCGAGTGGTTCAACTGCTCCATTTTCGTCAGGACTCTAGTTCAGAATGTTGAGTATTATATGGTAATACAATATTATGGACCTTATGTGGTCTTGCAAGTGATTCAACGGCAAATGTCCAATATTATCGCTCAGCCCTGAAAAATCCCTCAAAACACATTGTCTGTACACCTTTGACCAATCATCAAAAAAATCTGGACCTGAAACGTTCATATTTATGACTTCATTTTTTGAGGTGCCCCTTACCACACACAAAAAACCCACAGCCTGAGGGGCCAACACCCTGCCTGGCTACCTGTAGGATTTAAGCAGCACAGGACCCCCAAGAACCCGTCAACCAGCCATTAGAAAGCCCCAGAGATGGAGACCTGAGTATGAAAAAAGAACCCTGAATCCTGTTCAGAGCTACCGCAAACCCCAAAAAATCATAGATTCCTGACCCAGTCAATTTCCAGGGGGCCCCAGACGAGTGTTCTCTGAGAACAAAGCAATCAGACTGTTGATTAAAGCTTTTCCTGTTTGACATGTTACCAGCATTTTCAAGAGGTCATCTATTAAACATACATATTACCCTAAAGTAGAGCTAAAGGCAAACATTTTTTTCTTTCATTTTGGATAGAGTAAGGGAGGATTATAACCCTGTCAGTTTTTTTGCTATCTGTGTCCCATTGGGGACAAATTCCTTCACTTCCTGTCCCTTAGTCAAAACAGGAAGTGAGAGAAAATCCCTCCATAGTGAGGGAATCCCGGGGTTGTCACCAGAACTAATGTCCCTACTGGAAGGTTTCCCCTCTATTACTGTCAACCCAAAACTTGGGATTTTCCGGTACTTTCACTTTCGGTGATAACTGTAAACTGGACAAATAGGGAGGGTTGATCTGCATAATGGGAGCACAGACAGCAATAAAAACCTGACAAGGGTTCTAATTCCTCTCCACTCTATCCAAAACTAAAATAAAGTTTTGCCTTTACTCACATTTTAAGTGCAAGTTTCCTTTAACAACTTGCTGTCCGCCCGTTGTACATGAATTGATGGGTGAAACACTCCTGAGGGCAGGATGACATTTTAAAGCATCATTTTTTTTAAGTGCTCTTGCATGCGCCCTGGCACGTGCCCGAACACTGTACTGTGAGCGCACTGAGGAACGGTACAAGAAATTGTGTCATTCACCCCTCTACAGTATATGTCAGCTCCATCCTGTCTCTGTGACCTGTATATTAACCCCGTACCTCCCTTATGCCGCCTATCTGTACATTAACCCTCCTCATCTCCATCCTCCCACTGTATATGACCTGTACATTTAACCCTTCACCTCCTCCCCCCTCTGTGCATGACCCATACTATTAATGTATCCAGTGCTCCATTACCAAGCACCATGTTTTAACCCCCTCAATAACACGTTTCATCATTTCCAAAAGATGTGGCGAAAAAATCAGATCATCTTGGCCACCAATGATACCGGGGGGGTAGTATAAAGTGTTTGGGGGTTTATCCGTAATACCTAGCCATTGCACACAATGCGATTTCTTTTATTTCTTTTAGATCATAGGGATGAACTTCTGTCTGTAAGTGAGGTCAGTTTAACCACTTAAAGACTAAGCCTTTTCTGACACTTGTTGCTTACAAGTTAAATGCCTATTTTCGGCTAGAAAATTACTTAGAACCTCCAAACATTATATATATATGTTTAGCAGAGACCCTGGAGAATAAAATGGCGGTAGTTGCAATATTTTATGTCACACTGTATTTGCGCAGTGGTCTTTCAAACTTATTTTTGTTTTTGTGAAAAAATACAATTCAATTAATAAAAAAAAACTAAACAGTAAAGTTAGCCTGATTTTTTTTGTATATTGTGAAAGATGATGTTACGCCAAGAATCGTGAGAGAATTGTGATCTTTATTCTAAGCAAAAAAAAATTGTGATTCTCATTTTAGCCAGAATCATGCAGCTCTAGTGTCCACTTACGAAAAAAGGAAAGGAAGTCATTTCAAGGGTTTTCCTACTGTTCTGGATTTTGATATGTGTTATAACTGAAAGTTTTTTGTTTAACATTTTTAGCTATTTCTTCCTTTATATAGTAACAAAATAAAATTACAGTGGTTCTAAAGCAGGGGTGCACAACCGCTGGCCTGCTGGCCACATGCGGCTCGCGGCACCCTCTGATGTGACCCACCACCTCCTGCTCTGGGATGGAGGGTTGGCAAGCCCAGATCGTGGGTTCCCGACCCACCTTCCCCGAGCATCAGTGTGAAGAACGGAGCCGACACTAGAGGAAGCAGAGCTGATGTTTCCTGTATAGCGCCGGCTCCTGTCACAGGCAGGGATACCAAATGTACTCCGCCTGTGACAGGAACGTACAGGAAGAACCAGCTCTGCTCTCTACTGTAGCCGCATGCTTCCTCAAGCCTTGGCTCCTGTCACACTGATACTTAGGGATGGTGGGTTGGAAACCAGCTAGCAGTACCCACCAGCAGTACCAGCCAGCTGTCCCCACCAGCTTGATGCTTGTGGATGGTGGGTTGGGAAGCAGCCAGCAGTACCCACCAGCAGCAACAGCCAGCATTACCCACCAGCAGTAACAGCCAGCAGTACCAGCTAGCAGTCCCCACCAGCTTGATGCTTGTGGATGGTGGGTTGGGAACCAGCCAACAGTACCAGCCAGCAGTACACACCTGCAGTACGAGCCAGCCATCCTCACCAGCTTGATGATTGTGGATGGTGGGTTGGGAACCAGCAGGAGTACCCACCAGCAGTACCAGCCGGCAGTACCCACCAGCGGTGCCCACCAGCCGTACCCACCAGCAGTACCCACCAGTAGTACTAGCCATCAGTACCAGCCAGCAGTACCCACCAGCAGTATTCACCAGCAGTACCAGCCAGCTGTCCCCACCAGCTTGATGTTTGTGGATGGTGGGTTGGGAACCAGCCAGCAGTACCCGCAAGCAGGAACAGCCAGCAGTACCAGCTAGCCGTCCCCACCAGCTTGATGCTTGTGGATGGTGGGTTGGGAACCAACCAGCAGTACCAGCCAGCAGTACATATCAGCAGTACCCGCCAGCAGTACCCACATTTGTTTTGTTTCGATTTGTTATTCACATAAATTTGTTTCGTTAGATTTGTTTAATCCATTTAATTCCTTTTCGGAATTTGTCTCATTTATTCGTATTCGAATGGATTAGAATTTTCAGAATTCGAATAGTTTTCAAATCAATTTCGAATAGTTTTTAAATTCTAATAGTTTTAGAATTCGAATAGTTTTCCATTTTCCAAAGAGAATAAAATAGAATAGAAAATAAAGGAATCGAATAGAAAAAATATATAATAAAATAAAAAAGAATATAACAGAAAATAAAAGAATAGAATATAATGGAATAGAAGCAAATAGAATAGAATAAAAAAAATAGTAGAATAAAGTAGAAAGAATATAACCATCTTCTGGAATTCGAATAGAAAAGAATAGAATAGAAATTAATGTAATTCAAAAATTGTGATCTTTATTCTAAGCAAAAAAAAACTGTGGTTCTGATTTTAGCCAGAATCATGCAGCTCTAGTGTCCACTTACGAAAAAAGGATAGGAAGTCATTTCAAGGGTTTTCCTACTGTTCTGGATTTTGATATGTGTTATAACTGAAAGTTTTTTGTTTAACATTTTTAGCTATTTCTTCCTTTATATAGTAACAAAATAAAATTACAGTGGTTCTAAAGCAGGGGTGCACAACCGCTGGCCTGCTGGCCACATGCGGCTCGCGGCACCCTCTGATGTGACCCACCACCTCCTGCTCTGGGATGGAGGGTTGGCAAGCCCAGATCGTGGGTTCCCGACCCACCTTCCCCGAGCATCAGTGTGAAGAATGGAGCCGACACTAGAGGAAGCAGAGCTGATGTTTCCTGTATAGCGCCGGCTCCTGTCACAGGCAGTGATACCAAATGTACTCCGCCTGTGACAGGAACGTACAGGAAGAACCAGCTCTGCTCTCTACTGTAGCCGCATGCTTCCTCCAGCGCTGGCTCCTGTCACACTGATACTTAGGGATGGTGGGTTGGAAACCAGCTAGCAGTACCCACCAGCAGTACCAGCCAGCTGTCCCCACCAGCTTGATGCTTGTGGATGGTGGGTTGGGAAGCAGCCAGCAGTACCCACCAGCAGCAACAGGCAGCATTACCCACCAGCAGTAACAGCCAGCAGTACCAGCTAGCAGTCCCCACCAGCTTGATGCTTATGGATGGTGGGTTGGGAACCAGCCAACAGTACCAGCCAGCAGTACACACCTGCAGTACGAGCCAGCCATCCTCACCAGCTTGATGATTGTGGATGGTGGGTTGGGAACCAGCAGGAGTACCCACCAGCAGTACCAGCCGGCAGTACCCACCAGCGGTGCCCACTAGCCGTACCCACCAGCAGTACCCACCAGTAGTACTAGCCATCAGTACCAGCCAGCAGTACCCACCAGCAGTATTCGCCAGCAGTACCAGCCAGCTGTCCCCACCAGCTTGATGTTTGTGGATGGTGGGTTGGGAACCAGCCAGCAGTACCCGCAAGCAGGAACAGCCAGCAGTACCAGCTAGCCGTCCCCACCAGCTTGATGCTTGTGGATGGTGGGTTGGGAACCAACCAGCAGTACCAGCCAGCAGTACATACCAGCAGTACCCGCCAGCAGTACCCACATTTGTTTTGTTTCGATTTGTTATTCACATAAACTTGTTTCGTTAGATTTGTTTAATCCATTTAATTCCTTTTCGGAATTTGTCTCATTTATTCGTATTCGAATGGATTAGAATTTTCAGAATTCGAATAGTTTTCAAATCAATTTCGAATAGTTTTTAAATTCTAATAGTTTTAGAATTCGAATAGTTTTCCATTTTCCAAAGAGAATAAAATAGAATAGAAAATAAAGGAATCGAATAGAAAAAATATATAATAAAATAAAAAAGAATATAACAGAAAATAAAAGAATAGAATATAATGGAATAGAAGCAAATAGAATAGAATAAAAAAAATAGTAGAATAAAGTAGAAAGAATATAACCATCTTCTGGAATTCGAATAGAAAAGAATAAAATAGAAATTAATGTAATTCAAAAATTGTGATCTTTATTCTAAGCAAAAAAAAAACTGTGGTTCTGATTTTAGCCAGAATCATGCAGCTCTAGTGTCCACTTACGAAAAAAGGATAGGAAGTCATTTCAAGGGTTTTCCTACTGTTCTGGATTTTGATATGTGTTATAACTGAAAGTTTTTTGTTTAACGTTTTTAGCTATTTCTTCCTTTATATAGTAACAAAATAAAAATTCTCAGAATATTACAGTGGTTCTAAAGCAGGGGTGCACAACCGCTGGCCTGCTGGCCACATGCGGCTCGCGGCACCCTCTGATGTGACCCACCACCTCCTGCTCTGGGATGGAGGGTTGGCAAGCCCAGATCGTGGGTTCCCGACCCACCTTCCCCGAGCATCAGTGTGAAGAACGGAGCCGACACTAGAGGAAGCAGAGCTGATGTTTCCTGTATAGCGCCGGCTCCTGTCACAGGCAGTGATACCAAATGTACTCCGCCTGTGACAGGAACGTACAGGAAGAACCAGCTCTGCTCTCTACTGTAGCCGCATGCTTCCTCCAGCGCTGGCTCCTGTCACACTGATACTTAGGGATGGTGGGTTGGAAACCAGCTAGCAGTACCCACCAGCAGTACCAGCCAGCTGTCCCCACCAGCTTGATGCTTGTGGATGGTGGGTTGGGAAGCAGCCAGCAGTACCCACCAGCAGCAACAGCCAGCATTACCCACCAGCAGTAACAGCCAGCAGTACCAGCTAGCAGTCCCCACCAGCTTGATGCTTGTGGATGGTGGGTTGGGAACCAGCCAACAGTACCAGCCAGCAGTACACACCTGCAGTACGAGCCAGCCATCCTCACCAGCTTGATGATTGTGGATGGTGGGTTGGGAACCAGCAGGAGTACCCACCAGCAGTACCAGCCGGCAGTACCCACCAGCGGTGCCCACCAGCCGTACCCACCAGCAGTACCCACCAGTAGTACTAGCCATCAGTACCAGCCAGCAGTACCCACCAGCAGTATTCGCCAGCAGTACCAGCCAGCTGTCCCCACCAGCTTGATGTTTGTGGATGGTGGGTTGGGAACCAGCCAGCAGTACCCGCAAGCAGGAACAGCCAGCAGTACCAGATAGCCGTCCCCACCAGCTTGATGCTTGTGGATGGTGGGTTGGGAACCAACCAGCAGTACCAGCCAGCAGTACATACCAGCAGTACCCGCCAGCAGTACCCACATTTGTTTTGTTTCGATTTGTTATTCACATAAATTTGTTTCGTTAGATTTGTTTAATCCATTTAATTCCTTTTCGGAATTTGTCTCATTTATTCGTATTCGAATGGATTAGAATTTTCAGAATTCGAATAGTTTTCAAATCAATTTCGAATAGTTTTTAAATTCTAATAGTTTTAGAATTCGAATAGTTTTCCATTTTCCAAAGAGAATAAAATAGAATAGAAAATAAAGGAATCGAATAGAAAAAATATATAATAAAATAAAAAAGAATATAACAGAAAATAAAAGAATAGAATATAATGGAATAGAAGCAAATAGAATAGAATAAAAAAATAGTAGAATAAAGTAGAAAGAATATAACCATCTTCTGGAATTCGAATAGAAAAGAATAGAATAGAAATTAATGTAATTCAAAAATTGTGATCTTTATTCTAAGCAAAAAAAAACTGTGGTTCTGATTTTATCCAGAATCATGCAGCTCTAGTGTCCACTTACGAAAAAAGGATAGGAAGTCATTTCAAGGGTTTTCCTACTGTTCTGGATTTTGATATGTGTTATAACTGAAAGTTTTTTGTTTAACGTTTTTAGCTATTTCTTCCTTTATATAGTAACAAAATAAAAATTCTCAGAATATTACAGTGGTTCTAAAGCAGGGGTGCACAACCGCTGGCCTGCTGGCCACATGCGGCTCGCGGCACCCTCTGATGTGACCCACCACCTCCTGCTCTGGGATGGAGGGTTGGCAAGCCCAGATCGTGGGTTCCCGACCCACCTTCCCCGAGCATCAGTGTGAAGAACGGAGCCGACACTAGAGGAAGCAGAGCTGATGTTTCCTGTATAGCGCCGGCTTCTGTCACAGGCAGTGATACCAAATGTACTCCGCCTGTGACAGGAACGTACAGGAAGAACCAGCTCTGCTCTCTACTGTAGCCGCATGCTTCCTCCAGCGCTGGCTCCTGTCACACTGATACTTAGGGATGGTGGGTTGGAAACCAGCTAGCAGTACCCACCAGCAGTACCAGCCAGCTGTCCCCACCAGCTTGATGCTTGTGGATGGTGGGTTGGGAAGCAGCCAGCAGTACCCACCAGCAGCAACAGCCAGCATTACCCACCAGCAGTAACAGCCAGCAGTACCAGCTAGCAGTCCCCACCAGCTTGATGCTTGTGGATGGTGGGTTGGGAACCAGCCAACAGTACCAGCCAGCAGTACACACCTGCAGTACGAGCCAGCCATCCTCACCAGCTTGATGCTTGTGGATGGTGGGTTGGGAACCAGCAGGAGTACCCACCAGCAGTACCAGCCAGCAGTACCCACCAGCCATACCCACCAGCAGTACCCACCAGTAGTACTAGCCAGCAGTACCAGCCAGCAGTACCCACCAGCAGTACCAGCCAGCAGTACCCACCAGCTTGATGCTTGTGGATGGTGGGTTGGGAACCAGCCAGCAGTACCCGCCAGCAGGAACAGCCAGCAGTACCAGCTAGCCGTCCTCACCAGCTTGATGCTTGTGGATGGTGGGTTGGGAACCAGCCAGCAGTACCAGCCAGCAGTACATACCAGCAGTACCCGCCAGCAGTACCCACATTTGTTTTGCTTCGATTCGTTATTCACATAAATTTGTTTCGTTAGATTTGTTTAATCCATTTAAATCCTTTTCGGAATTTGTCTCATTTATTCGTATTCGAATGGATTAGAATTTTCAGAATTCGAATAGTTTTCAAATCAATTTCGAATAGTTTTTAAATTCTAATAGTTTTAGAATTCGAATAGTTTTCCATTTTCCAAAGAGAATAAAATAGAATAGAAAATAAAGGAATAGAATAGAAAAAATATATAATAAAATAAAAAAGAATATAACAGAAAATAAAAGAATAGAATATGATGGAATAGAAACAATAGAATAAAAAAAAATAGTAGAATAAAGTAGAAAGAATATAACCATCTTCTGGAATTCGAATAGAAAAGAATAGAATAGAAATGAATATAATTCAAAAAACAATAGAATAAAATAGAAATAATAAAACTATTTCCCACAATTAAAATAGAATCAATTTAAAAAAATAACAGAATAGTATAGAAAAAAACAACAGAATAGAATAGAATAGAAAGAATATAACCATCTTCCTATTCTAATCGATTGTTTTCTATTCTATTCAAATTCGAGTTGATTCTATTTGAATTTTGGGAAATGGTTATATTCTTTCTATTCTATTTTATTCTATTGTTTTTTTTATTCTATTCTTTTTCTATTTGTTTATTCTATTCTTTTCTTTTCTATTCAAATTCGAATTTATTCTTTTCGAATTTCGGAAGATCGTTATACTCTTTATAATCTATTTTGTTTGTTTTTTCTATACTAGTCAGTTTTTTTCTATTCTATTCTAATCTATTCTTTTTAATTATATTCAAATTCAAATTGATTCTATTTGAATGTTGGGAAATGGTTATATTCTATTGTTTTTTGGATTCTATTATTTTCTATTCTTTTCTCTTCTATTATAGTCTCTTTTATTCTATTCTATTCTTTTCTTTTCTTATGTATTTGAATTCAAATTTATTCTATTTGAAATTCGAATTTCAGAAGATGATTATATTCTTTCTAGTTTATTCTATTCTTTTTTATTCTATTCTATTCTGTTATTTTTTTTTCTATTTTGTTCAGTTTTACTATATTATATTCTATTCTTTTATTTTCTGTTATTTTCTTTTCTATTCTATTATATTTTTTTTTATTTAATTCCTTTATTTTCTATTCTATTTTATTCTCTTTGGAAATTGGAAAACTATTCAAATTTGAAAACTATTCTAAATCAATTTGAAAACTATTAAAATCAATTCAAATTCGGATTTCATTATTTTAGATTTGTTTAAATTCTGTACTATTGTCATTTGGAAATTCGGATACATCCGCATTTTTCAAAAAAGAAAATTAGTCTGAATTTAAATTTGTAACAAAACAAACTGCACATGTCTAGATTTGTGAAGAGGTGAGAGCTGTGAAGACTGTGTGTGTGTGTGTGTGTGTGGGGGGGGGATTTATGAACAGTAGGGGGGGGATTTGTGAAGATGGGGGGTGTGAAGAGGTGAGAGCTGTGAAGGGGGGGGGGTGCAGAGGTGAGAGATGTGAAGAGTGTGGGGGGGGGAATTTGTGAAGAGTGGGGAGTGTGAAGAGGTGAGAGCTGTGAAGAGGGGGGGGGGGATTTGTGAAGAGCGGGGGGTGTGAAGAGGTGAGAGCTGTGAAGAGTGGGGTGGAATTCTGAAGAGTAAGGTGGGGTGTGTGAAGAGCTGAGAGCTGTGAAGAGTGGGGCGGGGTGAAATTTGTGAAGAGTGGGGGGGGTGAAGAGGTGAGAGCTGTGAAGAGTGGGGGGGCAATTTGTGAAGAGTGGGGGTGTGTGAAGAGGTAAGAGCTGTGAAGAGTGGGGGGGGGCAATTTGTGAAGAGTGGGGGGTGTGAAGAGGTAAGATCTGTGAAGAGTGGGGGGGGCGATTTGTGAAGCGTTGGGGGTGTGAAGAGGTAAGAGCTGTGAAGAGTGAGGGGGCAATTTGTGAACAGTGGGGGGTGGGGGGTGTGAAGAGGTGAGAGCTGTGAAGAGGGGGGTGCAGAGGTCAGAGCTGTGAAGAGTGGGGGGCAATTTCTGAAGAGTGGGGGGTGTGAAGAGGTAAGAGCTGTGAAGAGTGGGGGGGCAATTTGTGAAGAGTGGAGGGTGTGAAGAGGTAAGAGCTGCGAAGAGTGGGGGGACAATTTGTGAAGAGTGGGGGGTGTGGAGAGGTAAGAGCTGTGAAGAGTGGGGGGGGCAATTTGTAAAGACTGGGGGGTGTGAAGAGGTAAGAGCTGTGAAGAGTGCGGGGGCAATTTGTGAACAGTGGGGGGGGTGTGTGAAGAGGAGAGAGCTGTGAAGAGGGGGGTGCAGAGGTCAGAGCTGTGAAGAGTGGGGGGGGGCAATTTGTGAAGAGTGGGGGGTGTGAAGAGGTAAGAGCTGCGAAGAGTGGGGGGACAATTTGTGAAGAGTGGGGGGTGTGGAGAGGTAAGAGCTGTGAAGAGTGGGGGGGCAATTTGTGAACAGTGGGGGGGGGGGGGTGTGAAGAGGTGAGAGCTGTGAAGAGGGGGGTGCAGAGGTCAGAGCTGTGAAGAGTGGGGGTGCAGAGGTCAGAGCTGTGAAGAGTGGAGGGGGAGGCAATTTGTAAAGAGTGGGGGGTGTGAAGAGGTAAGAGCTGTGAAGAGTGGGGGGGCCAATTTGTGAAGAGTGGGGGGTGTGAAGAGGTAAGAGCTGTGAAGAGTGGGGGGGGGCAATTTGTGAAGAGTGGGGGGTGTGAAGAGGTAAGAGCTGTGAAGAGTGGGGGGGCAATTTGTGAACAGTGGGGGGGGGGGGTGTGAAGAGGTGAGAGCTGTGGAGAGGGGGGTGCAGAGGTCAGAGCTGTGAAGAGTGGGGGTGCAGAGGTCAGAGCTGTGAAGAGTGGAGGGGGGGGCAATTTGTAAAGAGTGGGGGGGTGAAGAGGTAAGAGCTGTGAAGAGTGGGGGGGCAATTTGTGAAGAGTGGGGGTGTGTGAAGAGGTGACAACTGTGAAGAGGGGGGTGCAGAGGTGAGAGCTGTGAAGAGTGGGGGGGCAATTTGTGATGAGTGGGGGGGGGGGTGAAGTAGTGAGAGCTGTGAAAAGTGTTGGGGGGGGATTTGTGAAGAGGTGAGAGCCGGTGTGCGAGTCTAGGAGTTTACAGATGAAGGGGTGGATCTTAAACAGGAAGGGGTGGGACAAATACCAAAATATCCCACTGGGGACAACACAGGAGCACAACTGGGAGACAGGGGCTCGGCGTTGTCACCCTATAACAGGAAGTGCCGGAACAAGGACCTTCATGGCAGGATCACCAGGGATTATTTTAATGAAAGCTGCTGATTTAAAAAACATTTAAAAGGACTTTTTGAAATGACATTCACAAGCACGTTGGAGGTTTTAGTAATTGAGTTTACATATTCTGTAAGATCTTGCAGGGCTGTGTTAGATCAAACATTTTGCTCATGCCATCTGCAATAACGACACGAGCAATAAATGAACACGCGTTTCGCAGTCTGTCATTGTCCGCCAGGCAGCTTTTCTTATTCTCCAATTCCACGTGTGTTTTTTTTTTCCCCTGACAAGGCCCCAAGATTGCTGTGAACCAGAGCCGGGGAGATCTGATGTTCAATTAGGCGAGAAGGAACTTGCAAGATAGAAAGGAACGGGCAGGCGGCACACAGCTAAAGATAACGATCTCACCCCCCCCCCCCCTTCTCTGGCAAAAGAGGATTAGCTCAACTTTTCTCTGCTGCTGCAGCAATGCAAAGAAATATCTCAGCCCTTTCACCGGGGGCCGGAGAGCAGCTGGGGGCAAGGAAAGGGCCGGGCGAGCTGCGGGGCACCCGGGGCTGATGAGTGGCACGTCTCAGCGTGCCAATTATTAAACTTCTGGGTTCTCTTTACTTTTGTTTTCTATATTGAAGGACATGGCTTCATTCCGGAGCACAATCCTGCCTTGTTTTTATTTTCTTTTTAGAATATCAGATGACTTGTACAGTTTTGTGATTTTCCGTGGCTGATCCAAGAATCGTATACTGAGCGGTTCAAAGGTTAACCCTTTTGCTGCTGGAGACGTGTTTTTATTTTTTTTGCACACATTTAAAAAAATTATTGTAGGCCTTAAAACCCCAAAACATCATACACTTTCTGAAAGCAAAGGTCCTGGAGAATAAAATGGTGGTCAATACAATTTTGTCACATGACATTAATGTGATTTTCAGTAAAAAAAAAAGTACACAAAAGTTTATTTTAGGGCACAAAAATGCACTATATTACCCATTTTTTGGTAAAATATAAAAGATGAGGTTGTACTGAGTAATTAGATATCTAACATGTCAAGCCTTAAAGTGTTACTAAACCCAGGACCCTGCATTCACTATATCTGGTCTCCACAGGACCCTGCATTCACTATATCTGGTCTTCCCAGGACCCTGTATTCACTATATCTGGTCTCCCCAGGACCCTGCATTCACTATATCTGGTCTCCCCAGGACCCTGCATTCACTATACCTGGTCTGCCCAGGAGCCTGCATTCACTATATCTGGTCTCCCCAGGACCCTGCATTCACTATATCTGGTTTCCCCAGGACCCTGCATTCACCATATCTGGTTTCCCCAGGACCCTGCATTCACTATATATGGTCTCCCCAGGACCCTGCATTCACTATATCTGGTCTCCCCAGGAGCCTGCATTCACTTTATCTGGTCTCCCCAGGACCCTGCATGCACTATATCTGGTCTCCCCACAACCCTACATTCACTATATCTGGTCTTCCCACGACCCTACATTAACTATATCTGGTCTTCCCAGGACCCTGCATTCACTATATTTGGTCTCCCCAGGACCATGCATTCACTATATCTGGTCTCCCCAGGACCCTGCATTCACTATATCTGGTCTCCCCAGGACCCTGCATTCACTATATCTGGTCTCGTCAGGAGCCTGCATTCACTATATCTGGTCTCCCCAGGACCCTGCATTCACTTTATCTGGTTTCCCCAGAACCCTGAATTCACTATATCTGGTCTCCCCAGGACCATGCATTCACTATATCTGGTCTCCCCAGGATCCTGCATTCACTATATCTGGTCTCCACAGGAGCCTGCATTCACTATATCTGGTCTCCCCAGGACCCTACATTCACTATTTCTGGTCTCCCCAGGACTCTGCATTCACTATATCTGGTCTCCCCAGAAGCCTCTATTCACTATATCTGGTCTCCCTAGGACCCTGCATTCACTATATCTGGTCTCCCCAGGACCCTGCATTCACTATATCTGGTCTCCCCAGAAGCTGGTATTCACTATATCTGGTCTCCCCAGGACCCTGCATTCACCATATCTGGTCTCCCCAGGACCCTACATTCACTATATCTAGTCTCCCCAGGACCCTGCATTCACAATATCTGGTCTCCCCAGGACCCTGCATTCACTATATCTGGTCTCCCCAGGACCCTGCATTCACTATATCTGGTCTCCCCAGGAGCCTGCATTCACTATATCTAGTCTCTCCAGAAGCCTGTATTCACTATTTCTGGTCTTCCCAGGAGCCTGCATTCACCATATCTGGTTTCCCCAGGAACCTGCATTCACTATATCTGGTCTCCCCAGGACCCTGCATTCACTATATCTGGTCTCCCCAGAAGCTTGTATTCACTATATCTGGTCTCCCCAGGACCCTGCATTCACCATATCTGGTCTCCCCAGGACCCTACATTCACTATATCTAGTCTCCCCAGGACCCTGCATTCACAAAATCTGGTCTCCCCAGGACCCTGCATTCACTATATCTGGTCTCCCCAGGACCCTGCATTCACTATATCTGGTCTCCCCAGGAGCCTGCATTCACTATATCTAGTCTCTCCAGAAGCCTGTATTCACTATTTCTGGTCTTCCCAGGAGCCTGCATTCACCATATCTGGTTTCCCCAGGAACCTGCATTCACTATATCTGGTCTCCCCAGGACCCTGTATTCACTATATCTGGTCTCCCCAGGACCCTGCATTCACTATATCTGGTCTCCCCAGGACCCTGCATTCACTATATCTGGTCTCCCCAGGAGCCTGCATTCACTATATCTAGTCTCTCCAGAAGCCTGTATTCACTATTTCTGGTCTTCCCAGGAGCCTGCATTCACCATATCTGGTTTCCCCAGGAACCTGCATTCACTATATCTGGTCTCCCCAGGACCCTGCATTCACTATATCTGGTCTCCCCAGAAGCTTGTATTCACTATATCTGGTCTCCCCAGGACCCTGCATTCACCATATCTGGTCTACCCAGGACCCTACATTCACTATATCTAGTCTCCCCAGGACCCTGCATTCACAAAATCTGGTCTCCCCAGGACCCTGCATTCACTATATCTGGTCTCCCCAGGACCCTGCATTCACTATATCTGGTCTCCCCAGGAGCCTGCATTCACTATATCTAGTCTCTCCAGAAGCCTGTATTCACTATTTCTGGTCTTCCCAGGAGCCTGCATTCACCATATCTGGTTTCCCCAGGAACCTGCATTCACTATATCTGGTCTCCCCAGGACCCTGTATTCACTATATCTGGTCTCCCCAGGACCCTGCATTCACTATACCTGGTCTGCCCAGGAGCCTGCATTCACTATATCTGGTCTCCCCAGGACCCTGCATTCACTATATCTGGTTTCCCCAGAACCCTGCATTCACTATATCTGGTCTCCCCAGGACCATGCATTCACTATATCTGGTCTCCCCAGGAGCCTGCATTCACTATATCTGGTCTTCCCAGGACCCTGTATTCACTATATCTGGTCTCCCCAGGACCCTGCATTCACTATATCTGGTCTCCCCAGGACCCTGCATTCACTATACCTGGTCTGCCCAGGAGCCTGCATTCACTATATCTGGTCTCCCCAGGACCCTGCATTCACTATATCTGGTTTCCCCAGGACCCTGCATTCACCATATCTGGTTTCCCCAGGACCCTGCATTCACTATATATGGTCTCCCCAGGACCCTGCATTCACTATATCTGGTCTCCCTAGGAGCCTGCATTCACTTTATCTGGTCTCCCCAGGACCCTGCATGCACTATATCTGGTCTCCCCACAACCCTACATTCACTATATCTGGTCTTCCCACGACCCTACATTAACTATATCTGGTCTTCCCAGGACCCTGCATTCACTATATTTGGTCTCCCCAGGACCATGCATTCACTATATCTGGTCTCCCCAGGACCCTGCATTCACTATATCTGGTCTCCCCAGGACCCTGCATTCACTATATCTGGTCTCGTCAGGAGCCTGCATTCACTATATCTGGTCTCCCCAGGACCCTGCATTCACTTTATCTGGTTTCCCCAGAACCCTGAATTCACTATATCTGGTCTCCCCAGGACCATGCATTCACTATATCTGGTCTCCCCAGGATCCTGCATTCACTATATCTGGTCTCCACAGGAGCCTGCATTCACTATATCTGGTCTCCCCAGGACCCTACATTCACTATTTCTGGTCTCCCCAGGACTCTGCATTCACTATATCTGGTCTCCCCAGAAGCCTCTATTCACTATATCTGGTCTCCCTAGGACCCTGCATTCACTATATCTGGTCTCCCCAGGACCCTGCATTCACTATATCGGGTCTCCCCAGAAGCTTGTATTCACTATATCTGGTCTCCCCAGGACCCTGCATTCACCATATCTGGTCTCCCCAGGACCCTACATTCACTATATCTAGTCTCCCCAGGACCCTGCATTCACAATATCTGGTCTCCCCAGGACCCTGCATTCACTATATCTGGTCTCCCCAGGACCCTGCATTCAAGCATATCTGGTCTCCCCAGGACCCTACATTCACTATATCTAGTCTCCCCAGGACCCTGCATTCACAATATCTGGTCTCCCCAGGACCCTGCATTCACTATATCTGGTCTCCCCAGGACCCTGCATTCACTATATCTGGTCTCCCCAGGAGCCTGCATTCACTATATCTAGTCTCTCCAGAAGCCTGTATTCACTATTTCTGGTCTTCCCAGGAGCCTGCATTCACCATATCTGGTTTCCCCAGGACCCTGCATGCACTATATCTGGTCTCCCCACAACCCTACATTCACTATATCTGGTCTTCCCACGACCCTACATTAACTATATCTGGTCTTCCCAGGACCCTGCATTCACTATATTTGGTCTCCCCAGGACCATGCATTCACTATATCTGGTCTCCCCAGGACCCTGCATTCACTATATCTGGTCTCCCCAGGACCCTGCATTCACTATATCTGGTCTCGTCAGGAGCCTGCATTCACTATATCTGGTCTCCCCAGGACCCTGCATTCACTTTATCTGGTTTCCCCAGAACCCTGAATTCACTATATCTGGTCTCCCCAGGACCATGCATTCACTATATCTGGTCTCCCCAGGATCCTGCATTCACTATATCTGGTCTCCACAGGAGCCTGCATTCACTATATCTGGTCTCCCCAGGACCCTACATTCACTATTTCTGGTCTCCCCAGGACTCTGCATTCACTATATCTGGTCTCCCCAGAAGCCTCTATTCACTATATCTGGTCTCCCTAGGACCCTGCATTCACTATATCTGGTCTCCCCAGGACCCTGCATTCACTATATCTGGTCTCCCCAGAAGCTTGTATTCACTATATCTGGTCTCCCCAGGACCCTGCATTCACCATATCTGGTCTCCCCAGGACCCTACATTCACTATATCTAGTCTCCCCAGGACCCTGCATTCACAATATCTGGTCTCCCCAGGACCCTGCATTCACTATATCTGGTCTCCCCAGGACCCTGCATTCACTATATCTGGTCTCCCCAGGAGCCTGCATTCACTATATCTAGTCTCTCCAGAAGCCTGTATTCACTATTTCTGGTCTTCCCAGGAGCCTGCATTCACCATATCTGGTTTCCCCAGGAACCTGCATTCACTATATCTGGTCTCCCCAGGACCCTGCATTCACTATATCTGGTCTCCCCAGAAGCTTGTATTCACTATATCTGGTCTCCCCAGCACCCTGCATTCACCATATCTGGTCTCCCCAGGACCCTACATTCACTATATCTAGTCTCCCCAGGACCCTGCATTCACAATATCTGGTCTCCCCAGGACCCTGCATTCACTATATCTGGTCTCCCCAGGACCCTGCATTCACTATATCTGGTCTCCCCAGGAGCCTGCATTCACTATATCTAGTCTCTCCAGAAGCCTGTATTCACTATTTCTGGTCTTCCCAGGAGCCTGCATTCACCATATCTGGTTTCCCCAGGAACCTGCATTCACTATATCTGGTCTCCCCAGGACCCTGTATTCACTATATCTGGTCTCCCCAGGACCCTGCATTCACTATATCTGGTCTCCCCAGGACCCTGCATTCACTATACCTGGTCTGCCCAGGAGCCTGCATTCACTATATCTGGTCTCCCCAGGACCCTGCATTCACTATATCTGGTTTCCCCAGAACCCTGCATTCACTATATCTGGTCTCCCCAGGACCATGCATTCACTATATCTGGTCTCCCCAGGAGCCTGCATTCACTATATCTGGTCTCCCCAGGAGCCTGCATTCACTATATCTGGTCTCCCCAGGACCCTACATTCACTATTTCTGGTCTCCCCAGGACTCTGCATTCACCATATCTGGTTTCCCCAGAAGCCTCTATTGATTATATCTGGTCTCCACAGGACCCTGCATTCACTATATCTGGTCTCCCCAGGACCCCGCATTCACTATACCTGGTCTCCCCAGAAGCTTGTATTCACTATATCTGGTCTCCCCAGGACCCTGCATTCACCAAACCTAGTTTTCCCAGGACCCTACATTCACTATATCTAGTCTCCACAGGACCCTGCATTCACAATATCTGGTCTTCCCAGGACCCTGCATTCACTATATCTGGTCTCCCCAGGACCTTGCATTCACTATATCTGGTCTCCCCAGGAGCCTGCATTCACTATATCTAGTCTCTCCAGAAGCCTGTATTCACTATTTCTGGTCTTCCCAGGAGCCTGCATTCACCATATCTGGTTTCCCCAGGACCCTGCATTCACTATATCTGGTCTCCCCAGGACCCTGCATTCACTATATCTGGTCTCCCCAGAAGCATGCATTCACTATATCTGTTCTCCCCAGGACCCTGCATTCACTATATCTAGTCTCCCCAGGACCCTGCATTCACTATATCTGGTCTCCCCAGGACCCTGCATTCACTATATCTGGTTTCCCCAGAACCCTGCATTCACTATATCTGGTCTCCCCAGGACCATGCATTCACTATATCTGGTCTCCCCAGAAGCTTGTATTCACTATATCTGGTCTCCCCAGGACCCCGCATTCACTATACCTGGTCTCCCCAGAAGCTTGTATTCACTATATCTGGTCTCCCCAGGACCCTGCATTCACCAAACCTAGTTTTCCCAGGACCCTACATTCACTATATCTAGTCTCCACAGGACCCTGCATTCACAATATCTGGTCTTCCCAGGACCCTGCATTCACTATATCTGGTCTCCCCAGGACCTTGCATTCACTATATCTGGTCTCCCCAGGAGCCTGCATTCACTATATCTAGTCTCTCCAGAAGCCTGTATTCACTATTTCTGGTCTTCCCAGGAGCCTGCATTCACCATATCTGGTTTCCCCAGGACCCTGCATTCACTATATCTGGTCTCCCCAGGACCCTGCATTCACTATATCTGGTCTCCCCAGAAGCATGCATTCACTATATCTGTTCTCCCCAGGACCCTGCATTCACTATATCTAGTCTCCCCAGGACCCTGCATTCACTATATCTGGTCTCCCTAGGACCCTGCATTCACTATATCTGGTTTCCCCAGAACCCTGCATTCACTATATCTGGTCTCCCCAGGACCATGCATTCACTATATCTGGTCTCCCCAGGAGCCTGCATTCACTATATATGGTCTCCCCAGGAGCCTGCATTCACTATATCTGGTCTCCTCAGGACCCTACATTCACTATTTCTGGTCTCCCCAGGACTCTGCATTCACCATATCTGGTCTCCCCAGAAGACTCTATGGATTATATCTGGTCTCCACAGGACCCTGCATTCACTATATCTGGTCTCCCCAGGACCCCGCATTCACTATATCTGGTCTCCCTAGAAGCTTGTATTCACTATATCTGGTCTCCCTAGGACCCTGCATTCACCAAACCTAGTTTTCCCAGGACCCTACATTCACTATATCTAGTCTCCCCAGGACCCTGCATTCACAATATCTGGTCTTCCCAGGACCCTGCATTCACTATATCTGGTCTCCCCAGGACCCTGCATTCACTATATCTGGTCTCCCCAGGAGCCTGCATTCACTATATCTAGTCTCTCCAGAAGCCTGTATTCACTATTTCTGGTCTTCCCAGGAGCCTGCATTCACCATATCTGGTTTCCCCAGGACCCTGCATTCACTATATCTGGTCTCCCCAGGACCCTGCATTCACTATATCTGGTCTCCCCAGAAGCATGCATTCACTATATCTGTTCTCCCCAGGACCCTGCATTCACTATATCTAGTCTCCCCAGGACCCTGCATTCACTATATCTGGTCTCCCCAGGACCCTGCATTTACTATATCTGGTCTCCCCAGGAGCCTGCATTCACTAAATCTGGTCTCCCCAGGACCCTGCATTCACTATATCTGGTTTCCCCAGGACCCTGCATTCACAATATCTGGTCTCCCCAGGACCATGCATTCACTATATCTGGTCTCCCCAGGAGCTTGCATTCACTATATCTGGTCTCCCCAGGAGATTGTTTTAATGCAGCCACATTGGAGGGTTTTCCAGCATGAATGGCCTGTTTAAGGTCATGCCACAGCATATGAATAGGATTTAAGTCCAGACTTTGACTAGCCCACTCCGTAACCTTCATATTGTTTTGTTTTTTTTGAACCATTTGCTGGTGTGTTTGGGATCATTGTCCTGCTGCATAACCCAAGTGCGGTTGAGGTCAGGAATTGATGGCCGGACATTGTCCTTCAGGATTTTCTGGTAGAGTGCAGAATTCTTGGGTCCTTCAGTTATGGCAAGTTGTCCAGGTCCTGAAGCTGCAAAGCAGCACCAGACCATCACACTACCACTTCCTTGTCTGACTGTTGGTATGATGTTCTTTTTATGAAATACTGTGTTAGATTTTTGCCAGGTGTAACGGGACATACACCTTCCAAAAAGTTCAACTTTTGTCTCATCAGTCCACAGAATATTTGCCCAAAAGTCTTGGAGATAAATCAAGATGTTTTGTGGCCAATGTGTAATGAGCCTTTGTGTTCTTTTTTGGTCAGCAGTGGTTTTGGCCTTGGAACTCTCCCATAGATGACTCTCCCATAGATGATAGTCTCTTTCTTATTGTTGAATCATGAACACTGACCCTGAGGCAAGTGAGGCCTGCAGTTCTTTAGATGTTCTTCTGGATTCTTTTATGACCTCCTGGATGAGTCGTCCTTGTGCTCTTGGAATAATTTTGGTAGGCCAGCCACTCCTGGGAAGGGTCACCAATTTTCCAAGTGTTCTCCTTTTGTGGATAATGGCTCTCACCATGATTGGCTGGAGTCCCAAAGCCTTAGCAATGGCTTTGTAACCCTTTCTAGACTAATACATGTTAAATATTTCGTCTCTCTTCTTTTCTTGAATTTCTTTAGATCGCGGCATGATGTGTTGCTATTTGAGATCTTTTAGTGTGCTCCACTTTGTCAGACAGCTTCTATTTAAGTGATTTCTTGATTCAACAGGTCTTGCCGTAATCAGCCCTGGGTGTGGCAAGTGAAATGTAACTCTAAAATGTCGTTAATCGCAGTTCATTAATGATTTAGCAAAGGGGGGCATGGGTGTCCACAGGTAGGGGCAAGGGGGGTCAAGTGCCCCCCCCCTGGAATCAGGGATCGGATCTTAAATTCAGCATAGTTGTGTCGATATCAGGGTGCGGGCAGCCCGCACCCGGGTGCCACCCGCCAGTGGGGTGACACCATCAAGTTGCTTTCAAGCCCCCCCATCAGTGTAGTGTGACTTTGGGCTCTTTTCCCTGCTCAGTCCAGCAGAGAACTCAGCGGCACTGTGACAGGAGAAAGGCGAGCTGCGGGCTGTCAGAGGTTCCCCCCGCTCGCCCCCCCCTTTCTCCTGTCAGGGAGAAGAAACGGCGGCTCTCACCAGGTTCCCCACCCAGCTTCCTGCCCGTTCCGTTCCTTTTCTATTTGCCATAACTAAGGCCAATCAAAGGAGACTAGGAGAGGAGAGCATCATGGGACATGTAGTCCCAAAGATTGGCGGCCCTATTTTCCACAGGAAGGAGGCTACAGCTCGATCAAGAGGGGTATTGAGAGACTGCAGCCTTGAAAAAAGCTGAGGGAGAGAGCACTACAGGACAAAGAATAAGGAGTTTGCTGGGTGGAAGCCAGAGAGAGAGCCACGCTGCTCAGCGCCACCAGAGAGAGAGCTACGCTGCCCAGGGCCACCAGAGAGAGCAAGACTGAGCCAATACCACCAGAGAGAGAAAGACTGAGCCACTACCAGGGTACAGACATGCTACACCAACTACTGACCAAAGTCGCCCCCGGGGAACCCAGAGCGATTGTCCAGCCGGAGTGATTACTGCTGTAGTTTTGCTGGGTCTGGTAAGAGGACGTGTTGGCCATTATCCATTACTTATCCTAGGGACGGTCTGCAGTCTCTGACCATGATAATATGATAATTACATTGTTGAAAAGGGGCGGTGCATGGGTGACCCTAAAATGATGCCCCCCCCTTGAAAAAAGTTCTGCGGATGCCCATGAAGGGGGGGGGAGCAATTACATTTTTACATAGGGCCAGGCAGGTTTGGACAGCTTTTTGCCCTTAATAAATTAAATCATCATTTAAAAACTGCATTTTATATTTATTCAAGGTTATTTTTGTGTAAGATTAAAATTTGTTCAAAGATCTGAATCATTTATGTGTGACAAATATGCAAAATAATACAAAATCAGAAAGGGGCAAAAACTTTTTCACAGCACTATATATATATATCTATATATATAGATATATATATCTATATATATCTATATATATATATACATTGTATATACTGTATATATAAAGTATATATAATTGTTTTTTAAATAGATGCCAGTGCCTGACCTGGTATCTTACAGTCCCTGTACTGCAGAGCTTAGACATTTCTATTACACAGGGCAAAAGGGCCAGCTGCCCAGTCATTGTTGTGGGGCCCAAAGCAGCTGGCCCTTGAGACCTCGCTACCCTCAAATAGTTGATAAGTGTATTTGGCTATCACTCAGAATGTTGGGGGCGCTGGTGCTTGGTTGGGGTTTATGTATGCAGCCTGTGGGGTAATTGGCAAGCACAGTCACACCGACCCCTCTCCCTCACCATGTTCACCAAGCTGCAGACCATCGGCCCGCTAAAAAATGTCTTCAATGGAGGGTTCGGCAGAGTGTGCCTGGTGTTCGCCTGACATCCTCTGGATACTATCAAGGTGAGCCCACTGGTGAGACAGTGCAGGTGTGTGCAGGGAGGGGGTAGTATGTGAGAGGAAGACCTTTGTAATGACAGGGAAAGTATGGGGGAGGGGAGGTCCTGTGTAATGATGGGAGTAGCATGGGGAAGGGGGTCCTGTGTAACCATGAGGGTAGTATGGGGAAGGGGGTCCCATGTAACCATGAGGGTAGTATGGGGAAGGGGGTCCTGTGTAACCATGAGGGTAGTATGGGGAAGGGGGTCCTGTGTAATCATGAGGGTAGTATGGGGAAGGGGGTCCTGTGTAATCATGGGGTTAGTATGGGGAAGGGGGTCCTGTGTAATCATGGGGGTAGTATGGGGAAGGGGGTCCTGTGTAATCATGGGGTTAGTATGGGAAAGGGGGTCCTGTGTAATCATGGGGGTAGTATGGGGAAGGGGGTCCTGTGTAACCATGAGGGTAGTATGGGGAAGGGGGTCCTGTATAATCATGGGGTTAGTATGGGGAAGGGGGTCCTGTGTAATCATGGGGGTAGTATGGGGAAGGGGGTCCTGTGTAACCATGAGGGTAGTATGGGGAAGGGGGTCCTGTGTAATCATGTGGGTAGTATGGGGAAGGGGGTCCTCTGTAATCATGGGGTTAGTATGGGGAATGGGGTCCTGTGTAATCATGAGGGTAGTATGGGGAAGGGGTCCTGTGTAATCATGAGGGTAGTCTGGTGAAGGGGGTCCTGTCTAATCATAAGGGGAGTATGGGGAAGGGGGTCCTGTGTAACCTTGAGGGTAGTATGGGGAAGGGGGTTCTGTGTAACCATGAGGGTAGTATGGGGAAGGGGGTCCCATGTAACCTTGAGGGTAGTATGGGGAAGGGGGTCCCGTGTAATCATGGGGGTAGTAAGGGGAAGGGGGTCCCGTGTAATCATGAGGGTAGTATGGGGAAGGGGGTCCTGTGTAATCATGAGGGTAGTATGAGGAAGGGGATCCTGTGTAATCATGAGGGTAGTATGGGGAAGGGGGTCCTGTGTAATCATGTGGGTAGTATGGGGAAGGGGGTCCTCTGTAATCATGGGGTTAGTATGGGGAATGGGGTCCTGTGTAATCATGAGGGTAGTATGGGGAAGGGGTCCTGTGTAATCATGAGGGTAGTCTGGTGAAGGGGGTCCTGTCTAATCATAAGGGGAGTATGGGGAAGGGGGTCCTGTGTAACCTTGAGGGTAGTATGGGGAAGGGGGTTCTGTGTAACCATGAGGGTAGTATGGGGAAGGGGGTCCCATGTAACCTTGAGGGTAGTATGGGGAAGGGGGTCCCGTGTAATCATGGGGGTAGTAAGGGGAAGGGGGTCCCGTGTAATCATGAGGGTAGTATGGGGAAGGGGGTCCTGTGTAATCATGAGGGTAGTATGAGGAAGGGGATCCTGTGTAATCATGAGGGTAGTATGAGGAAGGGGATCCTGTGTAATCATGAGGGTAGTATGGGGAAGGGGGTCCTGTGTAATCATGAGGGTAGTATGGGGAAGGGGGTCCTGTGTAATCATGAGCGTAGTATGGGAAAGGGGGTCCTGTGTTACTTTGCTATCTATTAGAGATAACATCATATGCTTTTTTTAAAGTATATACAAGGTGAGAGGCCAGAGAACACAGAGGTGGCACAGGAAGAAAGGGACTTAGTCACGGAATATATGGATTTTCATATGGTGAAGGGATAGAGCACGGATAGCCATTCAGATCACTAAGGACTTTTTGATTTCTTATGGTTTATGATTCCAATGTGTATATGTTCTAGTGTCCAGCCTTGAGAGTAAGACACATGATTATATTTATTTCTGTATATGCACAGCAAGAGCTTTATATATATGGTCCAATATCTTCATTATTTGGAGTAGATCAGTTATTCATCCTTGAAGTATATAACTTTGTCAACTTACCAACAGCACTACAATTACTATGTGTTAATAATATGTTTATATCTACATGTGGATTTATAAGTACCCACTTTTGAAACACACGTCACTTTATGGCACAGGAGTCGCTTTATTCACATTTATAATTTGATGGGACAGCGCAACGCTATTTTTTATTTATGATGACAGAGAGATAAGCTCATCAGTCTCCTGCTACTCCTAGTACTGTCCAATCACAGTTGAGGGGAGGTACAAGACCTGTAGGTGTCATTTAATAGCAGTAGAGAAAAATCAGCTCTTTTGTTCTGCCTCTACTGTGTGGCAGAGCTGTATAAATCTCAGGACTACGTGGAGAAAAATAAACATCTTATGGAACAGTGTTCGGGACAAGGTCCTTTAGAACCCAAGGAGGAAAGTCCAAAATGTCCCCTCCATGAATTGTAACCTACTTTAGCTGATTGGATTGCAGGTCCTGCCCTTTTTGGGTACCCTTGGCATCTGCCTCTTCTGCATTTTACAGTATCTCACAAAAGTGAGTACACCAATCTCATTTTTGGAAATATGTTATGCTATCTTTTCATGTGACAACACTGAAGAAATGACACTTTGCTATAATGTAAAGTAATGAGTGTACAGCTTGTATAACAGTGTAAATTTGCTGTCCCCTCAAAATAACTCAACACACAGCCATTAATGTCTAAACCGCTGGCAACAAAAGTGAGTACACCCCACAGATGCTCAATAGGGTTTGGCCAGTCCACCACCTTTACCCTCAGCTTCTTTAGCTAGGCAGTGGTCGTCTTGGAGGTGTGTTTGGGGTCGTTATGTTGGAATACTGCCCTGCGGCCCAGTCTCTGAAGGGAGGGGATCATGCTCTGCTTCAGTATGTCACAGTACATGTTGGCATTCATGGTTCCCTCAATGACCTGTAGCTCCCAAGTGCCGGCAACACTCATGCAGCCCCAGACTATGACACTCCCACCACCATGCTTGGCTGTAGACAAGACACACTTGTCTTTGTACTCCTCACCTGGTTGCCGTCATACACGCTTGTCACCATCTGAATTAAATATGTTTATCTTGGTCTCATCAGACCATAGGACATGGTTCCAGTAATCCATGTCATTAGTCTGCTTGTCTTCAGAAAACTGTTTGCGGGTTTACTTGTGCATCATCTTTAGAAGAGGCTTCCTTCTGGGAGGACAGCCATGCCGACCAATTTGATGCAGTGTGCGGCGTATGGTCTGAGCACTGACAGGCTGACCCCCCACCCCTTCAACCTCTGCAGCAATGCTGGTAGCACTCATATGTCTATTTCCCAGAGACAACCTCTGGATATAACGCTGAGCATGTGCACTCAACTCCTTTGGTCAATCATGGCGCGGCCTGTTCTGAGTGGAACCTGTCCTGTTAAACTGCTGTATGGTCTTGGCCAGCATGCTGCAGCTCAGTTTCAGGGTCTTGGCAATCTTCTTATAGCCTAGGCCACCTTTATGTAGAGCAACAATTCTTCTTTCAGATCCTCAGAGAGATCTTTGCCATGAGGTGCCATGTAGAACTTCCAGTGACCAGTATGAGAGAGTGAGAGCGATAACACCAAATTTAACACACCTGCTCCCCATTCATACCTGAGACCTGGTAACACTAACGAGTCACATGACACCGGGGAGGGAAAATGGCTAATTGGGCCCAATTTGGACATTTTTACTTGGGTGTGTACTCACTTTTGTTGCCAGCAGTTTAGACATTAATGGCTGTGTGTTGAGTTATTTTGAGGGGACAGCAAATTTACACTGTTATACAAGCTGTACACTCACTACTTTACATTGGAGCAAAGTGTCATTTCTTCAGTGTTGTCACATGAAAAGATAGAATAAAATATTTTCAGAAATGTGAGGGGTGCACTTACTTTTGTCAGATACTGTACCTGCGTATTTAAATGTTTACGTGGTGTTCAGCTTTCATTTTCAATTCTGACCGGGGTGTACCAATAATATATGATCATAATATTGCTGTGCTAATTAAAAAGCCTTCGATATCGAATTAAGGCTCAGAAGGGGATAATAGCGATTAATAAAATCAGCTGGTCCCTGGTTCATTTCAGATTTTTTTTTATGGAGATTCTGATCATAATGCACATATCTCTCTGCTAAAGAGGTGCCTGGGCAGAACGCTGTGACATTTTAATAGCCCTGTCTGTGTTGTCACAGCCACATTAGGGCCACTTCATTAGGTGCTTTAGCATACACCTTTAGTCAGAGCAATTATAGGGCGCCAGGCCATCAATATATTGATGTAGATTACAAGGGATGTCATGCATTGAGTCCTCCACAAACACAATTTGTTATCATCACAATTACATGTTGTGTTTTGTTTTTGTGATCGACTAATGAAGGGGGGGGGGGTAGTCTTAACCTTTTATTTAAAGCAAATTTTAAAGCACACCTCCCTCCTCCTCACCTACTTTTCGGTATTCCACTTCTACACCTCCCTCTCTAAAAATGCCTTTTTTTGGGGAAACTCTCCTTGCACCCCCAGAATACTCACATCACACATGCAGCCGTATGCCCCCCCGTAGGGGCTACTGGATATTGTGGTCCCACCTGTCACCTCTGCCCAGCCCGACATTCCCTTCCAATTCACCTTAGAGACAGCAAACAGTCCGTATGTTTGTTTTGTGTTTTATTGAGGGATTTTGAACTTGGATAGGGTAAGGGAAATTATGGGATGCCCAGAATCAAAAGTAGAATCAATTGGATGATCGGTTGGAACCTCTATTTACTCTTCTAGAACTCCATCCTCCTCCAGCACAATGCTTATTTGTAGACTGTTTCTCTCTCTCTTGTACAATACTTGGTTCCAGGCATAGCTAGCACATGGTAGGTAGGGTTGCCACCTGTCCAAGATTCACCCGGACAGTTCGGGCTTTGAATCACGTGTCCGGGTTTCAGTCCACCTGAACATTATTCAGACCAGGCTGTGGCTCCCCAAGTAACCGAGATAGTCATACACAAATCTGTTGCTGTCCAGGAGCTGCGGGCAGCTGTTTGGGGGCAGGTTTGACTGAAGGGTAGGGTGATAATGTCAGCAATTTGGCCACACCCACTGTTTGCCAAGGCGCGCTCTGTGCGCTACATTACTATTCTCCTTGGGGCACCCAAATGTATCCCAGGTCTTTTATAATCCTATAGTGTTTACAGCAACAACAAAAAAAATTAAAAATTGCCCTGTGCTGCAAAAGTGTTCGGGTTTGGCTTGAAGAAAAGGTGACAACCCTAATGGTAAGCCCAACTCTGACAGGCCTTAGCAACTGCCATTTGCAGGCAGGGACCGCGGACCCCCTTAGTGTAGCAACAAATAGTGAAAGAAAAGTCTTTTAATGCTAGCTGTCCTATGGTGAACCACTGCTCTCAGTTAGTCCTCTTCAGGCCCTGCCAGCCTTCCTGGCTGCAGCTGCCCGACTCCACTGCCCATGACATCACAGTCTCTCCTGCTGGCTCTACATCCATCTCAGACTGCACTCTCCCAGTCCGCTCTGGCATGCCTCCCCAGCTCTCCCAACTGTGCTTGTCACTCACCAACCCTCCTGGCTGCACTCCCTTGGATTGCTCCTGGTGACTTACCCGGCAACACTAGCTCCCGTTGTCCTTCCCACTTCCTCTCTGTAAATCCTGTCTAGATCCTTCTTTGTTTCTCAGAAAGGCTCTGACTTGCACCTGAACCCCACAGGCCCAAGGTCACCCCCCCCCAGACTGGGGAGCGCCTCAAAGGCCCAGACGACCTAGTGCTCCATCTCCAGCTTCTTCCACCCGACAACTCCTCACCAGCAGGGCTGACTCTAGGTAATTAAGGAGGCCTGCCCCCTGCCAGACCAAGTTAGGGATTGGTCAGGGCTCCTAAGAACACCCCAGGCAGCTCCACTACTCTTCCCCTCCTCTCTTCTAGAATCCTCTAGAAGCCAGAGGGAGGTAACTGAGAAGCGATGCTGCATGTGAGCCACCTGCTGCTACTCTAGGCCACTCTCAGCCCTAACAGATCGAAACAAACAGGCTAGGTCTGATTAAATATACCCGCACTCACAAAAATCCTACTTCTAGCACCTACCTAAAGTAGAGGGTGCTACACATATTTCAGGAGACCAGTATGGTGCTTTGTTATCAAGGGGCCGGCTATCTCTCCCTGGTTATAGCAGCCGGCCCACCGTTGCAAAACCTGAACCCGCACCGCCCTCTTCTTCTCTGGTGTCATCAGGGGGATGAGTGTCTCTTCCTGGTTATTACAGCTGAACCTCTGTTGCACACCCGGTCCTGTACTGACATTTTCTTGTCTGGTGTCATCAGGAGGACAACTGTCTCTTCATGGTTATTGCAGCTGGCCTGCTACTGCGCACACGATTCTGTACCAATCTCTTCTGCTCTGGTATCATCAGGGGGCCGGCTGATTCATTCTGGTTATTGCAGCTGGCCTGCCACTGTGCACCTGATCCCGTACCGGTCTCTTCTTCTCTGGTGTCATCAGGGGGCCAACTAATTCTTCTTGGTTATTGCAACTGTCCTGCCACTGTGCACCCCATTCTGCACCAGTCTCTTCTCTGATATCATCAGGGGGCCTGCTGTTTCTTCCTGCACATTGCAGCTGGCCCACAGCTGAGCTTCTGATCCCGTACCATCCTCTTCTTCTCTGGTGTCCTCAGGGGGCCGGCTGTCTCTTCCTGGTTATTGCAGCTGTCCTGCCACTGTGCACCCTATTCTGCACCAGTCTCTTCTCTGTTATCATCAGGGGGCCTGCTGTTTCTTCCTGCACATTGCAGCTGGCTCACAGCTGAGCATCTGGTCCCATACCACCCTCTCTTCTTATTTAATCTGGGAGCCGGTTGTCTCTGGTTGGTTATTGCAGCTAGCCCATCGCTGCGAAACCCGGTCCCACACCACCCTCTCCTTCTCTGGCGTCATCAGGGGGCAGGCTGTCTCTTCCTGGTTATTGCAGCCAGCCTACTACTTCACACCCGTTACCTCTACTGCCTTGATTTCTCTGATGTCATCAGAGGCTTGTCTTTTCCTTTTTCTTGCAGCTGACCCACTAATAAAGTCCTGCTTCACATGTGCACCAATAGGGGAGGGCAGCATGGGGCTGGATGTGCAGTGGCAGATGCAATAACCAAGAAGAGACCACAGGCCTCGGATGATGTCAGAGAAGAAGAGGATGGTGCGGGAGCAGGTGTACAGTGGCTGATCAGGTGCAATTACCAGGAAGAGACCTCTGGCTCCAAACGATGTCAGAGAAGAAGAGAGCAGCAAGGGACTGGGTGTGCAGGGATGGGCCAGATGAAATAACCAGGAAGAGACCTCTGGCTCCAAATGATGTCAGAGAAGAAAAGAGCGGCATGGACTGGGTGTGCAGGGGCGGGGCGGGTGCAATAACCAGGAAGAGACCTCTGGCTCCAAATGATGTCAGAGAAGAAGAGGGCGAGGTGGCACTGGGCGTCAGGGGTGGGCTGGGTGCCAGGTAGAGACCTCTGGCTCAAAGATGTCAGAGAAGAAGCGGGCGGCATGGGACTGGGTGTGCAGGCCGGGTGCAATAACCAGGAAGTGACCTTTGGCTCCAAATGATGTCAGAGAAAATGAGGGTGGCATGGGACTGGGCGTGCAGGGGCAGCCCGGGTGCAATAACCAGGAAGAGACCTCTGGCTCCAAATGATGTCAGAGAAGAAGAGGGCGGCGTGGGACTGGGTGTGCAGGGGTGGGTCGTGTGCAATAACCAGGAATAGACCTCTGACTCCAAATGATATCAGAGAAGAAGAGGGCGGCGTGGGACCAGGTGTGCAGTGGTGGGCCAGGTGCAATAACCAGTAATAGACCTCTGCGTCCAAATGATGTCAGAGAAGAAGAGGGTGACGGGGGACTGGGTGTGCAGGGGTGGGCCAGGTGCAATAACCAGAAGGAGACCACTGGCCCCGGATGATGTCAAAGAAGTGTAGGGCAGCGTGTGACCAGGTGTGCAGGGGCGGGCCAGGTGCAATAACCAGGAAGAGACCTCTGGCTCCAAATGATGTCAGAGAATAAGAGGGCAGCGTGGGACTGAGTGTACAGGGGTGGGTCATGTACAATAACCAGGAATAGACCTCTGACTCCAAATTATTTCAGAGAAGAAGAGGGCGGCGTGGGACCAGGTGTGCAGTGGTGGGCCGTGTGCAATAACCAGGAGGAGACCACTGGCCCCGGATGATGTCAGAGAAGAGGAGGGCGGCGTGGAACCAGGTGTGCAGGGGCAGTCCTGGTGCAATAACCAGGAAGAGACTTCTGGCCCCAAATGTTGTCAGAGAAAAAGATGGCGGCATGCGACTGGGTGTGCATGGGCAGGCCGGGTGCAATACCCAGGAAGAGACCTCTGGCTCCAAATGATGTCAGAGAAAAAGAGGGCGGCGTGGGACCAGGTGTGCAGTGGTGGGCCAGGTGCAATAACCAGTAATAGACCTCTGCGTCCAAATGATGTCAGAGAAGAAGAGGGTGACGGGGGACTGGGTGTGCAGGGGTGGGCCAGGTGCAATAACCAGAAGGAGACCACTGGCCCCGGATGATGTCAAAGAAGTGTAGGGCAGCGTGTGACCAGGTGTGCAGGGGCGGGCCAGGTGCAATAACCAGGAAGAGACCTCTGGCTCCAAATGATGTCAGAGAATAAGAGGGCAGCGTGGGACTGAGTGTACAGGGGTGGGTCATGTACAATAACCAGGAATAGACCTCTGACTCCAAATTATTTCAGAGAAGAAGAGGGCGGCGTGGGACCAGGTGTGCAGTGGTGGGCCGTGTGCAATAACCAGGAGGAGACCACTGGCCCCGGATGATGTCAGAGAAGAGGAGGGCGGCGTGGAACCAGGTGTGCAGGGGCAGTCCTGGTGCAATAACCAGGAAGAGACTTCTGGCCCCAAATGTTGTCAGAGAAAAAGATGGCG
Source organism: Lithobates clamitans (assembly GCA_037952925.1). NCBI lineage: Eukaryota > Metazoa > Chordata > Amphibia > Anura > Ranidae > Lithobates > Lithobates clamitans. The sequence goes on from JBBGZY010000850.1 coordinate 228,781, forward strand.
GCATGCGACTGGGTGTGCATGGGCAGGCCGGGTGCAATACCCAGGAAGAGACCTCTGGCTCCAAATGATGTCAGAGAAAAAGATGGCGGCATAAGACTGGGTGTGCAGGGGCAGGCCGGGTGCATTACCCAATAAGAGACCTCTGGCTCCAAATGATGTCAGAGAAGATGAGAGCAACATGAGGACAGGTGTGCAGTGGTGGGCCAGGTGTAAGAGCCAGGAAGAGACCGCTGGCCCTAGATGAGGTCCAAGAAAAAGACAGGTGGTGCGGGACTGAGTGTGCAGGGGTGGAAGTACAGATCCCTACAGAATACAACCGGATAAAGAGGCATGTGAATGTGTTTTTGCTCATAACCCAGCAAACATGCACACCTGTTAAAATGCACATTTAAAGCCTGTAGATTAGAATAAAACCCCCCAAAACACTTTTTATGACACACAATATTAGCATATAACTTGGCAAACCTTTCTAAGAAATATTAGCGGGTTTACATCTACTTTAATGTAAAAACAAAAAAATAGATATTAGAATTTACAAAACAAAATATAAAGAATTTGTTGTGCAGTGCTACGGCTTGGACAAGGATCCCGGTCTTCCCCTCGGGAAGGGTTAACCTGTTTTTCACACTGTTGCAGAGATTTAAAAAAAATGAAAGTTGCTTGCTCGGAACGCGGCGGTTTTAATATGAACTAAGCTGCTTAGTTGCTGTGAATTACTGCTCAGCTGTGTCTCCCTCCAGCGTGTCACGTTATTTGAGGCTCTTTTGCTGCTAATGGGATGACTGCCTATATGAAGTATCTCTGGGTATAATGCACTGCGGGATTCAGCACAGACTTTTCACTTAATGCCGGATTTTATTTCACTGTATGGAGAAAAGCAAGATTTAAAGGACACATTAAAGAGCCCGGGATAAAGAGTTCTGTATGCAGTGTATTTGTGTTACTTTCATTTGTGCTTTACAGTATTATCTCATCGTGGCCCCCCGAAGCCACATAGGCGGATGTACAGATCCTGATTTAGGGCAGGCGCACGCAAATGCGTTTTTTTAGAGCATGGAAATACACAACAGTGTTGCAGGCTCTTTCTGCGTGCATTTTCTAAGCAGTTTGGTCATGCACAATATATAAATAGGAAACAGCAAAAAGGGTAACTGCTCTACCGATTTCATTTTTCTTTACAATTTGAAATTCATTTTTTTTTGCAAATAAAATGCATATACAGGATTGTCACCCCCCCCCCCCCCCCACAAAGGTATACAGTACCTGCAGTCAGGGCTATTGGAGCTGCAGCTCCAGGCCCCTTACCTTAAGATAGGCCCATTTGCCCAAAAAAAAAAAAAATCACCACAAAAAAAAAATCCACCAAAAAAAACAAAAACGATCGAGCTTCGAGAGTTGTAGAGACCCTCAAATAATTTGGTAGGTAGCCGAATACTTACCCGACCACTGGTCAAAATTTGGGTCTCTTAGGACCTATGGTTTTGGAGATACGGGGCTCTTTGTGCAGCCTGTCAGAAGCTACAAACAGAGCAGCCTGTTTAAATACAAGCTGGCACACTCTGCAGCAGAGGATGAGCTCACAGTGCCTTAATTACCTAAAAGCAATATATAATAATTTATTGTATATTACTTACTTATGGTAATTAACCCCTTACCACCCAGGCAGTGCCGGGACAAGGTCATCTAGAGCCCAGGGCGAACATGCTAAATGGCACCCCCCCCCCCCCAAGATGTATAAGTATTATGTATCAGCAAGAACTCCCCCCCCCCCAATAAAAAAAAATTGAGTGCTAATCTGCATGCTTACCCCCTAAGCATAAATCCCCCCTCCTCCCAATACAAATCTGCCCCCCCCCCCCCGCTAAAATCCCCTTCCCAGCATGAATATTTGCTTCCCCAACCCCCAGCTCAAAATCATCTCATTCCCTTTAACTGACAATTGCGCAGTCGTGCGATGTTTTACCCAAACAAAATTTATGTCCTTTTTTTCCCACAAATAGAGCTTTTTTTTGGTGGCATTTGATCACCTCTGCGCTTTTTTATTTTTTGCACTATAAACAAAAAAAAGAGTGACAATTTTGAAAAAAACACAACATTTTGTACATTTTTGCTCTAAAAAAATCGCAATAAGCGTATATTGATAGGTTTGCGCAAGTTATAGCGTCCACAAAATAGGGGATAGATTTATGGCATTTTTATTATCATTTTTTTTTTTTACTAGTAATGGCGTTGACCAGCGATTTTTATCAGGACTGCAACATTGCGATGAACAGATTGGACACTTTTGACACTTTTGGGTTATGGGTTAACTGGGAACGGGTTAGCACTAGGGGGCGATCAAGGGGTTAACTGTGTTCCCTATGTGAGTTTCTAACTGTGGGGGGAATGTGGCTGACTAGAGGAGGAGAGAGATCGTTGTTCCTACTTAGTAGGAACACACAATCTCTCTCCTCTCCCCTCCCTTGACAGAACTGGGATTTGTGTGTTTACACACACAGATCCTGGTTCTCGCTCTGTCACGAGCGATCTGTGCCCGCATTGGCTCCGGGCACATGCTGCTCTTAAAGAGCTGATGTGCAGCTACGACGGCTTGCCCAGGGGAGCCAACCTGCCGCAGTATAACTGCCGTGGCTGGTCGGGAAGTGGTTAATTAGGGTTTAATCCACCCCCCCCACCCCCTCAACTTTGGTCCCCCTGCTATTTACAGCACCACTTAAAGACCTCAGATCAGCAGGAGACATTATGAGAATTGCAGGCTACACTGGACCAGGTGACGCTCCCATTCCCCTTCAAAGTGGTGGATTGCACACATGCGTCCATTTCTCTATAGGCTCTATCTGATAAGGAACAAATGCATCCGAGCTACTACCTCCTGTGCATTGCCTGATGAGCCTCAAGAACACAGCACTAAGCCTATGAAGTCTCTGTAAACCGCCATATAGTCAATGCAAAAAAAGAGAAAGGCTGGTGCTATGAAAGTAAGCTAAAAACAGCTAAAACATTGTTTTTTTATTGCATGTGAACAGCAGTCAAAAAGAAATCCAACGTGTTTCGGCCAACAGGCCTTAATCATGACTGAGCAATGGTTTACCACTTAAGGACCGGAAGGATTTGCCCCCTTATAAACCAGGCTGTTTTTTGCGATATGGCACTGCAACGTTGTACCAAAACAAAATTTATGTCCTTTTTTTCCCACAAGTAGAGCTTTCTTTTGGTAGTATTTGATCACCTCTGCGGGGTTTTTTGTGCGCTATAAACAAAAAAAGATGGACAATTAAAAAAAAAAACTATATTTTTTTTTACTTTTTGCTACAATAGATATCCAAAAAAATGTAAAAAAAATCAACTACCATATATACTCGAGTATAAGCCGACCCGAATATAAACCGAGGCACCTAATTTTACCACAAAAAACTGGGAAAACGTATTGACTAGGGTGAGAAATGCGCAGCTACTGTAAATGGAAAAGAGGGTCAACAATGCCCATTTGCAGCCTCACTGTGCCTATTTGCATGCCTCACTGTGCCCATTTGCAGCCATAGGTCCCCTGAACTTCAAACTCGGTAGTTAAGGGTTCCTAGATGCCCCCTAGCTGCAGCCAAAATTTGGGGTCTCTGGACCCAAAGGGTCCCGAAACTACATTGCTGCAGATGGACACAGTTGACCAACTTTGGGGCCCGGTATCTCGGGCCACTTGGTGCTAGGAACCCCAAATTTGGTGTGCAAACCCAGTGGAACTAGTACTACAACATATCCAACATATCCAGCTGGGGTTCCTAGCACCAAGTGGCCCCAGGATACGGGGCCCCAAAGTCGGTTCAGAAAATGTCAAGCACTTTTCTGCAGCAGAGAATGACATTTTCCAAACCAACTTTGGGGCCCTGTATCTCGGGGCCACTTGGTGCTAGGAACCCCAGCTGGATATGTTGGATATGTTGTAGTACTAGTTCCACTGGGTTTGCACACCAAATTTGGGGTTCATAGCACCAAGTGGCCCCAAGATACGGGGCCCCAAAATCGGTTCGGAAAATGTCATTCTCTGCTGCAGAAAAGTGCTTGACTCAAGTATAAGCTGAGGGGGGCATTTTCAGCACAAAAAAAATGTGCTGAAAAACTCGGCTTATACTCGAGTATATAGGGTAATTCTCTAACTAATTTCTTCATCAGTCATATTTTTGGTAAAAAAAAATCGCAATAGGCGTATATTGATTGGATTGCGTAAAAGTTATAGCATTTACAAAATAGGGGATATATTTAAGGCATTTTTATTATTATTATTATTATTTTTTTACTAGTAATGGCGGTGATTAGCGATCGGACACTTTTGAAACTTTTTTGGGACCATTGTCTTTATACAGCGATCAGAGCTAAAAATATCCACTGATTACTGTATAAATGTCACTGGCAGGGAAGGGGTTAACACTAGGGGGCGATCAATGGGTTAACTGTGTTCCCTATGTGTGTTTCTAACTGTGGGGGGGAATGTGGCTGACTAGAGGAGGAGAGAGATCGTTGTCCCTACTTAGTAGGAACACATAATCTCTCTCCTCTCCCCTGACAGAACCGGGATTTGTGTATTTACACACACAGATCCCTGTTCTTGCTCTGTCACGAGCAATTGCGGGTGCCCGGCAGAAATCGCGCCCGCCGGGCACTCACATCGACTCCAGGAACACGTTGCAGGAGCGCGCGCACCTACTACAGCATCTTAAAGAGCTGACGTACAGCTAGTAACACTGGGGGGCGATCAAGGGGTTAAGTGTTCCCTGGGGAGGTGTTTCTAACTGTGGGGGCAGTGTACTGACTGGAGGAGGAGAGAGATCGCTGTTCCTAATCACTAGTGTAGCACTACCCCCCGAAGAAGCTGCTAATGAATGTTTGATTCTGCACCCTGCCTCTCAACACAGACTGAATTGCCCTTCTGGCATTTGGACACAAAGTCACCCATGGCTGTAAAGAACTCTGGCCCGATCATGGCTATGGGTGCTGAGGAGGGGGCTACTTCTTCAACCCCCTTTGCTTGGCTGGAACTTGTTGGGCCCTCTTCTTTGCATCACTGAATCGCAGTGGTGGGATCCATTCTGGTGCTCATAGGGGTGCCCTCTAGGGGAGTTGATTGCAGAGTAGCAGTATCCTGGATGAGCCCCCACGTGTAGCACTAACCCCGAAGGAGCTGCTAATGGATGTTTGATTCTGCACCCTGCCTTTCAACCCCAAGAACGGTCTCAACCCCTCTGGCACACCTGCTTGGTAATATCAGTGTGGGACCCAGCAATAGAGAGAAACACAATAATGATAAACCATAAAGTATATTTACCATAGCCCTGGATCCCATCACTTCACCAGCTGTAGTAGTAAATAGAGACTCACACAAAATAGAAATTAACCACTCAGAAAGTTTACTAAAGTGGATATTAACACGATGAACAATGTGACAAATGAGAAACAATAAATGGCAGTAGATAACAGTTACTGTATATGTGAGTTCAATAATCACAGTAGGGAGTATATGCAGACAGGTGTATAATGGGACAGGCATTCAAAATGCTGCAATTTCTATATTAAACACCTTCCCACCGAAACCCCAATACACACACATACCAAACTGTTATAATATAATGTTACTTACATCCAACAGTACAATGCAATATTTAACTTGCACTCAAGGGCTCCCCCTAGGTGGTAATTCAATGTTCAAACTATAAAGTAGAGCTGTGATGCTTTGCAGAAGATGATGAAAGTTCCTTTTCTCCAAGTATCTTCAGCTAGCCTGTATTTTAAACTGCAGTATTTGTAATCCAACAGGGAATAAATGATGTGTTGATAACTGTTTAACTGAAGAAATAGGGCACTTGTAACACTTCCTCCTTATCTGTGAGTGTAAGACAGTACTGACTTTATAGCACAGGGAATAACAGACACTAGAGTTCAGCTGTATGCGGCCTGTGAATAGGTAGGATCACTTCTGTGGGACTACAAGTCTCCCCAGCAGTATGTAAATAACTCACTTAGCAATTAGTGCACTTTACTGAAATGGGCAGGTGCCCTCTCACCACAATAGACCCAGAGGCTGTGAGGCTCTGTCCAGACTCCCCTCTTGATGTCTCAGTCTGATGGAAGAACGCGTCACCGCGCTGTACCGCTCCTCAGGATGGCTGGGATGCAGGAAACTGCCAGATGTCCTGGCACTATACAACGATCCGCTTGCTAAGTTGGCCGGGCTGTATCCAGAAGTCCCTCAGAGGCTGGCGATCGCGCTCCGTGCCCTGGAGGCCGCAGTCTTTTGGTCACACACACACAGACCTCCCTGCTCGTTGTTGAATGGCGTCCGGAGAAAGGCTGAAAGCAGGCCACGCCTGTCCTTTTATCTGTTTACCCAGCAGGCTGTTCTGTGACTTGGCATTGTGGGTCTGTGACTTGGTATTGTGGGTCAGTAGTTCCCAGATTGATTTAACAAAATGAGTCATTTTCTCATCAAACTACATTCCCCACAATGCATAGTTGTTTGCTTCTTAAAAGAAAGATAGATCCTGGTAAAGTTTCAGCGATCACTAGAGGGAGCCAAACCCTTATATAAGAAACAACACATTACTTAACATGATAACTTTTGGTAGCAAACCCCTGTGCTACACAAGGAACAGCAGATCTGTCTATCCTCCCCTGACAGAAAGGGGATCTGTCAGTTTACATTGACAGATCCCCGTTCTGTCTCTCTCAGGAGCGATCGCGGATGGCCAGCAGACATCGAGGCCACCGGCAACGTGCATTGGCTCCAGCGTCGCACCGCGGGCACATGCGCGCGCCCCCTAGTGGTCTTAAAGCGGCTGACGTACAATGACGGCGATACGCCCAGGAGAGCCAACCTGCTGCAGTACAACTACGGCGGGCGGTCCTTAACTGGTTAAGGTCTGACGACCGAAACGCGTTGGTTTTCTTTTTGACTGCTGTTCACATGCGATAATAAAACAATGTTTTAGCTGACTTTCGTAGCACCAGCCTTTCTCTTTTTTTTTTTTTGCATGGTCTATCTGATAAGCCTGCAAGCCACACTATGAGTACTCACATACACATGTAAGGACATGCAGCACATGTGCTCTCTCTTCTGCCCACTGCCCTATGTAGCCAGGCTAAATAGATTATGCATCATGTCCAGAACACTGTTTCGTCGAATAGGATGGCAGGACCCCACTGACGGTTCAGAAAATCACCCACCATAAGGGGTTACCCCAACGTCCCTCCCCCCTTACATCAATGCGATTGGATAACCGGGCAAAACGCACGTCCCCTTTCCGTAATACTAAACAAACAGCTGCGTTCAATAAAGACATAATTTTGTACAAACAAGACGCGGAAACCTGCCGAAATGACCTCTTTAGCGGTAAATCATCCAATAACACGCTCACATCGCTGCCTAATTGTAATTCCCGAGCTCCCGGGTTGATCTACACTTGTTGGGTATTGATCTGCGTCCGCCGGCACATAATAGAGCACTTTAGTAGCTGGAAATTATCTGAAATATATTTTGTGACAACTAATGAAAAGGATAATTACTGCAGATAGGGAAAAATCAATGCGGGTGTCAAAGAGAGTATGGAAAGAGCTAATGTCAGCGGGAGCGCGCCGAGGATCGCGGGAGCCTTACCCTCCACATGGAAGTTACTGGCCAGAGTCTCCGAGTCGCAGCCACCGCAAGTTCAAAGGTGAAGGGTCAGCGCCAGCTGCTGTGCGCGCCTTTCCTGAATAACTTGTAGGGGAGCGTTATAGATCAGAGGTCAGAGGCAGCATTCCACACTTTATTTATTTATTTTGTAATGGAATATATTGATTCTGATCACTGCCAAAGCTTTGGCCTATTTATAAAGCGGCTCTGGGCTCTAATCCAGCTTTGCAGGAAGGAGAGCAATTTATGAAGAAATGTTGTTGGTGTTTTTTACAGAAAAGTCTACACTTGGAGCAATCTGTTATGTTTAAGGGAAGCAGGCTGGAGAAGAAGCTTGACTCAGAACAGGGGTCCCCAAACTATGGCCTTTGGGTTCAATCCGGCCCGCTGCAAGATTTTATGTGGCCCTCTGATGTAAGAACTGATGTGGGGAGACTCTGATGGCGACTCTGATGTAAGGAGGGACACTGATGGGGACTTATGTAAGGGGGGGACTCTGCTGGAGACCTGGATCTAAGAGGGGACTCGGATGTAAGGGGGGATTCTGATGTAAGGGAGACTCTGATGTCCAGGCAATTCCAATTTAAGGAGGTCTTTGATGCGGATTCTGATGCAAGGCGGCACTGAAGGGGACTCTGATGTAGGGGGACTTTGATGTAAGGGGGCTTTGATGGGGACTCTGATGCATAGCTCCCAATTGTCCCTGATTTCGAGGGACTGTCCCTGATTTCGAAGGACTGTCCCTGATTTGGAACAAAGTCCCTCTGTCCCTTATTCCTCCTCATTTGTCCCTCATTTTGGTCTGATCTATATAGATGTATATAAAATGTACTTTTTACCTTTTAAAAAGTGTTTCCCATTGCTAAACCTTTCATCCGATTTGTAAATTGCTACATTTGTAAATTCCAAAAGCCAATACAAAGGAATAATAGTGGTAAAAAAAAAAGCACTTGTGGGTTTAACCAATCTTGTTTTTCTGTACAATTCTCCTTTAAGGGGCGTGGCAAGGGGTGTGTCCTATGCCTGCATACTTTTGCTGATAGGTGTCCCTCATTCCCATCTCAAAAAGTTGGGAGGTATTCTGATATAAGGGGGCTTTGATGGGGTCTCTGATGCAAGGGAACTTTTATTAGGACCCTGATGTAAGAAGGATCTGATGGGGGACACTTTGATGTAAGGAGATCACCAATGTACGGGGGGACTTTGATGGGGACTCTGATGCAAGGGGTCTCTGATGTAGGAGGGACTTTTATGTAACGGGGCTCTGAAGGGGACTCTGATGGAAGGAGGCTCTGAAGAGGACTCTAATGTATGGTGGATTTTGATGGGGACTTTGATGTAAGGGGAATTTGATTGGGACTCTGGTGTAAAGGGGGCTCTGATGTAAGAAGGATCTGATGGGGACTCAGATGTAAGAGGGCTCTGAAAGGAGCCCTGATGTAAGGGGACACTTTGATGTAAGAGGATTGCCAATGTAAGGGGGACTTTGATGGGGACTCTGGTGTAAGGGGGCTGTGAAGAGGACTCTAATGTACGGTGGATTTTGATGGGGACTTTGATGTAAGCGGACTTTGATTGGGACTCTGGTGTAAAGGGGACTCTGATGTAAGAAGGATCTGATGGGGACTCAGATGTAAGAGGGCTCTGAAAGGAGCCCTGATGTAAGGGGACACTTTGATGTAAGGGGATCACCAATGTAAGGGGGACTTTGATGTAAGGCGACTTTTATAGGGACTCCGATGTAAGAAGGATCTGATGGGGACTCAGATGTAAGAGGATTCTGAAAGGATCACAGATGTAAGGGGACACTTTGATGTAAGGGGATCACCAATGTAAGCGGGACTTTTATGAGGACTCTGATGTAAGGGGTCTCTGATGTAAGGGGGACTTTGATGAGGACACTGATGTAAAGGGGGCTCTGAAGAGGACTCTAATGTACGGTGGATTTTAATATGAACTCTGATGTAAGGGGACTTTGATTGGGACTCTTATGTACAGGGGACTTTGATTGGGACTCTTATGTAAAGGGGGCTCTGATGGGGACTCTGATGTAATTCGATCGTGGCAGAATCGCATCACATTTGGTGTGCCATTAGGAATAATGACACCCCAACACACATTGCTCGTTCTGCCGTGATTTGGGATTGCGGGCATAATTGAAGCGATCCTGCCACAGTCCCAAATTGCGAGTTGTGAATGGGGCACAAGGCTGCGTTCACATTTTTGCATATCATTCCTGATACGCAATTTTGTAGTGCGATTTGCACACAATTTTGCGCCTTACATAGGGCCAGCTCATGCACTTAAATGGGCTGCCCCTACGCGCCTTTGTTGCCCAAAAAGAAGCCGCTGCTCCTTTTTTTGGGGGGGGGGGGCGACAAGCTTAACGCGATTTTGGAAGGCGCAATTTGCCGCAATTGCCATGCGATCCTGCAACAATTGCTGCAAAATCGAATCATGTTTGGGATCTTAGTAAGGGACAATGTGCATTGCGCGTTGTGCAGCGATTCTGCCCGCGATCCCAACTCACGAGATGTGAACGGAGTTTTGTGAATTCGAGTTTCATTTTCTGGAACATTTGTAGAAATGACAGTTATCTGTTGTTGCATATTGAGCTTTTCCTCGATTTTATTTTTCTCAGTTTTATTTATTTTTTTCTTAAACAGTTTAACGCCTCAAATAACTGGAAACTTTTAAGTATATTTTGTTTTTTCTTTCCATTTTAATTCTAATTCTGTATGATTATTATTATTATCATTTTATTTATTTTGCAACAAAACCGCCTCATTTGCATCCACTTTCATTAAGTGCGTCTTATTTGTCACTAGAGAAAATGCAAATGGTCTTTTTGCCTTGTAAACTTCAAAACTACTTAGCCTTTTCAACTTCTCGCTGCAAACAAATAGATACATTAGTTCCCTGCTTTGCATTTATAATGCATACATCTGAATGTCATGCATAGATTTGCATCCGCAATGATCTTCTTTTTTAAAGCTCGCTGCGATCCGGGGACCATCCATCTCTCACTTATTCTCCGATCGGTCATAAGACGATGTTCTCCGTTTTTCTTGACTAATGAAGGAGCACCTGTCATGTGAGTGCCGGGGGGGCGGTTTGTTCTCTAAGGCTGGCTTCACATTTGTGCGATGTGGGATTGCAGGTAAAATCACGAGCGTTCCCGCAATGCTCAAAACCCCTCATCCGTTTTGCAGTGCCAATATTTCTTAGTTAAAGGAGAACATCAGGTATGGATATTTTATACTAAGTTACACTGATCCAGCTTGGAGTAATGAAACTATGTACATACTGTACCTATGGGATCCCTCTAGAACCCACGATTGCTCAGCCTGAAGCCCAGGGGCCACATGTGGCCCTTTCGCACTTTTTATGTGGCCTTGGGGCCCCTGCAGTCACTAATCTGTGTTTGCCTATTGCCCTGTTATAGCAGTGATTTCTAGTAGTCTCATGTCACAGATCTCCAGTCAATGACTGTCTTCTGAAGCATGTACACAGTCTCTGACGATCTCTTGTATCATGTCTGCCATCTCTGACCATCTCTTGTATCATGTCTGCCATCTCTGACCATCTCTTGTATCATGTCTGCAGTCTCTGACCATCTCTTGTATCATGTCTGCAATCTCTGTCCATCTCTTGTATGATGTCTGCAGTCTCTGACCAACTCTTGTATCATGTCTGCAGTCTCTGGTCATCACTTGTATCATGTCTGCAGTCTCTGACCATCTCCTGTATCATGTCTGCAGTCTCTGACCATCTCCTGTATCATGTCTGCAGTCTCTGGTCATCACTTGTATTATGTCTGCAGTCTCTGACCATCTCCTGTATCATGTCTGCAGTCTCTGACCATCTCTTGTATCATGTCTACAGTCTCTCATCATCTCTTCTATCATGTCTGGTAGTCTCAGACTCAGTGGCGTCACTACAGCTGGTGTCACCCGGTGCGGAAAAACATTTTTGTCACCTCCCTCCACCAACTATGGTCCCCCTTCAGTACAGACCCCCCTCCCTCAGTAAAGACCCCCCCACTAAGTACAGACAGCCCCTCCAGCAGTATAGATCCTCCTCCCTCAGTACACATCCCCCCACTAAGTACAGACCCCCCTCCATCAGTTTAGACCCGCTCAGTGTAGACCCCCCCTCATCAGTATACACCCCCTCAGTACAGACCCCTCTCCCTCAATACAGACCCCCCCTCAGTGCAGACCCCACATCTATCAGTAAAGACCCCCTCAGTGCAGCCCCCCTCCATCAGTATAGACACCCCATCAGTGCAGACCCCTCTTCTCTATCAGTGCAGACCCCCCCATCAGTGCATATCCCTCTCCATCAGTGCAGACACCCCTCCTCCATCAGTGCAGACCCCCCTCCATCAGAGCAGACCCCCCTCAGTGCAGACCCCCTCCTCCATCAGTGCAGACCCCCCTCCATCAGTGCAGACCCCCCTCAGTGCAGACACCCCTCCTCCATCAGTGCAGCCCCCCTCCATCAGTGCAGACCCCCCTCAGTGCAGATCCCCTCAGTGCAGACCCTCTCCATAAGTGCAGACCCTCCCTCCATCAGTGCAGACCCCCCTCCATCAGTGCAGACCCCCCTCAGTGCAGACACCCCTCCTCCATCAGTGCATCCCCCCTCTCCATCAGTGCAGACCCCCCTCAGTGCAGATCCCCTCAGTGCAGACCCTCTCCATAAGTGCAGACCCCCCTCAGTGCAGACCCTCCCTCCATCAGTACAGACCCCCCTCCATCAGTGCAGACCCCCCATCCATCAGTGCAGGTCTCCCTCAGTGCAGACCCCCCATCCATCAGTACAAACCCCCCTCAGTGCAGACCTCCCATGCATTAGTGCAGGCCCCCCTCAGTGCAGACCACCCCCTCCATCAGTGCCAGTGCAGACCCTCCCCTCCCATAGCGCCCCCCAGCACATGTCCATTTGCATTACATTTGCATTACATTTTTACACACCTCAGCGCGGGGTAGGCACAGCAGTGTGTCCCTTTGACTCCCTCCTCCTCCTCCTGTGTAGATGTGGAAGGCGGCTTTGGTCTGCTCCGCTGTGTGAGACAGGGAGAGATCATGTGAGAGATCAGGGTAGGGGGTGAGGACCGCGCGGCGTTAGCGGTGCCGGTGCCCGCGGGTGTCACCCCTCTGGCGGGTGTCACCCAGCGCGGACCGCACCCCCCTTGCAACACCACTGCTCTGACTATCTGTTTTATCATGTCTGCAGTCTCTAACCATCTCTTGTACCATGTCTGTAGTCTCGGATCATCACTTGTATCATGGCTGCACTCTCTGACCATCTCTTGTATCATGTCTGCAGTCTCTGACCATCTCTTGTATCATGTCTGCAGTCTTGGATGATCATTTGTATCATGTCTGCAGTCTCTGACCATCTCCTGTATCATGTCTGCAGTCTCTGGTCATCACTTGTATCATGTCTGCAGTCTCTGACCATCTCCTGTATCATGTCTGCAGTCTCTAACCATCTTTTGTATCATGTCTACAGTCTCTCATCATCTCTTCAGTACAGACCCCCCTCCCTCAGTAAAGACCCCCCCACTAAATACAGACAGCCCCTCCAGCAGTATAGATCCTCCTCCCTCAGTACAGACCCCCCCCACTAAGTACAGACCCCCCTCCATCAGTTTAGACCCCCTCAGTGTAGACCCCCCTCATCAGTATACACCCCCTCAGTACAGACCCCTCTCCCTCAATACAGACCCCCCTCAGTGCAGAACCCCCATCTATCAGTATAGACCCCCTCAGTGCAGACCCCCCTCCATCAGTATAGACACCCCATCAGTGCAGACCCCTCTTCTCTATCAGTGCAGACCCCCCATCAGTGCAGATCCCCCTCCATCAGTGCAGACCCCCCCATCAGTGCAGATCCCCCTCCATCAGTGCAGACACCCCTCCTCCATAAGTGCAGACCCCCCTCCATCAGTGCAGACCCCCTCAGTGCAGACCCCCTCCTCCATCAGTGCAGACCCCCCCTCCATCAGTGCAGACCCCCTTCAGTGCAGAAACCCCCCCTCCATCAGTGCAGACCCTCTTAATAAGTGCAGACCCCCTCAGTGCAGACCCCCCCTTCATCAGTGCAGACCCCCCATCCATCAGTGCAGTCCCCCTTCAGTGCAGACCCCCCCATCCATCAGTGCAGACCCCCTCAGTGCAGACCTCCCATACACCAGTGCAGGCCCCCCTCAGTGAAGACCACCCCCTCCATCAGTGCCAGTGCAGACCTTCCCCTCCCATAGCGCCCCCCAGCACATGTCCATTTGCATTACATTTGCATTACATTTTTACACACCCCAGCGCGGGGTAGGCACAGCAGTGTGTCCCTTGGACTCCCTCCTCCTCCTCCTGTGTAGATGTGGGAGGTGGCTGTGATCTGCTCCGCTGTGTGAGACAGGGAGAGATCATGCGAGAGGTCAGGGTAGGGGGTGAGGACCATGCGGCGTTAGGGGTGCCTGTGCCCGCGGGTGTCACCCCTCTGGCGGGTGTCACCTGGTGCGGACCGCACCCCCCTTGCAACGCCACTGCTCTGACTATCTGTTTTATCATGTCTGCAGTCTCTGACCATCTATTGTACCATGTCTGTAGTCTCTGACCATATCTTGTATCATGTCTGCAGTCTCGGATCATCACTTGTACCATGTCTGCAGTCTCGGATCATCACTTGTATCATGTCTGCACTCTCTCATCATCTCCTGTATCATGTCTGTAGTCTCTGACCATCTCTTGTATCATGTCTGCAGTCTCGGATTATCACTTGTACCATGTCTGCAGTCTCTGACCACCTCTTGTATCATGTCTGCCATCTCTGACCATCTCTTGTATCATGTCTGCAGTCTCTGACCATCTCTTGTATCATGTCTGCAATCTCTGTCTATCTCTTGTATGATGTCTGCAGTCTCTGACCATCTCTTTATCATGTCTGCAGTCTCTGGTCATCACTTGTATCATGTCTGCAGTCTCTGACCATCTCCTGTATCATGTCTGCAGTCTCTGACCATCTCCTGTATCATGTCTGCAGTCTCTGGTCATCACTTGTATCATGTCTGCAGTCTCTGACCATCTCCTGTATCATGTCTGCAGCCTCTGACCATCTCTTGTATCATGTCTACAGTCTCTTATCATCTCTTCTATCATGTCTGGTAGTCTCAGACTCAGTGGCGTCACTACAGCTGGTGTCACCCGGTGCGGAAAAACATTTGTGCATCAGAGGGGGCGGGGTCACACAGGAATGTCACCGTGTGGCCCCGCCCCCTGACACTACAGGGAAGCCATAGGGATGTTCCCGTGCATCAGAGGGGGGTGGGGTCAACCGGCAACATCACCGTGTGGCCCCGCCCTCAGTTATAAAAGAACTGTCACCTAAGAGGATGGTCATTACGGCGGATTGGTGGCGGCTTTTTTTTTTTCTTTTTAAGTCCGTTGACAGAGCAAGACTTTGTGGGACATTTTTATTTTTTAATAAAGGACTTGTCCCCAAGCCGTGTCATGTCATTTTTACCATTTTCACACTTTTTTTGCAAAATGGTAGGGGTACATTTGTACCCCGTTACCATTTCACACAGGGGTGGAGGCCGGGATCTGGGGTCCCCTTGTTAAAGGGGGCTTCCAGATACTGATAAGCCCCCCGCCTGCAGACCCCCACAACCACCAGGCTAGGGTTGTGGGGATGAGGCCCTTGTCCCCATCAATATGGGGACAAGGTGCTTTGGGGGGCTTCCCCCAAAGCACCCTCCCCATGTTGAGGGCATGTGGCCTGGTATGGTTCAGGAGGGGGGGCAATCTCTCATCCCCCCTCTTTTCCTGCAGCCTGCCAGATTGCGTGCTCAGATAAGGGTCTGGACTCCCTCCTCCTCCTCCTGTGTAGATGTGGGAGGCGGCCTTGATTTGCTCCGCTGTGTGAGACAGGGAGAGATCATGCGAGAGGTCAGGGTAGGGGGTGAGGACCATGCGGCGTTAGGGGTGCCTGTGCCCGCGGGTGTCACCCCTCTGGCGGGTGTCACCCGGTGCGGACCGCACCCCCCTTGCAACGCCACTGCTCTGACTATCTGTTTTATCATGTCTGCAGTCTCTGACCATCTCTTGTACCATGTCTGTAGTCTCTGACCATATCTTGTATCATGTCTGCAGTCTCGGATCATCACTTGTACCATGTCTGCAGTCTCGGATCATCACTTGTATCATGTCTTCACTCTCTCATCATCTCCTCTATCATGTCTGTAGTCTCTGACCATCTCTTGTATCATGTCTGAAGTCTCGGATCATCACTTGTACCATGTCTGCAGTCTCTGACCACCTCTTGTATCATGTCTGTAGTCCCTGACCTTCTCTTGCATCATGTCTGAAGTCTCGGATCATCACTTGTACCATGTCTGCAGTCTCTGACCACCTCTTGTATCATGTCTGCCATCTCTGACCATCTCTTGTATCATGTCTGCAGTCTCTGACCATCTCTTCTATCATGTCTGCAATCTCTGTCCATCTCTTGTATGATGTCTGCAGTCTCTGACCATCTCTTGTATCATGTCTGCAGTCTCTGGTCATCACTTGTATCATGTCTGCAGTCTCTGACCATCTCCTGTATCATGTCTGCAGTCTCTGACTATCTCCTGTATCATGTCTGCAGTCTCTGGTCATCACTTGTATCATGTCTGCAGTCTCTGACCATCTCCTGTATCATGTCTGCAGTCTCTGACCATCTCTTGTATCATGTCTACAGTCTCTTATCATCTCTTCTATCATGTCTGGTAGTCTCAGACTCAGTGGAGTCACTACAGCTGGTGTCCCCCGGTGCGGAAAAACATTTGTGTCACCCCCCCTCCACCAACTATGGTCCTCCTTCAGTACAGACCCCCATCCCTCAGTAAAGACCCCCCCCACTAAGTACAGACAGCCCCTCCAGCAGTATAGATCCTCCTCCCTCAGTACAGACCCCCCACTAAGTACAGACCCCCCTCCATCAGTTTAGACCCCCTCAGTGTAGACCCCCCTCATCAGTATACACTCCCTCAGTACAGACCCCTCTCCCTCAATACAGACCCCCCTCAGTGCAGACCCCCCATCTATCAGTATAGACCCCCTCAGTGCAGCCCCTCCTCCATCAGTATAGACACCCCATCAGTGCAGACCCCTCTCCTCTATCAGTGCAGACCCCCCCCATCAGTGCAGATCCCTCTCCATCAGTGCAGACACCCCTCCTCCATCAGTGCAGACCCCCCCTCCATCAGAGCATACCCCCCTCAGTGCAGACCCCCTCCTCCATCAGTGCAGACCCCCCCTCCATTAGTGCAGACCCCCCTCAGTGCAGACACCCCTCCTCCATCAGTGCATCCCCCCTCCATCAGTGCAGACCCCCCTCAGTGCAGATCCCCTCAGTGCAGACCCTCTCCATAAGTGCAGACCCCCCCTCAGTGCAGACCCTGCCTCCATCAGTGCAGACCCCCCTCCATCAGTGCAGACCCCCCATCCATCAGTGCAGGTCCCCCTCAGTGCAGACCCCCATCCATCAGTACAAACCCCCCTCAGTGCAGACCTCCCATGCATCAGTGCAGGCCCCCCTCAGTGCAGACCACCCCCTCCATCAGTGCCAGTGCAGACCCTCCCCTCCCATAGCGCCCCCCAGCACATGTCAATTTGCATTACATTTGCATTACATTTTTACACACCTCAGCGCGGGGTAGGTACAGCAGTGTGTCCCTTTGACTCCCTCCTCCTGTGTAGATGTGGGAGGCGGCTTTGGTCTGCTCCGCTGTGTGAGGCAGGGAGAGATCATGCGAGAGATCAGGGTAGGGGGTGAGGACCGCGCGGCGTTAGCGGTGCCGGTGCCCGCGGGTGTCACCCCTCTGGCGGGTGTCACCCGGCGCGGACCGCACACCCCTTGCAACACCACTGCTCTGACTATCTGTTTTATCATGTCTGCAGTCTCTAACCATCTCTTGTACCATGTCTGTAGTCTCAGATCATCACTTGTATCATGGCTGCACTCTCTGACCATCTCTTGTATCATGTCTGCACTCTCTGACCATCTCCTGTATCATGTCTGCAGTCTCTGGTCATCACTTGTATCATGTCTGCAGTCTCTGACCATCTCCTGAATCATGTCTGCAGTCTCTAACCATCTCTTGTATCATGTCTACAGTCTCTCATCATCCCTTCAGTACAGACCCCCTCCCTCAGTAAAGACCCCCCCACTAAGTACAGACAGCCCCTACAGCAGTGTAGATCCTCCTCCCTCAGTACAGACCCCCCCCACTAAGTACAGACCCCCCTCCATCAGTTTAGACCCCCTCAGTGTAGACCCCCCTCATCAGTATACACCCCTTCAGTACAGACCCCTCTCCCTCAATACAGACCCCCCCCTCAGTGCAGACCCCCCATCTATCAGTATAGACCCCCTCAGTGCAGACCCCCCTCCATCAGTATAGACACCCCATCAGTGCAGACCCCTCTCCTCTATCAGTGCAGACCCCCCCATCAGTGCAGATCCCCCTCCATCAGTGCAGACCCCCCATCAGTGAAGATCCCCCTCCATCAGTGCAGACACCCCTCCTCCATCAGTGCAGACCCCCCTCAGTGCAGACCCCCTCCTCCATCAGTGCAGACCCCCCCTCCATCAGTGCAGACCCCCTTCAGTGCAGACACCCCCCCTCCATCAGTGCAGACCCTCTCCATAAGTGCAGACCCCCCTCAGTGCAGACCCCCCATCCATCAGTGCAGGCTCCCCTCAGTGCAGACCCCCCCATCATCAGTGCAGACCCCCTCAGTGCAGACCTCCCATGCATCAGTGAAGGCCCCCCTCAGTGCAGACCACCCCCTCCATCAGTGCCAGTGCAGACCCTCCCCTTCCATAGTGCCCCCCAGCACATGTCCATTTGCATTACATTTGCATTACATTTTTACACACCTCAGCGCGGGGTAGGCACAGCAGTGTGTCCCTTGGACTCCCTCCTCCTCCTGTGTAGATGTGGGAGGCGGCTTTGATCTGCTCTGCGGTGTGAGACAGGGAGAGATCATGCGAGAGGTCAGGGTAGGGGGTGAGGACCATGCAGCGTTAGGGGTGCCTGTGCCCGTGGGTGTCACCCCTCTGGCGGGTGTCACCCGGTGCGGACCGCACCCCCCTTGCAACGCCACTGCTCTATCTGTTTTAACATGTCTGCAGTCTCTGACCATCTCTTGTACCATGTCTGTAGTCTCTGACCA
This sequence comes from Lithobates clamitans, assembly GCA_037952925.1. Classification (NCBI taxonomy): domain Eukaryota; kingdom Metazoa; phylum Chordata; class Amphibia; order Anura; family Ranidae; genus Lithobates; species Lithobates clamitans. The sequence continues at coordinate 247,669 of JBBGZY010000850.1, forward strand.
TCTCTTGTATCATGTCTGCAGTCTCGGATCATCACTTGTACCATGTCTGCAGTCTCGGATCATCACTTGTATCATGTCTGCACTCTCTCATCATCTCCTGTATCATGTCTGTAGTCTCTGACCATCTCTTGTATCATTTCTGAAGTCTCGGATCAACACTTGTACCATGTCTGCAGTCTCTGACCACCTCTTGTATCATGTCTGCCATCTCTGACCATCTCTTGTATCATGTCTGCAGTCTCTGACCATCTCTTGTATCATGTCTGCAATCTCTGTCCATCTCTTGTATGATGTCTGCAGTCTCTGACGATCTCTTGTATCATGTCTGTAGTCTCTGGTCATCACTTGTATCATGTCTGCAGTCTCTGACCATCTCCTGTATCATGTCTGCAGTCTCTGACCATCTCCTGTATCATGTCTGCAGTCTCGGATCATCACTTGTACCATGTCTGCACTCTCGGATGATCACTTGTATCATGTCTGCAGTCTCTCATCATCTCCTGTATCATGTCTGCAGTCTCTGACCATCTCTTGTATCATGTCTGCAGTCTGGGATGATCACTTGTATCATGTCTGCAGTCTCTCATCATCTCTTGTATCATATTAGCAGTCTCTGACAATCTCTGCGTTACTTTAACTGACAACTGCGCGGTCATGCAACGCTGTACCCAAGTAAAATTTATGTCCTTTTTTTTATCACACATTTTTTTTGGTGGTATTTGGTCACCTCTGCATTATTTATTTTTTGCACTTTAAACAAAAAGACCGACAATTAAAAAGAAAAAATATTGTTTTTTAACTTTCAATTTAAATTCAGAATCAATTTTCATCATCAATTTAGGCTAAAATGTATTCTGCTACAGATGTTTGCTGGAAAAAAAAAATCCCAATGAGCGTTTATTGATTGTTTTTTTCGCAAAAGTTATCGTGTCTACAAACTATGGGATAGATTTATGGAATTTTTATTTATTCATTTATTTATTTATTTATTACTAGTAATGGCGGCGATCAGTGACTTATAGCAGGTCTGCGATATTGCGCAGGCATTCTGACACTAACTGACAATTTTGACACTTTGTGGGAACCAGTGACACCAATACAGTGATCGGTGCTAAAAAATATACACCTTCACTGTATTAATGACACTGGCTGGGGAGGAGTTAAACAGCTAGGGCGATCAAAGGGTTAACTGTGTGCCTAACCAGTGTTTGTGTTAACTATGTGTGGTGCTTTTACTAAGGGAAACAATGGATTTCCGCAACAGCTGGAGGGTCACCATTTTGAGACCCCTGAGCTAGACCCATTACTCAAGGTTTACTCTAAAGTAGTAGGAATAGGGGGCTTTTAAAGCATCACCTATGGAGAATTTAGGGTACTAAAGTTTGTCATTGTTTCACAGGCTCACACAATTTGAAGGCTTTGTTTGGTGTTTAGATACTCAGTCGAACCCCATCATTTATATTTTACCAAAGAAAAAAAAAATTGGAGCTAGCACTATTTAATTCTCCAGGGTGTCTGCTTTCAGAAGATATATTTTTAGTGTGGGGGGAGTTACCTAATCTTTAAGCCCCAATTTTTTTTTTTAAACATGTGTGCAACCGCTCCTGCAGCAAAAGGGTTACGGTGGTTATAAACCTCAGACATGGAGATGAACAAAGTATATCCCTCTTAATGTGTACTTGTCTCAATCCAAAGCACTGAATAGGAGATTTATTAAAACTGGAGAGGGCAAAATCTGGTGCAGTTCTGCAAAGAAACCAATCAGCTTAGCGTGAAAGGTCGCGTGCAGTTTTTGGCGTGTAATGCCCTTGTACGTACGGTCGGATTTTCCGACGGAAAAAGTGCGATCGGATTGTGTTGTCGGAAATTCCGATCGTGTGTGGGCTCCATCGGACTTTTTCCGTCGGAATTTCCGACACACAAAGAGAGCAGGATATAAAATTTTCCGACGACAAAATACGATCGGTTAAATTCCGATCGTATGTACACAAATCCGACGCACAAAGTGCCACGCATGCTCAGAATAAATAAAGAGACGGAAGCTATTGGCTACTGCCCCGTTTATAGTCCCGACGTACGCGCTTTACGTCACCGCGTTCAGAACGATCGGATTTTCCGTCAACTTTGTGTGACCGTGTGTATGCAAGACAAGTTTGAGCCAACATCCGTTGGAAAAAATCCTAGGATTTTGTTGTCGGAATGTCCGATCAATGTCCGACCGTGTGTACGGGGCATTAGTGTGCGTTAAATCGGTTGCCTCAGTGCAAAGTAGGCCACGTCTTAAGACTGAAAATCCCCTTCCTGAGAGCGCGGGAGCGACAGGAAAGTTGTGATAAAACTGGTTTAGGCAGAGATGGAAGGGGGGGTGGCAGAAAAAAAAAAAAAAAAAAAAGTTTTTTTTGTTTGTTCGCAGAGCCCTGATCCCCACATAATCCGGCTGCATTTGGGAAGATAAGCGCGGACTCTGGGGCGGATTTATTTTTTAATTTACAGGTGTGTGTCTGCCATGTGGTCTCCAGCCAGCGTTGGGCTCGCACACTCCTATTACATTTCAGACGTCCTTTCAGCTTATTGTGCTGAGAGATCTGAAAATGTGCCAACGAGATCTGACAGTCCCGCTGTCTCTTCGCTAGTGACTTGCCGAGCAGACCTGAAATGAACGCGATGGAAGTTCCTCATCCTTTTCCTGACACTTTTAGGTGAAGCCTTGCAGATTTAAGCCGGAATAAAACACTACAGATTTATTCCGGTGAAAGAAAAATCCTTTCATATCACATATTTAGCACAATATCTATCCCTCTATTTATCATCTATCAATTTATTTACCTAAAGTGAAAACAGTGCAACGCTAAGAATCAAACGTTGAGTATTAAATATAAATGAGAAAACGAAATGTCCAAAAAAAAAAAAAAAAATATATATATATATATATATATATATATATATATAAAAATGGGAAAGTCAAGCGCTAATGTGAACAATAGTGAACACCAAAAACTAAATTCAGCTGCAACTATTCCAATATTTAGTCATTTCCTATTATATTTTTTATTATTTTTTTCATTTATTTTTTCTATGATTATCTATTTGATCTCACATATCAGCGCTTTAATACACTATTCATATAACTATTCCAATGTGCTCTACTACCATATATAATATATATGAATACTTGATTAATAGTGCGCAAGAATCTAAAAACCTGTTCCAACAGTAATACATAAACAAAAAACAACCACAGATAATGAATTGTCCGTACACATCTGATTACCGCCGAAAAACTCTGATATGTAGACTCTGTGATAAAAGTCCTTTAAACCGTGATCATAAAAAATATCCAAAAAATGAAAGAAGTGCAGACAGAGAGTCACCACCACCTCAGTGGGAACTGCCTGCTCACCTTCCAGGAGTTTTCGGACACAAAATGCTTATGATGGTCAGCCTCTATATGTTCCGATCCTGGATCACACTGGGCACAGTCCCCCTGGACCTTTCCAAAAGCAATCCAACCTCTCCAGGATAAGTTGATTCTCAAAACAATTAACATAACTTCATTGCGCAAAACTGCTAATACACTGATTTCTTCCTCTGATTATAAAGTAAACACTCACATTTGCCTCAATGTATCGCGGATAATGGATGGTCAGCGTAAGAACCTTCCTCCTCACTGCACATCCAGCGTGTTCAGTAAAAACAAACACCCGGATGTGTCGTCACAGGCTCCTCCTGACATGTTGCGTCACAGGTCACGTGACTTTCTCAAGGGCATTTCCCTTGAGAAAGTTACGTGACCTGTGACGCACCATATTTTGCAGTAATCAGATGTGTATGGACAATTCATTATCTGTGGTTGTTTTTTGTTTATATATCACTGTGGAACAGGTTTTTAGATTCTAGTGCACTATTAATCAAGTCTTCAACAAATGTTGAGTATTGACATATCAGCATACCGTGTTATACAAAATAAATTGTGATTAGCATATACAAATAACTCTAACACCATCATCTGATTGATAGGGTCTCTAAATAAAGTGCACTGTGCAAATTGTATATCAACATTGGTAGTATAGTCCCATTGGTGATTAAATCATCTTCAACACTCAATGGACTAAACCCTAATACCAAATGGCATGGTGATCAGATCTAGGCGAGACTATAGAGGAGGAGATTTGGGGGCTGTGGTCGACCATGGTGCACAGAGGAATACTTAATACTTGATTGGTGGAAACGAATTACAAGGTGCTGTCCAGATGGTACCTGGCCCCCCGCGAGGCTGGCGAGTTTGTACCCTGACACTTCACCCCTTTGTTTCAGAGGGTGCAGGCAAGAGGTTACTATGTTCCCTGTCTGGTGGTCCTGTCCAAAGGTCCAGCGCTTTTGGATCAGAATATTCACTCTGGTCTATTCAGCGACAGGACAAAATCTACCTAAAACTATTAAAACGGCGCTGTTTGCGGACCTGCTGGATGAGATCCCTAGACACCTCCGATCTCTTATCTTTTTTATTTTTTCAGCAGCTAAAATTACAATAGCGCGAGCATGGAAAATCCCAGTGGTCAGTCTTGCACTGGTAAAACACAAACTTTCTTGGATCATGGTCAATGAAAAATTGACCATCATTCTTAGGGACAGACAAGCCAGATTTGATAAGGTGTGGTCCCCCCTGGATTAAATACCTCCAAGCCCCATAGTTCCTGGAAATGGGTGGTAAGGGGCCTAGGCCGAGGGCAATGACTCCTGCCTCTTTTCTTCTTCTTTCCACTCCTTCCCTTTTTTTCGCTTTTCTTTTCATCTCTTCTCTTTTAAGCTCAGTTATATTTACCTTATGAATGCAAGTGGAGAGTTCTGAAGCCTCTCATAAAAATCTATTAAAACGAAAACATTAATCCATTAGTATATATTGATGGGAAGGAATCCAGGAGTGTAGGACTAAAGGAGTCACCGCCGTGTGTGCATCCACCACCCAGGGGAGAAGATTTAATGCGCTTACCAGAAGGTAGCATCAATCAGGCATGTGATATCAAAGCTCTGGATAGCGAGTGGTGCAATTCCTCCTCCTCAGCTGAACCACCTCAGGCAACCTCGACCCTGGCATGTGAGAATATGGATCAGGATGGTAATGTCCCAGATGGTAGAAAACCTCCTTCCCCCACAGAACCGTCTGGTAGGTTTATGGTTAACAGCATCCATAAAAAACAACAGAAAGCCTCCACAAAGTGAAAAACCGCATGGTGACGGGTTTATTTGGAATAAAAATGCTTTACATAGATTCCAAAATGTATTGCATCAAGTAAAAACTCTTGTCAGGTGACCACTGCCCCCCCGTTGGGATCTGGAGTGCACCGCAAGGTAGTGGACCCTATGGCTGACTGCTGCGGATGGAGCTCTAGGTGATACACTAGAGCAGGTACTCTGTAGTACAAACACAGATGACACTGGGAGCTAGAGCATGAGATTTCCCGGGGCACAGAATCTAAGAGCCAGCGGGTGTTCACCAGAGGCCCCTAGTAGTGGGGATGGATTTAGCTGCAGTATGGCTCCAGGTCACGACCCCTAGGGCCTCCCAGCTCACGCTCACGGTAGACTACAGGGAGGTAGAGAGGAAGCAGCAGACTGTGACAACAAAGGATAGTCAGGAGATAGCCAAAAGTTGGGGCAACAAGCATGTAAGGATAGTCAGGAGATAGCCAAAGGTCAGGGTAACAAGTAGATAAGAATAGTCAAGAACAAGCCAAGATCGGTAACTGGAATCAGACATAGAACACAGAACAAGTAGCGCCTGGAAGCCAAAAACACAATATTGATCAGCAAGGCTGACTTGCAGTGCACAGACAAACATTACTGCATATCCATGACAAATCTCCTCTGTGATCACAAAAGCATAAAATTCAAAAAGGAGCAATGGCATGGCACGGGTGGAAGATAGATATGGAGTGTTAGGCTGTCTAGGCCTTTGAGGGTGCTCCCCAGTCTGGGGGGGTAGGGGGTGTGACGATGGGCTTGGGTGCTGACGGGACCCTCTTATAACCCACATAGGCGTCCTGACCAGGAGCATAGGAACCCCCAGCAACAATAAACCCATAACTCAATAATAGATCCCCAGCAGCCAGCATTAATAGACCCACCAGCAGCCAGAAACAATAGACCCCTCCCTTAAAAGTAGATGCCTCCCAGCAATAATTGACCTACTAGAAACATAAGACTCCCTGGCAACAATAGATCCCTTCCTCAACAATAGATCCCCCCAGCAACAATAGATCATCCAGCAGCCAGCATCAGTGGACCCTTCAGCATAGCCCTGTACCCCTTGTTATTACATACATTCCGTGCTAGATGTGCCGGAACTGCTTTTACCCCACATTCCCGCTGAAATGAATACCTCTATTTATCTATCTATCAATTTATAGTCCATGGGGTTGATTTACTAAAGGCAAATTGACTGTACACTTTGCAAAGTGCAGTTGCACTCTACAAGAGTAGTTGCTCCAGAGCTTAGTAAATGAGCAAAAGCTCTGCTGACTTCCATCATCCAATTACGTGCAAGCAAACATGCTGTTTTTTATCTTCCTTTGCATGTGATTGGGTGTTCTTTGCAAAGTGAAGCTTTACCTCATTTACTAAGCTCTGGAGCAACTGCACCTGCAGAGTGCAACTGCACTTTGCAAAGTGCACAGTCTAGTTGCCTTTAGTAAATCAACCCCCAGGTGTCTCCAAACTGCAGCCAGACATGACCCTTTGCTTGCCTTTCTCTGGCCCTTAGAACACTATTCCTACCACTGACATCAACAACGAGGCACCATTTCTTAAAATGACACCAACAGTGGGACAATATTCCTTCTACTGACACCAACAATGAGGCACTATTCCTTTCACTGACACCAACAATGGGGCACCATTTCTTCTATTGACACCAATGATGAGGCACCATTCCTTCTACTGACACCAACAATGGGATACTATTCCTTCTACTGACACCAACAATGAGGCACTATTCCTCCCACTGACACCAAAACTTGAGCACTACTTCTATCCACTGACACCAATGATGAGCCACCATTCCTTCCAATGACACCAACAATAAGGCACTATTGCTTCTACTGACACCAACAATGAGACACTATTCATTTCACTGGTTCAACGGCACTCTCACCCTACTCAAGCAAGAACGTAAAAGAGCTGAAAGAGCATGGAGAAGAAATCCTACCAATGAAAACCATACATACTACAAAATACTCACTGTGAAATACCACAAAGCAATTTTCACAGCCAAAAAAGAACATTTCTCAAACACCATCTCAACTGCCTTAAACCGGCCGTGGGAACTTTTCAAAATAGTCGCCCAATCAATGAACCCAACCTGCTTAGAGCCCCCAGCAAACGATACTCAAGAATTCTGCAATGAGTTATCTCATTTCTTCATCGACAAAATCGACAGCATTCGGAAATCAATTCAACAGAAAAAAGCAACCAACCTTACCCAACCAAAGCAAAAAGAGGACATTGACGCGAACAGCACACAACCGCCAGACTTCTTCTTGACCCCAATTACCACTGACACGACTAAAAACATTATGAGAAGCCTTCGAGACAGCACATCACCAAATGACATCATTCCCACGTAAGTCCTAAAAGAATGCTCCGACATCCTGGCTCCCACTATAACACACCTCATAAATCAGTCGTTCAAAGAAGGGATTGTGCCAACCACCCTCAAGCAAGGCATCGTCAGACCCCTGCTAAAGAAACCCAATCTCGACCCTAAAGACCCTAACCACCGCAGACCGATAACAAGCCTCAACACCGTCTCCAAGATTATGGAGAAAGCGGTAGTACAACAGCTACAACGCCCCCTGGACACACATCAACTTCTGGACACTCTACAATCAGGTTTCCGCCCAGGCCATGGCACTGAAACTGCACTTCTAAAAATATGGGACGATGCACTCGAAGCAGCAGATGACGGAGAATCATGTCTCCTGGTACTGTTAGACCTCAGTGCAGCATTTGACACAGTGGACCACAATACTCTACTTGTCCGGCTCACAGAAGTAGCAGGACCCACAGATTCTAGTCTAAAATGGTTTGCATCCTTCTTAGAGAATCGCTCGCAGACAGTGAAACTAGGAGCATTCACCTCGGAAACCCGGGCAATCTCCTGTGGAGTCCCTCAGGGTTCACCCTTGTCGCCAGTGCTATTCAACATCTACATCCGCCCTCTCCTCCAAATCATCAAAAAATCAGACCTCCGCTTCCACTCATACGCAGACGATACCCAAATCTACTTTCGGATCACCGGACAAAAAGACCACCATCAGCAACTAGAGAAATGCCTCACTTTAATAGATGACTGAATGACCATTAGTTCCCTCAAACTCAACGGGTCAAAAACAGAACTTCTCTACCTATACGCTAACCAAAATCCCAAATCCAAGACTCCATGGACACCTCCTGCCATCTTTGGACAAACCATCTCTCCGAGCACCAAAGCCAAAAGTCTTGGAGTTATCTTTGACTCAGAAATGACAATGGATGCACAAATAGGATCAGTAGTTAGCGGATCTCACCATCTCCTCCGCCTGTTACGCAGAATCATTCCCTTCATCCCAAAAGATGACAAAGCAGCAGTAGTTGGAACAATCATCAATTCCCGTCTCGACTACGCAAACTCACTCTACATAGGATAACCCCAATATCAGCTTGCGCGCCTACAGGCCATTCAAAAGGCGGCGGCAAGACTGCTAACAGGAAAAAAACCCTGGGAGTCCATCTCCCCATCCCTGAGGAGCCTACATTGGCTAACAGTAAAGAATCAGATCACATTCAAGACCCTCTGCCTCACCCACAAATGCATACAAGGTAACGCCCCTCAATACCTCAGAGAGAAAATAAAACATTACACACTGAATCGCAATCTGTGATCATCTAGCCAAAACCTCCTCCTCGTTCCCAAATACCGCTACAAAACAAGGGGAGAACGAAGATTCGCAATCCAGGGACCTCGGTTATGGAACTCTCTTCCGACTCACATCCGCATGGAAGAAAACCCTCTGGCCTTCAGGAAAAAACTCAAGACTTACCTCTTCTAATGAAGCTGACAACACAAACGCATCAGCACCTTGAGGCGATTCAGTTTGCATTTGCAGCTCTTTACAAATCATTCATTCATTCATTCATTTATTCACTGACACCAAAAATGGGGCGCCTTTTACTGACACCATCAATGGGGCACGACTCCTCCCACTGACACCAACGATGGGGTACTATTTCTATCCACTGACAACAATGATGAGTCACCATTACCTCCACTGACACCAATAATGGGTGCTATTCCTCCCACTGACACCAGCAATCGGGCACTAGTCCTCTCAGTGACACCATTGATGGGGTACTATTCCTCCCACTGACACCATTGATGGGGTACTATTCCTCCCTCTAACACCAACAATAAAGAACTATTCTTCCCACTGATAACAACAATTGCCTCTATTCTTCCCACCATTAACAATGATGGGGCATTACTTCACCCTCTACAGAATATAGGTGCTATGTCATTTTTGTACTCCCACAGACAACCAAGCATGAGGCATTATACGGGGCCTTCTCTACTTCCACTGGCCACAATCCAGCCCTGTCCCCACCCCTAAAGTTTGTCAGTAATTTGGTCCTGCGTTTTGAAAGTTTGGAGACCCCAGCTATAGTCAGTCTATCTTTCTATCCACCCCTTCTAGATTGTAAGCTCTAATGAGCAGGGCCCTTTGATTAAATTGTATTGTAACTGTACTGTCTGCCCTTATGTTGTAAAGCGCTGCGCAAACTGTTGACACTATATAAATTCTGTATAACAATAATCAATTTTTTGCCTCAATTCACAAAGCTAAATCACCAGGTGAAGGATTTATTTAAAAAAAACATCAACTACATGACCTCATCAATTGTAGGGTATGGGTACTGAGGTGCCCAGTGTAGTTAGCCAAATTGGCCACTAGGTGTCACAAGTTAGGGTCCCCACTAGAGATCCTCAGAGTAGTGAGTGAGGTGTACCATAGTTATTGAGAAAGTGCCAGCCCTGGCCCTGCCAATGTGGGACATTTTGGGAAGAGGGCTCTGTATATATAGTCTGGTGGGAGTCTACTAGAGTTGGTTGGTCATGGGAAGCAGTGTAGGACCAAGGCATGCAAAGATGTGATCTTTAAGTCTCTAGCTTCTGGGAGATCCCCTTAGGGAGGAAATGAGGTATGTAGAGGTGCAGGACTTTTGGGACTATACACATTCTTTTGGCATGGGCTGTAGGATTCCAAAAAGCCCATTGGGTATGGGCTTCTCCTTGGCTTGGTTTTCATCTCTACAGTTTCCTATCTGTTTGCAACTAAGAAAATGTACTGTCAATATTGCGATGACTAAATGGATGTATATATGTAAACCAACTGCTTTGCAGTAAAGATATATGGCTTTTTCATTCTTCTTACCCTACTATGAGAATGTCTTCTGGGAATGAATATGTGCTGGACAAAACTGATATTAGGGTCCATTGCCATAAGGCTTGAGGAAGGTTTTGAAAGGGCTACTAGATGGTTCTGGTTAGGCAAGGCTGGGGGCCTCCAGAGGGTGCCACTGTATTGGCGTTCAGGGGAAGACCCTTTGTCCATAGCACCTCAGTAACCTATGAAGGAATCAGTAAAGAATAAAGTTGGTACCCCACCACATGCTATACACATGCAGCCCAGCTCGTAGCTAGGCCATGACGCAGCATTTGGAGTCACAAATTAAATTCTAGAAGCCCATTGGCTAGCGGTGACATGAAGGACAAGAAAGCCGCCGCGTTTGGCAGAATTAAAAAAAGCGAGTAAGAGAGCCCATGCAAGCCAGCAACGTGTGCAACAAAATAGCGTCCAACTTGGCTGATGCATCTTGGCTACTAGAGTCTGGACTCCACTTTTACTCCAAAAGGAGAATTTGCATTCTGCTGAAGAGGGGCAGAAGGATTGTTGTGACCAATATGCCCAGCTTGCACCTGACCATAATCTGGTGTGACTCCATGGCCTAAGACTCCAAAGTCCAAAACCAAAAAAAGCCAGGTAAAGATGGAAGGCTGGTGATGGAGGTGAGCTCTGACGTTGCAGTGCTGGAGGGGATCACTTTGCTCATTAAGTCTGCTGTGCATACTCGCATATTGTTGCAAAAAGCTCCAGGGGGCTTAAAATTTGTAATTTAGTTTTTAAGTTTACTTCCGCTTTAACTCTGATCCCTAACTCTAATCCCTAACACTAAATAAATTCCTTTTAATCTGCACTTCCTAGTTTCTGAAAGTTGGACATTTCTGTGACAAGATCAGCGGCAGAAGGTAGCGACTCTAAGAAAACCACTGCATCTATCTGCATCATCTATCTAACCTATCCAATTATCTTATCTATCTGATCATTGCACTTTCAATAAACATGCAATAATTCTCTATGGAGATTTGCTGTCCATAGTGCTGAAACACTTTTTCCACAGATTCAGCTCCCTTGAACAGCTGTTTGTGACTTCTTATTTTTTAATACAAATGCTAAACAAAATATGTTACTTGCCAACACTACCAGTCTGAACAATATGCACACAAACGGCCATGCCCATAGAAGATAGACCATGAAAATACTCCTCGCTTGTTGATACCAGATCACATGCCTTTAGAATTTGGAGGTTGCTTTGGGAAAAGGTCCTCCAAAAAACAAGGGCAACTTTTCAAAAACATTGGTGCTTGAACGATACACTGCTGTCCAACCCGGTCTGTCACTGAGTGATCATTGATACAATTTTTCTGATCATGAAAAGGACGAGGCCTCTTTTCTGGCCCATGGGAAGCTCTTAAAGCTGTTCTTCGTGGGTTATTCATCCAACATGGAGAACGGCTTAAGATTGAGAGATCTAAGTCTTTATAGGATACCCTCTATAAGCTTCATTCTTTAGCAACCCAACATAAATCATCTCCTGAGTTGTTAGCGCCTATCTTAGCCACCAGATCCTCTTTGCTGCAACTTTATGACATTGCTCACCATAATTACCAAAAACAAATTTCCTTGGGAAGATACCGTCATGGGAAAAAATGTAGCAGTGCCTTTAGCATGCCCTATCTATCCTCGTTCTGCGCAATCATTTATCCCAAGTATTATGACCTCCACAGGCAAACTTACCTCCTCACTGCCTCTTCTCCTAAATGTTTTCCAAGATTCTCTACGTTATATAATCTCCCCTCTCCGGTCTCCGATCGTGACAGTCCTTTCACGATAAAGGAACTGTTGGCTACTATGACTTCTTCTCCCTGGGTAAAAGCCCGGGCCTGGACAGCTCTACACCCAAGTTCTATAAAACATATAAGGACTACCTCTCTATGTTCTTGATCCAAGTCTTAAATTCTTTTTCTGAAAGTAACCCATTTCTCCCTCAGATCCTTGCTGCCTCTGTACCGTTCCAGCCATCATCTGTCAGTACAACGCTCTTTACAGAGACACAAGTACTACCATGGAGCCCACCTATTTCCGTTGACACATTCCAATAGCCCTGAAGAAGGTGGAGGCCATTCCCCTGAAACGCGTTGGCTCAATGTGTTTACTCTTAAAGCTGATGTCCATGATACTGCAGATGGACAACGGCAGCAAAAAAGCACCCTGAGGCGATTCAGTTCGCATAGGTAGCGCTATACAAGTCATTCATTCATTCATTCATTCATTCATTCATTCATTCATTCATTCATTCATCATGTTTCATGTCACTGTAAATAGTTTGTTTGGAGCAAGCTGTTTGGTACAATAAGTGCTGCAGTGTCTCTAAGCAGTGTATGCACTGCATGTAACTTCAGCTACATACAGTACACAGTGCTGGGTTCTGCCTGTGAGACACAGACTTCCTGTCTCACACCCGAAACAAAGCAAAGTCTGGCTGAGTGGTGCTTGGCCATTCATAGGATGCTTTGTATTCTGTGAATCAATACAAAGCTTCCTCTGATTGGCCGAGTCTGAGATCATGACGTCATCAGCCCACCCCCCCCACTTCCCCCCCTTAATCAGCCAGTCAGAGGAAGCATTGTATTCATTCACAGAATGCAACCACTCCTGCCAGAACTGATACATACAGATCAAGTAGGGTTCACCCAGGGGCAGAAGGCATGTGATAATACTATCAAAACCCCTCTGCTCATGAACCATACTCAAGCCTCTAACATTCCCACTTGCCTTCTCTCCGTCAATGTGGAGAAGGAGTTTGATAGAGGTAGCTGGCCTTTTTTTAGATCTAGCCACCCTGCCAGGACAGTACGCCTGGGGATTGGACTGGTTCCCTCGTGTAAGCAGATCAACCCTCCTGGCTTCCGCCCACTAACCTCTAGAAGTTTCTCCAAACTTCCAGGTCCAGGGGGAGACACCGGAGACCTGTCTATATGAGTCATCCAGCCTGACCTGCAGTAAACCCTGACCCAATTCCAGACTCACACTTACCAAGAGTCAATAAATTTGCCTGCATTATTCTAGTAGCACACTAGAGGGTGCTACACTTTGCAAACAGCTTTTACAAAATTCATATATGGGTCAATGAAACACAGCTTTGTAGAACAATTTTATCTCTTCCAAAAACCAAAGTGGGTGCCGATGCACCGGATCTCTAATTACGGTACTTCATGCTGCAGTCTTGACTAGACTCATACATTGGTTTCATGGACTCCAATCCAAGCAACAGGTCTCCAAATAGCAGCCCATTTTACTTTGTGATCTTCAAACACTCCATTGGATTGACCTGACTTCCAGGGACTTGTCCTCCTCCTTGCCCTTTCTCATGGCTCTTTTTTTACCTATTGTTTTTTGTTTATTTGAATGAAACAAAAACTGCCGGCACAGGAAAAGAAAAGACTTGAAAACAATATTTATCGTTTTCTGACTGGAGTTGCCCTTTAATAGATTATATACAGATAATCTGCAGTGATGGTATACAGTGTTTCTGTGTCCCAGCTTTACAATAAATAAAAGCTGATGGGAGGCCGTGGCAGCTTCCAGTGATGTAATTTAGTGATGAGACGGATCAGTAAAATGCTGAGCTGTACTTCCAATGTTCTGTTCTTTTTCTCTGTAAAATAATTATGACACCTCCATTATTCACTGAGATAAACGTGAGCCCAGGGTTTGTCTGACTCCAGCATGAAACACTGTTTATTTAATTCCTTTTTTTTCCCCTTTTTTTTCCATAAGCCATATAGCTGACACCAACAAGAAATGGTACAAAACCTACAGGCTGGCCAAAGGGACAGTAATTTATATATATATATATATATATATATAGTTATATATATATATATATATATATATATACACACACACACACACACAGTATCTCACAAAAGTGAGTACACCCCTCACATTTTTGTAAATATTTTATTCTATCTTTTCATGTGACAACACTGAAGAAATGACACTTTGCTACAATGTAAAGTAGTAAGTGTACAGCTTGTATAACAGTGTCAATTTTCTGTCCCCTCAAAATAACTCAACACACAGCCATTAATGTCTAAACCGCTGGGAACAAAAGTGAGTACACCCCTAAGTGAAAATGTCCAAATTGGGCCCAATTAGCCATTTTCCCTCCCTGGTGTCTCGTTAGTGTTACAAGGTCTCAGGTGTGAATGGGTGTGTTAAATTTGGTGTTATCGCTCTCACTCTCTCATACTGGTCACTGGAAGTTCAACATGGCACCTCATGGCAAAGACCTCTCAGAGGATCTGAAAAAAAGAATTGTTGCTCTACATAAAGATGGCCTAGGCTATAAGATAATTGCCAAGACCCTGAAACTGAGCTGCTGCACGTTGGACAAGACCATGCAGCAGTTTAACAGGACAGGTTCCACTCAGAACAGACCTCGCCATGGTCCAGCAAAGAAGTTGAGTGCACGTGCTCAGCGTCATATCCAGAGGTTGTCTTTGGGAAATAGATGTATGAGTGCTGCCAGCATTGCTGCAGAGGTTGAAGGAGTGGGGGGTCAGCCTGTCAGTGCTCAGACCATACGCCGCACACTGCATCAAATTGGTCTGCATGGCTGTCATCCCAGAAGGAAGCCTCGTCTAAACATGATGCACAAGAAAGCCCGCAAACAGTTTGCTGAAGACAAGCAGACTAAGGACATGGATTACTAGAACCATGTCCTGTGGTCTGATGAGACCGAGATAAACGTATTTGGTTCAGATGGTGTCAGGCGTGTGTGGGCGCAACCAGGTGAGGAGTACAAAGACAAGTGTGTCTTGTCTACAGTCAAGCATGGTGGTGGGAGTGTCATGGTCTGAGGCTGCATGAGTGCTGCCGGCACTGGGGAGCTACAGTTCATTGAGGGAATCATGAATGCCAACATGTACTGTGACATACTGAAGCAGAGCATGATCCCCTCTCTTCGGAGACTGGGCCGCAGGGCAGTATTCCAACATGATAACGACCCCAAACACATCTCCAAGATGACCAATGCCTTGCTAAAGAAGCTGAGGGTAAAGGTGATGGACTGGCCAAGTATGTCTCCAGACCTAAACCCTATTGAGCATCTGTGGGGCATCCTCAAATGGAAGGTGGAGGAGCGCAAGGTCTCTAACATCCACCAGCTCTGTGATGTCATCATGGAGGAGTGGAAGAGGACTCCAGTGGTAACCTGTGAAGCTCTGGTGAACTCCATGCCCAAGAGTGTAAGGCAGTTCTGGGAAATAATGGTGGCCACACAAAATATTGACACTTTGGGCCCAATTTGGACATTTTCACTTAGGGGTGTACTCACTTTTGTTGCCAGCCGTTTAGACATTAATGGCTGTGTGTTGAGTTATTTTGAGGGGACAGCAAATTTACACTGTTATACAAGCTGTACACTCACTACTTTACTATTGTAGCAAAGTGTCATTTCTTCAGTGTTGTCACATAAAAAGATAGAATAAAATATTTACAAAAATGTGAAGGGTGTACTCACTTTTGTGAGATACTGTATAAATATATATATATATACATATACACTATATTACCAAGAGTATTGGGGTACCTGCCTTTACACCCACAGGGACTTTAATGGCATCCCAGTCTTAGTTCATAGGGTTCAATATTGAGTTGCCCTCCCTTTGCAGCTATTCTGGGAAGGCTGTCCACAAGGTTTAGGAGTGTGTCTATGGAAATGTTTGACCATTCTTCCCGTATCGCATTTGTGAGGTCAGGCACTGATGTTGGATGAGAAGGCCTGGCTCGCAGTCTCCGCTCTAATTCATACCAAATGTGTTCTATCGGGTTGAGGTCAGGAGCCTGTGCAGGCCAGTGAAGTTCCTCCACCCCAAACTCGCTCATCCATGTCTTTATAGACCTTGCTTTGTGCACCGGTGCGCAGTCATGTTGGAACAGGAAGGAACCATCCCCAAACTGTTCCCACAAAGTTGGGAGCATGAAATTGCCCAAAATGTCTTGGTATGCTGACGCCTTAAGTGTTCACTGGAGCTAAGGGGTAAAGCCCAACACCTGAAAAACACTCCCGCACCATAATCCCCCCTCCACCAAATGATTTGGACCAGTATACGAAGCAAGGTCCATCAAGACATGGATGAGTGAGTTTGGAGTGGAGGAACTTGACTTGCCTACACAGAGTCCTCACCTCAACCCGATAGAGCACCTTTGGTATTAATTAGAGCGGAGACTGCGAGCCAGACCTTCTCATCGAACATCAGTACCTGACCTCACAAATGTATTTCTGGAAGAATGGTCAAACATTCCCATAGACACACTCCTAAACCTTGTGGACGGCCTTCCCAGAAGAGTTGAAGCTGTTATAGCTGCAAAGGGTGGGCCAACTCAATATTGAACCCTACGGACTAAGACTGGGATGCCAGTAAAGTTCACGTGTGTGTAAAGGCAGGTGTCCCAATACTTTTGGTAATATAGTGTGTGTGTATATACATATATATATATATATATATTTTTTTTTTTTACAGAAAGAATTTTTTTTATTATTCCGATGTCACCCAGGATCATGTTATAAGCCATTTTACATGCAAATATTGCTCAGTGGAATTCTTTACATCTGTTGTTCAAAGCAACAATGGCAATTTTTTAACCTAGCAAAAAGAAAAATGCACATGGTCAGGGCCGTTTGTAGAAAATACAGAAATTCTCAGCATACATTCCGACTTGTCAGCACAAAAGGTTATTGAAACTATTTAAAACTTTTAAGTTAAAAGCAGAGTTTTTAATGTTCAATGTATTTGCAGATTAACTTGAAGACACACGACAGCATTAAGGCACATTATCATTGTTTGGCTGGTGCAGGTACTTACTGCAGGTCTTCAGCTGCCTTGAGTGGGTCAGAGCTTCTGTTGTGTGGTTGTACCTTTAAAGCAGTATTAAAGTTGTATTAAATCCAAAAGCAAACATTTATTATATTGCAGCTGACCAATTCTTAGATGTGATTACTTTTCTTTATTAGACTTTCTTCCGTCTAATTTTATCTGGTGATCTGGCCAGTAAGTCTGTTGTTTTTCAAATAAACAAACTCTCTAGCACAATGTACCAGTTTACGTGGATGAGACAAACCATTTACCACTGACTGGGGTGCCTACAATGATCAGCTTTTATTTATTCATGTAGAACCTTTATCCCAAAAGGAAAAACAAAATATTTGCTGTAACTGATTATAAAGTGTAAGCTGGAGTTTGGCTTCAATGTACTTACTTACTTTATAAATACGCAATGACCAGAAGGGACTTCCACCCCAGATGATGTCAAGTTTGACGAAACGCGTCGGGTCGAGCTTCTATCAAGGCCACTGCGTGTTAAATGCTCATTCTTTGTGATCACATTAGTGTTGGATTAATTGAAACAGCGCTGTATTTTCATGGACTTTTTATACTACGATTTTACACTATGTGTGGATGCTTGATGTGTTTCCACATGGACCCATGCTATGGGAGAGTGGACTGAACAAGTGGTGTCCCTTCCTATTGAACCCCGTTGGAAGATCTGGAGTTGATTCCTTTCATTATACAGATGAATGATACCCTTGGTGATCTACTACCATACAAGCCCATGTGATTCAGAACCGTACGGATTCGAATTCACATTTTTTGGAGAGCGTGTTTTATTTGTCTGGTGGTGGTGGTCTACACCTTGAAGTAATCTAAGGATTATTTTGACACTTTCGGTGGTTATCCCATAAATCATGTCACACATCACGGTGTTCCTGAGTGTGGATAATGCCTCACATGTCAGGGCTAGGCTCAGCCCTTCCTTCTCTGAGCTGGCCGCTCAGCTGTCAGCTAATTGCCAGCTCCTATCTCTCCACAGTTACCCAGCTGTTGTTGATTCTGCTCGTCAGTCCTGCCTGCTTAAAGTCGTCCAGCTCACTTGATCTCTGCCTTCGCCTTTGTCAACATCACAGAGACTTTCTCCTCCGTTCCTGTTGAAGACTTGCTCGGCTGACGTTCCTTCTGGCTTCTGATCCTGCTTGCTGTACTACTACGTTTATCTCTGGCTCTCTGACATTTGCTTGGCTGACTACCCGATCCGGTTACTGAACTCTGGCTTGTTTTGACTACGCTTACTCTGTTTACCTTATTATTATTATTATTATTAAACAAGTGTGATTTAACTATACTTCTGTCTCGGTCGGATTCATGGTTCCTGATATCACATTTATTCTTAGATTGGGACTTTATTATCAATCTCCTTTGCACTTTGACACTTTATTGTAGTATTTATTGTTGGAATGTGCGCGGGAGCCCTCGGTTCCGGTAAGAAGCTCTGGCGTTCCGGCACGATACGCCGGACCTTCGGAGCGCATGCACCGCTGACCTCAGCAGCTGCATGCAGGGTGAATATCTCCTAAACGGTGCACGTTTAGGAGATAATCATTTTACCTACAGGTAACCCTTATTATAGGCTTACCTGTGGGTAAATATCAAAAAGCGGAGTATACAACCGTTTAAAGGCTAAGTTCACCTTATTTTTTTTTTAATTATTCCAGCTCCCCTATGTACCAATACTTATTTTTCAAAAATAAAACAGCTTTCCATTAATTTTACGCACGCTTACCTCACTCTCTTCATAGCTGTTTACACATTACTTCTGCCTTACTTCCTGGTCAGACATTAGGACATGACACAGGAAGGAGTTGACCAGCAGAGGGTAGATGATGCATAGTGTGTGCTAATGAGGTCAGCTGGTCAAATCCTTCCTGTGTTTAACCGCTTGACATCCGCGCTATAGCCGAATGACGGTCACAGTGCGGACCTGAGTTTCCGGGAGGCATATGACGGCCTCCCCTGTGCACGCGCCCTGCAGGGCGCGCGCAGAGCGCGCTGTGATCACCGAGTCACTGAGACTCGGGTGATCACCGATCCGAATAAGGGGCCGGTCGCC
Source organism: Lithobates clamitans (assembly GCA_037952925.1). NCBI lineage: Eukaryota > Metazoa > Chordata > Amphibia > Anura > Ranidae > Lithobates > Lithobates clamitans. Next base: position 267,054 of record JBBGZY010000850.1, read on the forward strand.
GCCCCTTACCATGTGATCAGCTGTCAGCCAATAGCATCTGATCACATGATCAATACAATCTGTGATTGTTTTTTTTTTTCTCCTCACGCTGACAGCGCAAGGAGAAAAAAAGGGCGATCACCGGCTTATCTGCAAGGGACATCGCTCCCGAAGAGGAAGAGGCAATTCTGCCTCATATGTGCCACCAGTACCCCCTGCCAGTGCCACCTTACAGTGCCAAATGACAGCCACAGCACGGACCTCAATTTCCGGGAGGCCGTCATGGGATGTCCTCCCCTGTGCACGCACGCGCAGGGAGCGCGGTGCATGCGCTGTGATCACCAAGTCACGGAGACTCGGATGATCAAAAATCCGAGTAAGGGGCCGATCCCGGCCCCTAACCATGTGATCAGCTGTCAGCCAATGACAGCTGATCACATGATGTACACAAAAGCTCAGTAATCGTTTTTTTTTTTCTCCTCACGCTGTCAGCGTGAGGAGAAAAAAAAGCCGATCACCGGCTTATGTTAAAGGGACATCAGTCCCGAAGAGGAAGGAGGCACATATGCCTCATCTGTGTCTGCCATTGCCACCTGACAGTGCCCACAGTGCCCACCAGTGCCACCTATCAATGCCCACAAGTGCCACCTATCAATGCCCACCAGTGGTACCAATCAGTGCCACCTAGCAGTGCTGCCTATCAGTGTAACCGATCAGTGCCCATTATTGCCACCCATCAGTGCCCATCACTGCCACCCATCAGTGCCCATCACTGCCACCTATCGGTGCCCATCAGTGCCGCCTCATCAGCGTACATCAATGAAGGAGAAAAATTACCTTTTTAAAATTTTATAACAAAATTTAAATTTATTTTTTTTTTTTTTTAAATTCGGTCTTTTTACTTTTTTTAAGAAAAAATAATAACCGCAAAGGTGATCAAATACCACCAAAAGAAAGCTCTATTTGTGGGGAAAAATAATTTCATTTGGGTACAGTGTTGTATGACCGCGCAATTGTTATTCAAAGTCCGTCAGCGCTGAAAGCTGAAAATTGGTCTGGATAGGAGGGGGGTTTAAGTGCCCTGTAAGCAAGTGGTTAAACAACATGAAGAAAGTGAGGTAAGCGTGTGTTGAATTAATGGAAAGCTGTTTTATGTTTTGCAAACTAAGTACATTAACCACTTCAGCCCCGGAAGGTTTTACCCCTTAATGACCAGGCCATTTTTTGCGATACGGCACTGCGTTACTTTAACTGACAATTGTGCGCTCATGAGACGCTGTAGCCAAATAAAATTGACCTCCTTTTTTTCCCACAAATAGAGCTTTTTTTTTTTTTTTTTTTGGTGGTATATTTTTTATACATTTTCTTACGCTAAAAAACAAAAAAAGACCGACAATTTTAAGGGAAAAAAAACAAAACAATATACTTTTACTTTCGACTTTAAAACACATCCAATAAAAAAATGTAAAAAATCTAATTTCTTCATCAATTTAGGCCAATATGTATTCTGCTACATGTTTTTGGTAAAAAAAAAAAATCCCAATAAGCAAATATTGATTGGATTGCGCAAAATTTATCGCGTCTACAAACTATGAGATATTTTTATGGCATTTTCATTTATTATTATTATTATTAGCGATTTTTAGTGGGACTGCAACGTTGCTGCGGACAAATCAGACACCTGACACTTTTTTGGGAACCAGTGACAATATTACAGTGATCAGTGCTAAAGATATGCACTGTTACTTTACTAATGACTGTACTGTATGTACTGTACTGTATGTACTGTACTAATGACACTGGCAGGGAGGGGGTTAACACCAGGGGCGATCAAAAGGTTAAGTGTGTCCCTTTGGGATGCTTTCTTACTGTGTGGGGAATGGACTCAACGTGTGAACAGAGAGATCCGTGTTCCTGCTTAGCATAGGGTTGCCACCTTTTCTTCAAGTCCAACCCGAACACTTTAGCAGCGCACAGCGATTTCTTTTTATAGTATAAACTATACATTTATTTTGCTAATAAATAACATTTATAATCATAGGAAGTTAATAACTTCCCTTTACATCAGATTCCACTGAGTTCCCCTTTAACATCTGAACTCCCCTTCACGGTAAAGCCTCGTACACACGATCGGATTGTTGGTCAACAAAACCGTGGACTTTTGTCCGAAGGGCGTTGGCCCAAACTTGTCTTGCATACACACGGCCACACAAATGTTGGCCAACAATTACGAACGTAGTGACCTACTACGTTGTTTTTGAGCTCTTTAGCGCCACCCTTTGGGCTCCTTCTGCTAATTTCGTGTTAGTAGAAGTTTGGTGAGTGTTGATTCGCGCTTTTCATTTCGCGCTTTTCATTTCGTTTCTGAATGCCTGTTCGTCAACCAGACATGTTGCGAAATCGGAGGAGATAACGTGTTATTTATTATTGGCCTTGGGGTTATTGCTTTGACATTATTTTTTGGTTGAATAATAATGATTTGATTTGGTATATTTTCTATATTTTTGGATGCATAGAATGCACTTTTTGGTTAAGTTCTATTGGCAGATTGCATGTCTAATTTTATTTGTTTTTTTTTATTGCACAATAAAACAATAGTGGAGAATAATACTTGGCTATGTGTTTTACTTCAAATGACAGTTTGGGAGTCGGCAGTTACATTTAAAAAAATACAATGTAAAATTGACAAGGGACACCAATATAGTTGTATCTTTGATCTTAAAAACTACGGGATAATGGTGTTGTGGTAACTTTCCCAAATAAAAAAAACAAAAAACATAATAATATTCTTGATATCACTAGAAAAAAAAAAGCCTTTGACAATTTGTTTGCAATAACTCCATCAGTATCACCAGCAAAGCAGCTTCATTATTATCCAATTAAAGAAGAGAATTGTGCGCTGCATTTCGACATTTCATAATTAGCCACGTCAGGAATGTTAATTCTCCATTACGAACCCTAGTTTACAAGACCGACCGCTTCTGCTTCCGAGCATGCGTGTTTGTACTTTGGACTTTTGTCCGACAGACTTGTGTACACACGATCGGAAAATCCCACAACACACATTTGTCCGCGGAAAATTTGAAAAGCTGCCAGCCAACATTTGTTGGCAGAAAGTGCGACAACAATTGTCCGATGGAGCATACACACGGTCGGATTTACCGACAACAGCCTGTCATCATACAATTCCCATCAGAAAGTCCGATCGTGTGTACGAGGCTTAAGGGGGGACTCTGCAGGCTCTGATCTAAGGGAGAACTCTGCGGACTCTGACATAAGGGATGCTTTGGGAACCCTGATTTAAGGGGGAACACTGAGAACTCTGATGTACGGAGAGGACTCTGATGTATGGAGAGGACTCTGATGTATGGAGAGGACTCTGATGTACGGAGAGGACTCTGATGTAAGGGGGGGAACACTGTGGCCTCTGATGTAAAGGGGAGCTCTGATGTAAGGGGTGCTCTGAGAACCCTGATTTACCTTAGTGTACTCACTCAGAAGCAGGAGAGAGAAGGTGGGAGACTTCAGTCACAGACAGGGATGGATGGTGAGCTCACTCACCCCTTGGCAGTCAGCACCTCTCATCCAGATGTGTCTGAGGCTGCTGGACTTCAAATTTCTGGCCCCAACTTTCCTTTCCTGAGGCACAGTGCTGGGGATTGGAGTGTGGGCAGACACAGAGGGGTAGGGGCGGGAGGAAGAGGTGCAGATCAAACCGTCTCTCCTCTCTCGTCTGTGTGTGTGTTTGGGAGGGGGGGGGTTGTTAGTGTTGGCTTTGGGCAGTGTGAAAAAGTGTAAAAGACACTCTCAGCTTAGACAACTGCAGCCAGCAACCCTACTGGGAAGCCATAGTCCAGTCTAAATAATGTGTCCGGGTTTCAGGCAGTCTGAAACCCAGACACATGATTCCAAACCCAAACTGTCCGGGTGAATCCTGGACAGGTGGCAACCTTAGCTTAGCAGGAACACAAGATCATTCTGTTCATCCCTGTCAGAACAGTGATCTGCTTTGTATACATCGGCGGTTTACCGTTCTGTGCCTCTGGGAAGCGATCGCGGGAGGCAGGAGGTGTGTTACTGGTCAGATCACCAGGTGAAAACTCCTAAAAAAAATTAAAAAATAAACGAATGCAGCCACCGCATCCAATGATTGGTAAGCTGCATGATATTACATTTTTGGTTTGGGGCTTAATACGGCTTTAAACTCACAAAATAGAATTTCATATATCGCAGTCTTTGGATGTGGTGTCTGTATGGACAAGCAGATTTAGTTTGACTTCAATAACAATATAAAGCCAAACTCCAGCTAACACTTTTTAAGCAGTGGTAGCAACAGTTTTTATTTATTTCTATTTTTCAAATACTTGACATGCTCCCATGGGAAAGGGAAAGTTGGGTGTAAATGCCAGAAACACATTTGCGTCAATGGTGGTCTGAGAGCGTGCTCCCAACACACTGACGATCATGTGACAGCAGTGAGAGCCAATCACAGTGGTCACATGATTGAAGGGGGTTAATCCTTTTTTTTTTCCATTTTTGTTTTGTTTGTGATTTTTTTTTTTTTTAAGTGTAACATAAAAAAAAAAAAAAGATTTTTTTTTTCATTTGTAAATAACTTTTCAAAGCTTTGTACGAGATTCGTCATTTTAGTATCATTTTAAACAGGGCAAATTATGACATAAAATGTATACTTTTTGGCAACAGTAACACTATTTTCTTTTTTTCTTTTTTTTTTTTTAAAATAACAATGATTTTTTTTAGTTTTGTTACTTTTTTTTTTTTAGTCTTTGGATTCTATATAAAAAAAAAATCATTTTTGCAAAACAATATCACCAAAAGAATGCCTTCTTTTTCCTAAGAAATACTATGTGGATTACTTTATCTTAGGTAATGACAAAGTCATGGCTAAAAAAAACAGGCCCATAACAAAAATCTAAAAATTAAAATGGTTTAATTTTTGGTCCACAGGGTTGATATAAGTATACACCGACCAGCTCTAACAATATCATAGCTCCCAACTGTCCCTGATTTCGAGGGACTGTCCCTGATTTGGAGCAATGTCCCTCTTTCCCTCTTTCCTCCTCATTTGTCCCTCATTTTGGTCTGAACTATATAGTTGTATATAAAATGCACTTTTTATCTTTCAAAAAGTGTTTTCCAGCACTAAACCTTTCATCTTATTTCTAAATTGCTGCATTTGTAAATTCCAAAAGCCAATATAAAGGAATAATAGTGGTAAAAAAAGCACTTGTGGATTTAACCAATCTTGTTTTTTTGTACAATTCTCCTTTAAGGGGCATGGTAAGGGGCGTGTCCAATCCCTGCCTACTTTTGCTGATAGGTGTCCCTCATTCCCATCTCAAAAAGTTTGGAGGTATGCAATATGACCTCTGACAGGTAAAGTGAATTACATTGATTATCTTGTTACAGTGACATCTGAAAGTGGGTGGGATATATTTGACAGCAAGTGAACAGGTTGACCCTGAAGTTCAAAAAATGGACAAATGTAAGGATTTGGGCCAAATTGTGGCATGTTCCCGGTCTGTAGTGGTCAGGACTGACCAAAAGTGGTCTAAGGAAGGAGAACTGGTGACAGGGTCATGGGCGGGCAAGACTCATTAATGCACTGGGGTGGGGCGAAGGCTGGCTCATTTTTTTTTTTAATTGGTAAAACCAACTTTATTGAGATGCAAACATGGTAAACATACAGTAAAGTAAAGTATAAAGTAAATATAAAGTAGCATAAAGTATTCAGACCCCCTTAAATTTTTCACTCTTTGTTATATTGCAGCCATTTGCTAAAATCATTTAAGTTCATTTTTTTTCCTCATTAATGTACACACAGCACCCCATATTGACAGAAAAACACAGAATTGTTGATATTTTTGCAGATTTATTAAAAAAGAAAAACTGAAATATCACATGGTCCTAAGTATTCAGACCCTTTGCTCAGTATTTAGTAGAAGCCCCCTTTTGATCTAATACAGCCATGAGTCTTTTTGGGAAAGATGCAACAAAGTTTTTCACACCTGGATTTGAGGATCCTCTGCCATTCCTCCTCGCAGATCCTCTCCAGTTCTGTTAGGTTGGATGGTAAACGTTGGTGGACAGACATTTTTAGGTCTCTCCAGAAATACTCAATTGAGTTTAAGTCAGGGCTCTGGCTGGGCCATTCAAGAACAGTCACAGAGTTGTTGTGAAGCCACCTCTTCGTTATTTTAGTTGTGTGCTTAGGGTCATTGTCACACAGCATGATGCTGTCACCACCATGCTTCACTGTTGGGACTGTATTGGACAGGTGATGAGCAGTGCCTGGTTTTCTCCACACATATCGCTTAGAATTAAGGCCAAAAAGTTCTTTCTTGGTCTCATCAGACCAGAGAATCTTATTTCTCACCATCTTGGAGTCCTTCAGGTGTTTTCTAGCAAACTCCATGCGGGCTTTCATGTGTCTTGCACCGAGGAGAGGCTTCCGTCGGGCCACTCTGCCATAAAGCCCCGACTAGTGGAGGGCTGCAGTGATGGTTGACGTTCTACAACTTTCTCCCATCTCCTGACTGCATCTCTGGAGCTCAGCCACAGTGATCTTTGGGTTCTTCTTTACCTCTCTCACCAAGGCTCTTCTCCCCCGATAGCTCAGTTTGGCCGGACGGCCAGCTCTAGGAAGGGTTCTGGTCGTCCCAAACGTCTTCCATTTAAGGATTATGGAGGCCACTGTGCTCTTAGGAGCCTTAAGTGCAGCAGAAATTTTTTTGTAACCTTGGTCAGATCTGTGCCTTGCCACAATTTTGTCTTTGAGCTCTTCAGGCAGTTCCTTTGACCTCATGATTCTCATTTGCTCTGACATGCACTGTGAGCTGTAAGGTCTTATATAGACAGGTGTGTGGCTTTCCTAATCAAGTCCAATCAGTATAATCAAACACAGCTGGACTCAAATGAAGGTGTAGAACCATCTCAAGGATGATCAGAAGAAATGGACAGCACCTGAGTTAAATATATGAGTGTCACAGCAAAGGGTCTGAATACTTAGGGCCATGTGATATTTCAGTTTTTCTTTTCTAATAAATCTGCAAAAACGTCAACAATTCTGTGTTTTTCTGTCAATATGGGGTGCTGTGTGTACATTAATGAGGAAAAAAAATGAACTTAAATTATTTTACAAATAGCTGCAATATAACAAAGTGTGAAAAATTTAAGGGGGTCTGAACTTTCCGTCCCCACTGTAGGTACACTCAACATAAGTTTACTAAATCATACAAAGTGTGTGATGGGTATAACATCTTTACAATATTCGTATCATTATCTTTTCCCTACATCTGGGTGTGGGTCGGTTAGGTACATGTCTCACCGTCCTCCAGCCATCTATCCCATACTTTGAAATATTTTTGTGTACAACCTCTATGGGTATAGATCAGTTTTCTAAATAGAAGGGTGTCGTTGATTTCCTTTTTCCAGCTCTGGTTGGTAGGGGGTAGCGCCTGAAACCACGCCTTGGCCACAACTTTTCGTGCTAGGAATAGCGTTTCAAACATAAATATAGCTTGGTATTTATCAACTTCTGCATCTTGTAGTAAGCCCAGCAGACAAAGCTTTGGGTCAAGGACCGCTGGGGAGCCCATATTGTCATGGAGGGAACGGACTACTTGTATCCAGTAGGTTTGTATGTTAGGGCAGCTCCATATCAGATGGTAAAATGAGCCGGGGGCTAGGGCACACAAGGGACACATTGGACTTTGTGTGGGTTTAAACTTGGCTAGTTTCATTGGTGTCAAGTATGCACGGTGTATGATGTATAGTTGTCTCAGTCTGTCTGAGAGTTTAGCGGATGCAGTCTTGACCCCTTCCAGTATTTCCTCCCAGTCTGATTCACCTATGGGTCCCACATCCCGCTCCCACGCGATTTTAGCTGTCTGGATAACTGCGTTTGCCCTTCCGAGTCTGAGCGTATAATATACAGTATCTCACAAAAGTGAGTACACCCCTCACATTTTTGTAAATATTTTATTATATATTTTCATGTGACAACACTGAAGAAATGACACTTTGCTACAATGTAAAGTAGTGAGTGTACAGCTTGTATAACAGTGTAAATTTGCTGTTCCCTCAAAATAACTCAACACACAGCCATTAATGTCTAAACAAAAGTGAGTACACCTCTAAGTGAAAATGTCCAAATTGGGACCAAAGTGTCAATATTTTGTGTATTGTGTATAGCACTGCCTTAACCCTCTTGGGCATGGAGTTCACCAGAGCTTCACAGGTTGTCACTGGAGTCCTCTTCCACTCCTCCATGACGACATCACGGAGCTGGTGGATGTTAGAGATCTTGCGCTCCTCCAACTTCCATTTAAGGATGATCAATAGGGTTTAGGTCTGGAGACATGCTTGGCCAGTCCATCACCTTTACCCTCAGCTTCTTTAGCAAGGCAGTGGTCGTCTTGTAGGTGTGTTTGGGGCCATTATCATGTTGGAATACTGCCCTGTGGCCCAGTCTCCAAAGACTGGGGATCATGCTCTGCTTCAGTATGTCACAGTACATGTCGGCATTCATGGTCCCCTCAATGAACTGTAGCTCCCCAGTGCCCGCAGCACTCATGCAGCCCCAGACCATGACACTCCCACCACAATACTTGAATGTAGACAAGACACACTTGTCTTTGTACTCCTCACCTGGTTTCCGGCACACACGCCTGACACCATCTGAACCAAATAAGTTTATCTTGGTCTCATCAGACCACAGGACATGGTTCCAGTAATCCATGTCCTTAGTCTGCTTATCTTAAGCAAACTGTTTGCGGGCTTTTTTGTGCATCATCTTTAGAAGAGGCTTCCTTCTGGGATGACAGCCATGCAGACCAATTTGATGCAGTGTACGGCAAATGGTTAGAACACTGACAGGCTGACCCCCCACCCCTTCAACCTCTGCAGCAATGCTGGCAGCACTCATACGTCTATTTCCCAAAGACAACCTCTGGATATGACGATGAGCACGTGCACTCAACTTCTTTGGTCGACCATGGCGAGGCCTGTTCTGAGTGGAACCTGTCCTGTTTAAACCGCTGTATGGTCTTGGCCACCGTGCTGCAGCTCAGTTTCAGGGTCTTGGTAATATTTTCATAGCCTAGGCCATCTTTATGTAGAGCAACAATTCTTTTTTTCAGATCCTCAGAGAGTTCTTTGCCATGAGGTGCCATGCTGGTCAACTTCCAGTGACCAGTATGAGAGAGTGAGAGCGATAACACTAAATTTAACACACCTGCTTCCCATTCACACCTGAGACCTTGTAACACATGACACCGGGAGGAATAATGGCTAATTGGGTCCAATTTGGACATTTTCACTTAGGGGTATACTCACTTTTCTTGCCAGTGGTTTAGACATTAATGGTTGTGTGTTGAGTTATTTTGAGGGGACAGCAAATTTACACTGTTATACAAGCTGTACACTCACTACTTTACATTGTAGCAAAGTGTCATTTCTTCAGTGTTGTCACATGAAACAATAGAAATATTTATAGAAATGTGAGGGTGTACTCACTTTTGTGAGATACCGTATATATATATATATATATATATATATATATATACACACATGTGCTGAAATGGTTAAAAATAAGGTGACCAGTGACATATAAACGGCACCTGATTATAGAATAGTCTTTATGCAAATGTAGACCTTGATAACAGGAAAAAAATGAAATCCAGGACTGAGCAATCAGTGGCCTGGGAACCTCTGCAAGAGTTCACAAACACACCATTATTCTTATTAGAGGAATATTTTTATGATGGAGCCTTGTTTAAGCCATTTGTCATCACTGCAATCACTAGGTGCAGACCAAACATTAAATTCAAGACGGAATGAATAAATTTCTAACGCATCACCATATACAGCAACAGTAATACAGTATTTTTCAATAATGCTCCTCTTAGTAAAAAGTCTTCCTTGAGCTCTAGTCTGGTGACTTTGACTAGGCTGAGATGATGTCATCAGTCGGCTGCAGGCAGGAGGAAGCATTTCCTCAGTCTCCCGTCTTCCTGAGATCAAATTGCAACATTGTAGCTTTGGTGACTGTGAATACAGATCATGCCAGGATTCTCCTGCTGCTGCCGGGACCTTAGCTGAAATGAGGCTTCACGACTGGCTCGCCATGCGCAGGCTGCGATGCACCCTGTGAATGGTCCCGTAGCCTCCTGGGACCTGTGACATGTCCCAGAAGGTTACAGGCAGAGAGGAAGTGGGTAAAATTAGGTACCCCCCCCAAAAAAAAAAAATATGGCAGAGGAGGGGGGAGGAGGCGGAAGAGCAGTACTTCCCCTTTTGTGTGAAGTTCTGCTTTAATATTCAAATTTTAAACAAATGGAATTTTCTGAGCGAAAACCACATAAACTGTTAGTGCGGGTTCACATAGGGGCAATCCAACTTATAGCGCGACTTTGCAAGGCGATTTGGAGGCAACTTCAGCGCGACTTTGAGTGACTTGCAAAGCGACTTAAAGTCGCCTCCAGGACAGGCGACTTTGGCTGTGGCCAATCACAGAATAATCAGCTCTGTGGGAGGGAGGGGGCTGCCTGGGTAAACGTGGGGAGTACCTGGGTATATTCTTTTCTCTTTCCTGTAAAGTCGCTTCAATATAGATGGAGATCTGACTTGGAGGTGACTTCTATTGAAATCCATGGGTACAAGTCGCCTAGAAGTTGCCTTGAAGGAGTACGGGAACCTTTTTCAAAGTCGGAACGACTTTAGTACTGTACGTTAAGACGGCTCTCATTCTCTTCTATGGCATTTCTTATGTCCAGCGACTTGGGGCGACTTGAGGACTTACAAGTCGGATCCCAAGTCACTGTAGTGTGAACCGGCACTTAGGGATTTGTGTGTTTGATGAAAACTTGAAAGCTCAGCTACTTTGTATCTACCTCCACATTTATAATGTCTGTAACTTTCTGTTGCAATAAAGTTTGTTTTGGTACCATAAATTTGTTTGTTTTTAGATATATTTTCCATTCTGCTCCTTTGAATTCTCTCGTCCCTGCAGATGAAAACAAACATCAGAAAATTGGACCAATGTTCATAAAATAAAAAAGTTCAAATGAAATTCTGCTCGTGTATCGCCAGCTTCAGCCCCCATTCACACCGGTGTGACTTGTCATGCGATTTTAACTGCTTAAGGTCCGCCCTATAGCAGTTTTACTGCTACAGGGTGGCACCTCTGCGCCAGATCACGTATATATATATATATATATATATATATATATATATATATATATATATATATATATATATATATATATATATATATGTGATCCGGCTCTTCCAGCTAGCGGGTGCAAATGCGCGCCTGTGAAGGCTCGCGCCTGCTGTGATTATACATAGCGGGAGCTGAGCAGAGGGTACTGCGGATTCGATGTCCGCCGGCACCCACCGATCCTTCGGTACAGAGTAAACAAGGCAGATTGTCGTTCTGTCAATAGGGAAGGCGAGGATTCTGTGTTCCTGCAAAGCAGAGACATGGATCCATGCCTTCCCCTAGTAAAAGTACCTGGCATGGTATACAAAAACGCTAGCTAGGCACACATTTAACCCTTTGATCGCCCCTGATGTTAACCCCTTCCCTGCAAATGTCATTACTACAGTAACAGTGCATATTTTTAGCACTGATCACTGTATTAGTGTCACTGGTCCCCAAAAAGTGTCAGTTAGTGTCAGAATGTCTGCCGCAATATCGCAGTCCTGCTATAAGTCAATATCACTAGTAAAAAAATAAGTAAATTAAAATATCCCATAGTTTGTAGACGCTATAACTTGAGCGCAAACCAGTCAATATACGCTTATTGGGATTTTTTTTTTTTTTACAAAACTACCGGTATATAGCAGAATACATTTTGGCCTAAATTGTTGAAGAAATTTGATTTTTTTTTTCAATTTTTCTTATTGGCTATATTTTATAGCAGAAAGTTAAAAATGTTGTCGTTTTTGTTTATAGCCCAAAAAATAAAAAAAACGCAGAGGTGATCAAATACCACCAAATGAAATCTCTATTTGTGGGAAAAGAAAGGACATTATTCAGGTACAGTGTAATTGTCAGTTATGCCACGTACACACGACCGGACTTTCCAGCAGAAAAGGTCAGACGGAACGAATCCATCGGACATTCCGATCGTGTGTGGACTTCATCGGACCTTTTCTGTTGAAAAATCTGACGGAGCTTAGAAATAGAACATGTTTCAAATCTTTCCGACGGACTAAATCCCTATCGAAAAAAAACGTTCGTCTGTATGCTGGTCCGACGGACTGAAAAGGGCAGCTATTGGCTACTGGCTACTGAAGTTCCTTTTCTAGTCCGGTCGTACGTCATCGCATTCTAAACAATCGGACTTTGGTGGGATCGTGTGTAGGCAAGTCCATTTTGTCGGAACTCTTTCGGGACTCTGTCGAAAAGTCCTTCGGAGTTCATTCTGACAAGAAGTCCGCTCATGTGTACGCGGCATTAAAGTAACGCAGCACCGTATCACAAAAAATGACCTGGTCATGAAGGGGAAGGGGGGGTAAATCTTCCGCAGGTGAAGTGGTTAAAATCACATGACAAGTCACACCCTATTTGTGCCTATGAAGCACCTCAAATCGGTGAAACTCTGACTTGCACCAGTTTGAAAAAGGTTCCTGCACTATTTTTGTCGACTTCATGTGCGACTTGCATAGACATCTGTGCATGAAGTCGCACAGATATCAGCAAGCCCAACATGAAATCACAGTGTCTTTGATATTGAAGTCGCATGATTCCAAAGCCACATTCAGTGTGAATTAGGTGTCAATGCCTATTTTCGCTGGATGCGGCTGAACGGTGGACCGAATGGTACCCGCGGTTAGGGCCCTATACGTTCAAGGACGAAGATGCCTAATGCCTATAGTGGGGCAAATGCCATTTTCCCATCCGAGCCAATGCAATGCGGTCTTTCAAAACAAAATGCATTAAAATCTCCCCCCCCCCCCCAGCTGTTAATCCTCAGTGAGAAATTTCTGGCACATCTTGCATTAGCGAAGTGAAAAGGCGTAGAAACTCTACCGCCATATGTAAGGACTAGATTGTACACCTGCCAGTTTTTTTTTTTCTGCATTATTATCCAAACATGAAAATTAAAAACGGAGAGAAAAAAAAAAGATTTCTGTCTAAGGAAGCAGAAGCAGTTTTTTTTTTTTTGATGGGAGATCATTTGCGCAGGCTTTTCATGGCAATCCTCTGTAGCGGCAGTGCTGGAAAGCGTCTTGTGCATTGCCAATGACAGACTGTGCCATCAACGCAGAGCTGGAAGGACTACAAAAGACGACAGGAGGAGAGCAGAGCACGGGAGATAAGAGGGATGCGCTCAGAGATTCTCTTGGGATACAACTTGTCAACTAGGGAGATGATGGCGTCTGTCCACGTCTTCCGACTTGTACATGAGACACCCGAGAGATCTCTGGAGGGAAAGCTAGGAGCTCCGCCGCAAACGCTGACAACATCCGTCACAAAGCTGTGCGTTCCCATTCAGATGCATAACTTTCTGAGAAGGGAAAGAGGAACACTTTTTACTTTTTTTTTTTAGCGGGAATAAATTAACGTATAGCTCCTTTTTTTTTTTTGGTTTTTCATACCCCACCCAAAAAAAAAAAAAGTATAGCCAAGTTCTACTTCCCTTCTCCAAGCTCCAGCATTGTCCCCAGCTTTCTCCTCTGTTCGGCGGTGGCGTGTCTTCTTTGGGCAGAATAAGAGTCTATCATTTACAGGTCCCCTAGGGGGGGCGTATCATCACGTAGGCTGGGCTCACGGTACGGTCCCCATGACTAAGCTCTGGGGGCGGAGTGATAACGCTTTGGGGGCGTGGCCTGGTCGGCGTCCAGGCTGAGGTTGCCACTCCATTCATTGCAGCAGGGCACCATAGATGTGTGACTTCCAGGGGTCACCCTTTCTTTCTTGGGCTTCTGGGCACCACCCAGTCCTGGAAAAATTCCCAACCTCCACCGCTGGAGGAAGACGAGGAAGCTGCAGAAATGACACTGAACCTACCAAAAGACTGCCGTTTGTATCGGTTTTTCTTTTTTTTGTAATTAAACTGTTTCCCGACTGGTGTGACATATAGATGTGGAAGCACGGTGGGTGAGCTCTAAAGTGGAACAGTAAGTAGCCAAAACAGGAAGTAATAAAAAAACCCTCTAAAGTGACGGAATCCCAAGAACACCAGAACTGATGTCCCTATTTTAAGATATCCCCATGATTCCTGGTCTGGGGACAGCCCAAAATTTGGGATTTTCTTTTACTTTTGGTGATAATAGTAAACAGGCTAACAGAGAAAACAAATTTCCCTAATGTGGGCACAGACAGCATATACGGAAAGGTTTCTTCACAGTAAGAGCTATGAAAATGTGGAATAGACTACCTCCAGAGGTGGTTCTGGCCAGCTCAGTAGATTGCTTTAAGAAAGGCCTGGATTCTTTCCTAAATGTACATAATATAACTGGGTACTGACATTTATAGGTAAAATTGATCCAGGGAAAATCCGATTGCCTCTCTGGGATCAGGAAGGAATTTTTTCCCCTGCTGTAGCAAATTGGATCCTGCTTTTCTGGGGGGGGGGGGGGGTCACCTTTTTCTGGATCAACTGTGGATATAGGATTGGGGACATGGGATAGTATGATATTTTTTATTTATTTATTTATTTATTTATTTTTTATGGTTGAACTAGATGGACTTGTGTCTTTTTTCAACCTAACTATGTAACTATGTTACTATGTAACTATGTAACTATGTAGCAATAAAGCCTGGCAGGTGTTCTATTCCCTCTCCACTTTATCCAAAGCTTACCTTTAGTTATATTTTAAAGTGAACCTTTGCCTGAACAGCTGTTTTACTTGTGTATTTCAGTTTGTTTTGCGGTAAAGCAAGGCAGCAGAAACCCCTGTTGTATATGTATGTGCTTTTACTAAACAAGAATTCTGTATATACAAACTACTAACAATTGTGGGGAAAAACAATACAAGACATACTTGTATTGAGTATTACAAATTAACGACATACTTGCACACGCTACCTAACTTTCCTAGTTAATGAGCATTGATAGTATAGTATGCTATAGGGATACACTAAAAAGTTACTTAGATTGGGTTTACTTCACGATTACCATAACAGGCAGTAAATTGGGTGCTCTCCTAGTGTAGGTTTAGTGTCATCCCCAAGTGAAATCCCTCCTTTGGCCTTGTGAAGTCCCCTCTGCCACCAACCTTCCTTGGTGTTATGGGGCCCCTTTCTGGCAACAACCCTCCTTGGTGTTATGGAGCCCCTTTCTGGCAAAAACCTTCCTTGGTGTTATGGAGCCCCTTTCTGGCAACAACCTTCCTTGGTGTTATGGGGCCCCTTTCTGGCAACAACCTTCCTTGGTGTTATGGGGCCCCTTTCGGACACTGACCCTCCTTGGTGTTAAAGAGCATTCTTTCTTCTACAGGGGTCTTCTTATGGAATCCTTTCTGGCAGAGACCTTCCCTGGTGTTATGAAGCCCTCTTCCTTCCACCCAAGTCTTCTTCTTTATTCTACTCAGGTCTTAACCTCCCTGGCGGTATGATTATTTCATATTTTTGAGGCTGAAAGCGGTACCATTATTTTGCACGGAAGTTTGGCGTTTTATATTGTAGGCCTGTAATTCTTAGGAATAACTCACTTAAATCTGTCCAAACAAGAGTCTAGTAGACATCCCGGGTATGATAAAGTTTGAAACACAAAATCATAAATTATAATATAATAAAAAACGATAAATAATTATACCAAATAATAATATAATAATAATAAAAATTATTCAATAATGTAATCAAATCAAAAACACTGAAATGTGCTCAGTTGCAGAATTGTTGCTGTCATTACTTTTCAGTGTTTGATGACGGATCTCCCCACAAATCACTATCGCTCAATTCTGCGAGTGATTCTAATTTATTAACGCTGTTTTCTAGCTGGTCTAAAACCACTTTTGATGTAAAGGGAAGTTTTTGGTTGCTATGGACAATCTCCAGTTTCCAGGCAGAAAGAACAGTTTTTATAATATAAAACTGCATGCAGGGCACTGGAGAAACCACTAGGGACAAAAGGGATGTGAAATAATTTCATACAGTAATGTAATCTGTAAGATTACAGTATGCTGTATGTATTGTGTGTGTTTCACTTTTTGAATTTGGCGCCGTTCTCTGTCCCCGTGCATCGCAACGCTCTCAGGGAACGGAGCCCGGCTGCGTGATTAATCGAGCGGAGGACGAGCCGCTCACACTGCGGGGAGACATCGCAGGATCCAGAGGACAAGGTAAGTAAGCTCTTCCTGGATGATGCGATGCGATCCCGAGTCTGGCTCGGGGTTACCGCTTTTGGTTCTGAAATTCCACCCCGAGCCAGACTCGGGAATACCGCCAGAGAGGTCAATAGCATCATAGGCCCCTGAGAAAAGTGATTCACATGGGTCCCTACCAGCCTGCCCCAATTTATGCAACTACTCTCATGGATTAAAGTATAAATAGTCGATAGAATAAAACATATATTTATTAAAACATATATTTATTAGTACTTTAAATAAAATTGATTTTAAACACTAAGAAAACATGCCATAAATCAGACTATTCAACAAAAAGGGCACAGAAAGGGGGTGGCGGGTGCAGAAGGGCAGAGTACAGGGGGGGGGTCAGGAGGGCACAATACTGGGATCAAGAGGGCACAATACAGGTTCTGAGACGCTGCCCAGGGCCATGCCAGGACACCTGAATAAAAAGTGTGACTGTCCCAGCCAATCCGGGACAGTTGGCAAATATGATGCAAGATTATCATGGGGCCCCCATGCACCCGGGGCCCCTGGGCATGCTCATGCATTAAGACAGCCCTGCTCAGGTCTTCGTTCAGACTTCAGCACATGGTTATGTTATCTCATTTCTTGCCTTCTTTCTTTTCCTGCCAATATCACTTCCTGTATAAATAGCCTTCATGAACCAGTTAAACAAGTTAATTAGCATTTGAATAGAGGAAGCCCAGCTTCCAAATTCTAGATAGTAGCTAAAATGTATTATTCCATATATTTATGCTATTAAAAAATATATATATAAACTAGCCATAACAACACATCATTATTATTTTCCTCCTGCACCATCTCTCACTCAGCCTGGTCAGATATGGCAGTTGTGTATTTTTTTTCCAGGAGCAACTAACTTTTTTTCCATAGTACCTGTTCCCATCTCCTCGATCTTTGCCTAAGTGAGGATGATGTAGCCTTGGCCTGCCCTCCAGCAGCCAATTAGGGTCACGCCACACATACCAAGAGGCTGCAGGATCAGTCCCACTGTTACTGTTGGCTCGCACATGCACGGCTGTGAGACATCAAGAAGTCATAGCCAGCTCCCAAAACCAAGATAGTGGGATGGATGAGCAGACTGCCTGAGAAGAATTGGATGCATAGAAGACAGTGCTGTTCTCCATGGACAGGTAAGTATATGTAGCTGCTGAATTTTAGAAATAAGGTACTCACCAGTGCCTGGGTTCCAGAGCGGTCTTCCTGCAGCAGGTTCTTACCTTCTGTGTGACTTGTCTCAGGAGGCTGAGGGCTGAGGGCATAGACAGGGGACATGCCTAAATGTATTTCATTCTTGCCTAGGCGAGAATTGAGAAAGAGAGGGTAGGTACTTCTGGGATTGGGGTGGGAAGTCTCTGTACCTTTGCTGGAACACAGCAATATATACTGTATGTAGCCGATGCTCCTGAAGGGCCCAAACAAACTATTGAAAGTCATAGAAAACCTGGAGTTAGGCTTTAAAGGTGCAGCAGGGACACCAGGAGGGATGGCAGCTGGATACTACACATGCGCAGATGTGCTGCAGAGCATCAGGACCTGGCAAAGACTTCTGTCACATCTACACAGGGATGCACATGTGCAAAGATGTAGCAGATACAGTTGTACTCATAAGTTTCCATACCCTGGCATAATGTATGATTTCTTGGCCATTTTTCAAAGAATATGAATGATAACGCAAAAACATTTATTTCACTCATAGTTAGTGTTTGGCTGAAGCCACTTATTATCAATCAATGGTGTTTACTCTTTTTAAAATATAATGACAACAGAAACTATCCAAATTACCCTGATCAAAAGTTTACACACCCTGGTGATTTTGGCCTGATAACATGCACACAAGTTGGCACAAATGGGTTTGAATGGCTATTAAAGGTAACCATCCTCACTTGTGATTTGTTTGCTTGTAATTAGTGTGTGTGTATAAAAGGTCAATGAGTTTCTGGACTCCTGACAGACCCTTGCATCTTTCATGCAGTTCTGCACTGACGTTTCTGGATTCTGAGTCATGGGGAAAGCAAAATAATTGTCAAAGGATCTACGGGAAAAGGTAGTTGAACTGTATAAAACAGGAAAGGGATATAAAAACATATCTAAGAAATTGAAAATGCCAATCAGCAGTGTTCAAACTCTAATCAAGAAGTGGAAAATGAGCCACAACTTCCAGGAAAATTGTTCGGGATGCAAAGAAATCATCAATTCTGCCAGGGTATGTAAACTTATGAGCACAACTATATGAAGGTCCCCGGATCTCGGGTTGTCTGCATGTTGGTAGGTGCAGTTGGCGTGCCTGCCACTAGATGGCTCTGTTCACATTATAGTGTGATGAATGGAAAGTTGTAATTAGGTGTAAGCCCCCCTTTTAGAGAAATACCTCCTCTAGTGACATAATGGGTGGGATTAGTGCCCACATTAATGCCAGTGTGGGAGGAGCCCACTGTAGATAGGGCATAGGAGTCAAACACCCCAGAGTTGTCAATATGTAGTCTCCTGCAGTATTGACCTAAAGGGCCCTTTGCTGAGTTTAAGTCCTAGGCAAAGTCAAACAGCATTTGTGAGTAGTGGTAGAAGCCTGAGAAAGTATGTGCCATCTGGGAGTGTGCCTGGTTGGGCAGCGCTATAGGGACACGAGGAAGAGACTGATATACTAATAGGAGCACCTTGATCCCCCCTGACCCTCAGCTGTGGGTCCTGTGACTTGGTGATAGAAGCTAGATGCTGTGGACTGAGTATACTTGTAGAAGTGGTCCTAACTCTGTGGTGCTCCCTAGGAGATGAAGGGAAGACAAAGGGAAGATGGCTTAAAAGGGACGTGTTTGCATTCTGTGCAGAAATGACAACTGTGAAATGTCTACTCCTGTGTATGGTGTTCCACGCCAAAGAATTCTGATCGTATGTCAAATGTGATATCAGATGTCACAAAAAGCTTTGTGGAGTTGTGAAGTTACAGTAAAGTGCGGAAAATACATTTTATGTGTGGACATTCCTTTATTCATAAATATTAAAGCATACAACTAGTTGAGAGCGACCCTAGGGCTAGGAATAAAACACAATAGGGCAGAGACTTCCATCTACAGTAGGTGGGTGGTTGTCCTATCCTAGAAGAAGCAGGGTGGGGACTTGCACAGTTTGGCTCCAACACTTGTAGTCTCCTTTACATGCTCATGATCAGAAATCCTTGCACATGTGCAAATGTGCCACTGGTCCCAGGGGCCAGGCACAACCCTTCAGCACATCTACTCACAAGCCAGATTTTCCAAGATGGCGGCATCAGAGGTGGGGAGGTGGGGACACCATCACAGGGACTGTCGTTCCTCTTTGAGATCCCCTTCTATTAGGATGACACAAAGGTGGGCTGGGTGGATTAAAAGTCGGCCATACATTGACATCGGGTTCATCAGGTTAAGGGGGAAAGAGCGGATTTCTTCCAACTTGGTGGCTTGGTGACACCAGAACCATCATTTCATCTGCCAAGTCATTAGAGGAAGAGGAGGGGAACTGAAAAAAGATTTTTCT
The DNA here is from genome assembly GCA_037952925.1 of Lithobates clamitans. NCBI lineage: Eukaryota > Metazoa > Chordata > Amphibia > Anura > Ranidae > Lithobates > Lithobates clamitans. Next base: position 286,893 of record JBBGZY010000850.1, read on the forward strand.
ATTTTTTTTTTTTTTTTTTTATTTTTTTTTTTTTTTTAACAGGTTACCTTGTCTGTTATATTACATTTTCACAGTACGCTTCAAATAAGCGCGATTGTGTATGATAATCATTGCTCCAGGCGGGAGGAAGGGAGCAGTTAGCTTCGGCAAGCTCCGCTATTATTGAAAATGCATTGTGCGAGGATCATTGAAAGATTTGACTGGATGACACTGTTAAGTCTAATTCTCCATCATTTTCCAACAAAATCAAAAGCACAAAAGATTTGCTTAGTCTGGAAGGGAATTTCCACTCACCTGTATCATTGTGGGAATTGGAGACTTTGCCTTGTCGTTTCTATAACCTAAAGTGGATAATGGGAACCAGAATCAAATTCTATAACAGAGTCACATATTCCTCTGCATATTAGCACTGCTGGGAGCATTTAAAGTGGAACTCTAGTTTTATTGAAGAAGAAAAAAAATCCTCTGAATTCCGTAGCCTGTGCACTGCAAACTTTACACTACCCAGTGGCTCCCAGGAACGATGCTGCACTCTATGTCTGTATTGCTGACCTACTGTTCTGTGATTAAGGAATTCTGTGTGTTCCCTAATCCTGCCCCCTGAACTCTGTGCAATCCTTACTCCTGCCCCCTGAACTCTGTGCAATCCTAATCCTGCCCCCTGAACTCTATGCAATCCTTAACCCTGCCCCCTGAACTCTGTACAATCCTTAATAACTCCCCCTGGACTCTGTGCTTTCTTTAATCCTGCCCCCTGAACTCTGTGCAATCCTTAGTCCTTCCCCCTGAACTCTGTGCAATCCTTAATCCTGCCCCCTGAACTCTGTGCAATCCTTAATCCTGCCCCCTGAACTCTGTACAATCCTTAATCCATCCCCCTGGACTCTGTGCAATCCTTAATCCTGCCCCATGAACTCTGTGCTTTCCTTAATCCTGCCCCCTGAACTCTGTGCAATCCTTAATCCTGCCCCCTGAACTCTGTGCTTTCCTTAATCCTGCCCCCTGAACTCTGTCCAATCCTTAATCCTTCCCCCTGGACTCTGTGCAATCCTTAATCCTGCCCCATGAACTCTGTCCGTTCCTTAAGCCTGCCCCATGAACTCTGTGCGTTTCTTAATCCTGCCCCCTGAACTCTGTGTGTTCCTTAATTCTGCCCCCTGAACTCTGTGCATTCCTTAATTCTGCCCCCTGAACTCTGTGCAATCCTTAATCCTGCCCCAAGAACTCTGTCCGTTCCTTAAGCCTGCCCCATGAACTCTGTGCGTTCCTTAATCCTGCCCCCTGAACTCTGTGTGTTCCTTAATTCTGCCCCCTGAACTCTGTGCATTCCTTAATTCTGCCCCCTGAACTCTGTGCATTCCTTAATTCTGCCCCCTGAACTCTGTGCGTTCCTTAATTCTGCCCCCGAACTCTGTGTGTTGCTTAATCATGCCCCCTGAGTTCTGTGTGTAAATTTAATCCTGACCCCTGATTTCTGTGCAATCCTTAATTCTGCCCCATGAACTCTGTGCTTTCCTTAATCCAGCCCCCTGAACTCTGTGCGTTCCTTAATCCTGCCCCCTGAACTCTGTGCGTTCCTTAATCCAGCCCCCTGAACTCTGTGCGTTCCTTAATCCAGCCCCCTGAACTCTGTGCGTTCCTTAATCCTGCCCCCTGAACTCTGTGCGTTCCTTAATCCTTCCTCCCTGAACTCTGTGCATTCCTTAATTCTGCCCCTGAACTCTGTGCGTTCCTTATTTCTGACCCACAAACTTTGTGCGTTCCTTAATCCCGCCCCCTGAACTCTGTGCATTTGTTAATCCTGACCCCTGAGCTCTGTGCTTGGTTTACTGGGCACTTAAACCCCCCTCCTGTCCAGACCAGGGGCGGATCCAGAGCCTAGTCTCGGGAGGGGCACTGCCAGAAAATACATTTTTTTGGGGGTAAATTTAACGGGGAAATGGCTGGTGTTAGCGCTTCAATCATCACGGCACCATGCTTGTTATGGTGTCAGGATGATTGAAGCGCATTATTACTATTATTACATGGTTATAAAAAATGAAATGATTCAACTCACCATAGAATCAGTGGGAGCCCCGAGCGTGTCACTTGCCACTGTTATCTGCCACACGTTGGGGATTGTCACTTGCCACGTCACCTGTCACTAGATGCGGATTGTCACTTGCCACGTCCCATGCCACACGTTGCGGATTGTCACTTGCCACGTCCCATGCCACACGTTGCAGATTGTCACTTGCCACGTCCCATGCCACATGTTGCGGATTGTCACTTGCCATGTCCCATGCCACACGTTGCAGATTGTCACATGCCACGTCCCATGCCACACATTGCAGATTGTCACTTGCCACGTCCCATGCCACACGTTGCGGATTGTCACTTGCCACGTCCCATGCCACACGTTGCAGATTGTCACTTGCCACGTCCCATGCCACAGGTTGCGGATTGTCACTTGCCACGTCCCATGCCACACGTTGCAGATTGTCACATGCCACACGTTGCAGATTGTCACATGCCACGTCCCATGCCACACGTTGCGGATTGTCACTTGCCACGTCCCATGCCACACGTTGCGGATTGTCAATCTCCACGTCCCATGCCACACGTTGCAGATTGTCACTTGCCACGTCCCATGCCACACGTTGCAGATTGTCACTTGCCACGTCCCATGCCACACGTTGCGGATTGTCACTTGCCACGTCCCATGCCACACGTTGCGGATTGTCACTTGCCACGTCCCATGCCACAGGTTGCGGATTGTCACTTGCCTGCTATAATTGTCTGCTGTGTCCCAGTCAGAGTCAGGCTTATTTAACTGGTGACCCCCTGTCATCAGTGCTGGGCAGGGAGGAATGGGCTGGCTGCTGCCACTGGGAGAGCGATGGGAGCAGAGTGAACACATGGCTCATCCTGAGCGGATGTGTCAGCGCTGCATCCCGCCCTAGGGGCAGCAGAGAGATGATTTAATCTCTCTGCTGCCGCGGCTGCCTGTACATTCAACAGTGTGGGCGGAACTGCAGGGATGCAGGGCGGCGCTGGGCGGTGAGAGATGATGTTCTCTCTCTGCTCCCCCGCCCGCCGGCTCCCTAATTGGCCAGCAGCCGCTCACAAACTGTCACTGAGCCGCACACAGCTGTTCACGTAACGGAGCCGCCCGTGCTCTCAGCTGTGGAGCCGCCCGCCGGCTCTCTCACCCACAGTGATGCCTGCCCTGCCCACCCACTCACCCACAATCTCGGAGGGGGCAATTGCCCTGTTGCCCCCCCCCCTGGATCCGCCCCTGGTCCAGACCAATTTTCAGCTTTTAGCGCTGTCGCACTTTGAATGATAATTGCGCGGTCATACAACACTGTACTCAAATGAAATTTTTATAATTTTTTTTCCACAAATAGAGCTTTCTTTTGGTGGTATTTGATCACCTCTGCGGTTTTTAGTTTTTGTTAAAAAAATTGAAAAAGACCGAATTTAAAAAAAAAATTGTTTATATTTTTTAAATATTTTGTTCAAAAATTTTGCAAACAGGTAATTTTTCTCCTTCATTGATGTACGCTGATGAGGCGGCACTGATGGGCACCGATAGGTGGCAGTGATGGGCACTGATGGGTGGCAGTGATGGGCACTGATGGGTGGCCGTGATGGCAGCACTGCTAGGTGGCACTGATTGGCACCACTGGTGGGCATTGATAGGTGGCACTTGTGGGCATTGATAGGTGGCACTGCTGGGCACTGTGGGCACTGGCAGGTGGCAATGGCAGGCACAGATGAGGCATATGTCCCTCCTTCCTCTTCGGTGATCGATGAAAAAAAAACGATTACCGAGCTTTTGTTTACATCATGTGATCAGCTGTCATTGGCTGACAGCTGATCACATGGTAAGGGGCCGGGATCGGCCCCTTACTCGGATCTGTGATCATCCGAGTCTCTGTGACGCGGTGCGCGTGCACAGGGGAGGACGTCCCATGATGGCCTCCCGGAAGTTGAGGCCCGCGCTGTGGCCATCAGTCGGCTATGGCCCGGACCTCAAGTGGTTAATCCTGATCTCTAAATTCTGGCCATTCCTTAATCCTGACCCCTAAACTCTGTGTGTTCTTTAATCCTGACCCCTGCTTTCTGTAGGTTCCTTAATCCTGACCCCCAAACTTTGTGTGTTCCTTAACCCCTTGCCGACCAGCGCATGACGATATACGTTGGCACAATGGCACGGCTGGGCAAATGGGCGTACAGGTACATCCCCTTTGAATCGCGGCATTGTGGGCGTGCGCGCCTTGTACCCCCCTTCCCCGCGGACTCGATATCCTCTGGGGGGGGGCCCGCGATCGTGTCACGGAGTGGCAGAACAGGGAGATGCCTATGTAAACAAGGCATTTCCCTGTTCTGCCTAGCAACATGACAGGGATCTACTACTCCCTGTCATCGAGAGCAGTGATCTCTGTCATGTTCTAGTGAGACAATCCCCCCACAGTTAGAATCACTCCCTAGGACACACTTAACCCCTTGATCGCCCCCTAGTGTTTAACCCCTTCCCTGCCAGTGTCATTTACACAGTAATCAGTGCATTTTTATAGCACTGATCGCTGTATAAATGACATTGCTTCCAAAATAGTGTCAAAAGTGTCCGATGTGTCCGCCATAATGTCACAGTCACGAAAAAAATCGTAGATCGCCGCCATTACTAATAAAAAAGAAACATTAATAATAAAAATGCCATAAATCTATCCCCTAGTTTGTAGACGCTATAACTTTTGTTATGAAGTGCTCTGGTCAGGAAGGGGATAAATCCTTCCGGGGCCGAAGTGATTAAGTAAACATACATTTTAAGTACAATAAAAAAATCTATGTATGATTTTAACAGAAAGAAGCAGAAAGATTCAGGATCTTATCTATAATAATTATTATAAAACGTCGTAGTAATTTAGAGATTCCATTGGGTGAACCCATAGCTAATTAATATGCACATAATATACAGTGCAACCTACCCCTACCAATATAATTTGACTACATTTTTTTGCCAATAAATGTTTAATATCTTATCATGTTTTTAGGGTTGAATTAAAATATACAAAAATCAGAAGAAAATAATATCCACATAATACATAATATACAAAGCAGCTTACTCCTTCTAATAGAATTTGACTACTTTTTTAATCAATATATTTTTATCTTGTTTTAGGGTTGAATTAAAACATACAAAAATTTGAAAAAGTAATATTCACATAAGCAACTTACCCCCTTCTAATAGAATTTGACCACCTTTTTTTCCATATATTTGTAATAATTTATTTTATTTTATTTTTGCATTAAGAAAAACAAAATGTAAAAGCTTTTGTGTTAATTTGCCTTAATGTAGTTGTAAAGAGACCAAAGTATAGGATACTATTTGCAGATTGTATTTACAGTAACACAAGTTATTATTATTATACAGGATTTATATAGCGCCAACAGTTTACGTAGCGCTTTAGTTCCTGCCTAAATTAGAAAAAATCATCATTTTCTTTTTGTCTTTAACCACTTCAATACCAGGCACTTTAGCCCAATCCTGCCCAGGACAATTTTCAGCTTTCAATACTGTCGCATTTTGAATGACAATTGCGCGGTCATGCAACACTTGTACCCAGACTAAATTTTTATAATTTTCTTCCCACAAATAGAGCTTTATTTTGGTGGTATTTGATCACCACTGGGGATTTTTTTTTTTGCTAAACAAACTAAAAAAGTCAGAAATTTTTGAAAACAAAAACTGATGGGCACTGATAGGCACTTATAGGTGGCACTGATAGGCGTCACTGACGGAACTGAGAGGGGGCACTGATGGGCACTGATAGATGGCACTGGATAGGCAGCACTGGTGAGGAGCTACTGACAGGCATTACTGAGGGGCATCTGAAGGGCACTGACAGGCATTACTGATGGGGCACTAATTGGCACTTTTATGGGCACTGATTGGCCCATTTATGGGCCATGATTGGCACTTTGATGGGCACTGACAGGCATTCCTTATGGGGCCTCTGATGGGGGCTGCACTGATAATCAATGTGTTGATTATCAGTGCAGACCCCCCTCCCCCCGCCCTCTGACAGGGAGAGCCGCCGATTGTCTCTCCCTTACAAGAAAAAGAACCACTGCTCCAGGTGTATAAAGATAAGGCTGATTCGAGTATCTTGCAGAGTGCTAGCCCCAGCCCTCCTCCATGGGAAACTTGTAAAGATGAAAGAAATGGCTGCACATCCAGAACTTCCGATTGCCTTTTATTTTGTTTCACAAAGATAACACCAAAGACACCAAACTGTGGTCATGTAGACACGTTTCACACATACATCTTGTGCTTAATCATGATTAAGCACAAGATGTATGTGTGAAACGCGTCTACGTGACCACAGTTTGGTGTCTTTGGTGTTATCTTTGTGAAACAAAATAAAAGGCAATCAGAAGTTCTGGATCGGCTCTCTCTGTCAGCGCGAACCGAGAAAAGACGTTTACCAGCACTTCCTGGTTCACGCGATGATCAGCTGTGATTGGTCACAGCTGATCACGTGGTAAGAAGCCTCAAGCCAGGGACTCAATACCACGATCGGAGATGCGGTGTGTCCGACTGACGCACAGCACCTCCGATCGCCACGCTGCACGCCCCTCGCGAGCGCGCGCCGGCTTGTTATCCTGATCATGTCATATGACGCCCGGTCAGGATAACAGAACCACTTTGCCGACGTCATATTGCTATATGGCGGGTGGGAAGTGGATAAAGGAGAAGTCAAGCCAAAGCTCGTTTGGCTGTACTTCTTCTATGGATCGCAGGAGTGCAGTTCGTTTTGCCTTCCTGTGACTCGGTTTCAGCAGAGAGCGGGCTGAAGTCCGCTCTCTGCTGACGTCACGGATGTCAGTCCAGGCACAGCGTCATCGCAACAATAAAGTCTGGATCCGCCAGTTCCCTGGACTGACACCCGGCTCCAATGAGCCAAGGAAGGAGCAGAACAGAGAGCTCTGACAGACAGCCTGCAGCTCTCTGCTCACGGAACTCTGAAAACCGAGCGATCAGCGGTTTTCGATCGCTCGGTTCTCAGTGTAGAGGCGCCGGGGGTACAGATGCAGCATCGGAACCATGCTGCATCCACCAAGGTAAATATGAACCTGCAAAAAAATCTTTGCTCTTTTAAGTTGCATAGAAAATAATATTCTTTTTGCAAGACTATATTACCAAAAGAAAGAAAGAAGATATCTTTGTTTGTACTGAAAAAAAAAACATTTCCTCAGTCTGTCCCCTGATGGTACATTGTTATCTATTCTAAGCTGCACAGACTCCTGTGTGTAATCTTGCTACAAAGACTTTTTAAAAATTATGATTATGTATGCTGTGTGAATGAGAACACATAAAATCACTTGGGGAGTGGTTCTCCAATTTGACTGCAAAAGTGGGAATACATTTTGGGCTCGTTTTTGATGATTTTATAATGTACAATGGGCTTTATACAGTGCCTTGAAAAAGTATTCATACCCCTTGAAATTTTCCACATTTTGCCATGTTACAACCAAAAATGTAAATGTATTTTATTGGGATTTTATGTGATAGACTAACACAAAGTGGCACATAATTGTTAAGTGGAAGGAAGATGATAAATGGTTTTCAGATTTTTTACAAATAAATATGTGAAAAGTGTGGCGTGCATTTGTATTCAGCCCCCCTGAGTCAATACTTTGTAGAACCCCCTTTTGTTGCAATTACAGCTGCAAGTCTTTTTGGGGATGTCTCTACAAGCTTTGCACATCTAGATAGTGAAATGTTTGCTCATTCTTCTTTGCAAAATAGCTCAAGCTCTGTCAGATTGGATGGAGAGCGTCTGTGAACAGCAATTTTCAAGTCTTGCCACAGATTCTCAATTGGATTTAGGTCTGGACTTTGACTGGGCCATTCTAACACATGGATATGCTTTGATCTAAACCATTCAATTGTAGCTCTTGCTGTATGTTTAGGGTCTTTGTCCTGCTGGAAGGTGAACCTCCACCCCAGTCTCAGGTCTTTTGCAGACTCTAATGCCGCGTACACACGAGCGGTTTTGTCGTCGGAATAAACTCTGAAGGTTTCTCCGATGGAACTCCGTTGGAATTCCGCTCAAGCGGTCTTGCCTACACACGGTCACACCAAAGTCCGACCGTTTAGAACAAGGTGACGTACACCACGTACGCCGGGACTAGAAAAAGGAAGTGCAATAGCGAGCACGCCACTCTTTGGGCTCCTTCTGCTAATCTCGTGTTTATCTCGTATTAGTAGAAGTTTGGTGGGAGATGATTCGCGATTTATGGTTTTCAGTCCATTACTGCTCTTCAGTTTGTGCTTGTGGGTTTGTATCTGCATATATCTGCGTATCTTTCAGAGCGTGTAGACAGTTCACATCTTTTATTTCAGTGTGTTCTTGTCTGCTCATTTCTGATTTTCAGCTCGCTCTTCACAGGCCTTGCTGTTCTTCAGTGCGTTCTGTTAGTTTGTTCTGACCAGCCGACCGTTTTATAGCCATGTTGCGGGTACGTACTCGTCGTAGAGTTCGTGCTGTGCAGGGGCTTGGTGTTGGGGTTCATTCTTTGACCCAAGCCCAGTCAATGAACAGGGTGGGGAGGAGTTCATGGACCAATAATTGGTTACTCCAGCGTGACCAATTCTCTCATATGAATTTGCTTTGTGAGATTCAGGAGAATAATCCTGATGATTTCAGGAACTTTCTCAGGATGACGGACCCCATTTTTCACCGTCTGTTGGCTTTGCTGACCCCCTATATTAGCAGGCAGGATACCTGCATGAGGCAAGCCATCACTCCGGAGCGGAGGCTAGTCGCCACGTTTCAGTACTTGGCAACTGGGAGAAGTCTGCAGGACCTCAAGTTCTCAACTGGCATCTCCCCCCAGGCTCTGGGGATCATTATCCCAGAGACCTGTTCTGCTATAATACAGGTCCTGCAGAAGGACTATATTAGGGTAAGTTTTCTCCTTTAACATCACATTCTATGTATTTAATGTTTGCTAATGTGTTGTATTTCTTTCCTCATTCCATAATTACCATGATTGTAATATGATGTGAATGTCCCCTTTGTTCTCATGCATGCTGTAAATCTATTAATGCTCCTTTTTTGTCCATCATGCATATTTGCCTTCACTAACCTCCCCAGCATGCTATCCTGGGCCCATATACACCTATAGCCTAGTCACTTAACAATGTATTTTGTCAGCTCCATTGTAGTACTTACCCTAAACACCCAATAAAATGTGTACAAGTGTTATTGTTGTCCTTAAATTCAGGCATAGGCTTTTTTTGGGGTCCCAAACTGATCTCGAACCCCCCCTTCTAAAATTTTTACAATGGGCCATCAGAGGGGGGAGGAATCTGATAAGTGGACCTTAGATTTTTGTCTTAAAATGCTCCTTAAAATAAATGTTATACTGATGTTGGCCAAGAATGTTTGTGTCTAATCTGCTGACAATGTTATGTGCAAAAGTACTAATATACATTTTTCTGTTTTGACTCCACAGTTTCCTTCAACACCACAGGAATGGCAGACTGTGGCCTCCCATTTTGCCGACCGTTGGGACTTTCCCAACTGTGGAGGGGCTATAGATGGGAAGCACGTCCACATCGTGTCACCACCCCATTCGGGATCTTACTAATATAACTATAAGGGGTTTAATAGTATAGTGTAAATGGCGGTGGTGTTGGCACAATATGAGTTCCTCTATGTGGACGTGGGAAAGAATGGCCGGATGTCGGATGGAGGAGTCTTCGCCCAGATGGAGTTTTACCAACGGCTCCAGAGTGGTGGCCTGGGATTGCCACCTGATGCGGACAATGTTGAAGGACTCCCGTTCGTCTTTCCTACTGATGAAGCGTTTGGTCTGGGCGAGCACCATTCCCCCAGAGAACCCTCACCCCGGAGAGGAGGGTTTTTTTACTACCGGCTGGCCAGAGCCAGAAGAGTCATTGAGAATGCCTTGGGGATAATGGCCAGCCGGTTCCACCTGTTTCTGACAGCCATACACATGGCGGAATACAAACTCAACCACATAATTTTATCCTGCTGCATATTGCACACTTTTTTAAGAAAAATTGCCCACAATTATATTGCCTTCAAATCCTCTGACGGGCCTGGGTACTGGCCGTCCTGGCTTGGCACCCCAAAGCGCCCGTGATTTTCGGGATAAATATGTCAATTATTTTCTGTTAAAAAAAAAAAAAAAAATATGTCAATTATTTTACCGGTAGGGGGGCCATTTCAATGCCAGACAATGTCTAAATATTTTTTTTTAAATAAAAAAATAAGATCTTATAAAATCTTGCATTTTCTTTATTGCTTGTGTTTCTTTTTGGCTCCTAGGTTCTCCTAGTGCCAAGTGGATTTTCCTTTAGTAAATAAGCCCCATTTTTTACTGTAAACACAAAATTACTTCCAAAACTAGTATTGAGCATTGAAAGAAGAAGCCACACATTGTTGATGAGCAAACTTTTTACTCTGTGCACATTCACATTAGGGATGAGTTGAACACCCCCTGGTTCGGTTCGCATCAGAACATGCGAATAGGCAAAAAATTTGTTCAAACACATAAACATCTTTAAAGTCTATAGGACACGAACATGAATAATCAAAAGTGTTCATTTTAAAGGCTTATATGTGTCAGGACGATCCTGCCAGTAATCGGCGCCCCAGGCTCATTTGCAAGCGCCACTGCGCACATATGCGCGGGCGTACGCGCATCCCTGTTGGCGCCAGGCGGGCTATTTAAGTCTGTCTGTCACTCCCAGTCCCACTGTCTGCTCTACAGCATTCCGTGTGCTTTATCTGATCTGAGACTACCTGTTAAGATCCGGCTTTCTGTTTGTGACCAACCCAGCTGTCTGCCTGCATCTGACCTCCGGCTTGCCTACGACTATTCTTCTGTTTGTTCCCTGGTACGTCTGCTGTCTGCCTGATACTTGACCACCGGCCTGCCTGACAATTCTTCTGCCTGACCCTCTGGTACCTCCTCTGCCTGCCTGATATCTGACCCGGCCTGCCTGACCTTTCTGTGCCTGCTGTTGTTCCTGGTTCCAGTCCAGCACTCCAGTCTCCAGTCTGCTTGCCTGCTGTTGTTCCTGGTTCCAGTCCAGCACTCCAGTCTACTTGCCTGCTGTTGTTCCTGGTTCCAGTCCAGGACCCCAGTCTCCAGTCTACTTGCCTGCTGTTGTTCCTGGTTTCAGTCCAGGACTCCAGTCTCCAGTCTACTTGCCTGCTGTTGTTCCTGGTTCCAGTCCAGCACCCCAGCCTCCAGTCTACTTGCCTGTTGTTGTTCCTGGTTCCAGTCCAGTACTCCAGTCTCCAGTCTCAGTGGGAGTCTTCCGCCGTGTGACGCTTCAGTTCTTCTGACATTTCTTATATAACGGAGGGCGGGGCCACCCAGTGACCCCGCCCTTCTCTGACCCCGCCACCCAGTGACCTCACCCTCCTCAGTCTACTTGTCTGCTGTAGTTCCTGGTTCCAGTCCAGCATTCCAGACTCCAGTCTACTCTCCTGTTCCAGTCTCCTGGCTCGTAATGATTCCTGGACTTCTGAACTAACTGTTGATCCTGCCAGGCACTCATACCACTCCTTACTCCTGTGCCCTCTGTCTCCATTCCAGGGGGCCGTGAGTGGGAGCCATAGGGGAGGCCTCTCTCTGCAGTTTGGGCTCAAAACCACCAGGTACGTGACAATAAGCAAGTTATTGTCATAAAAAGTGTTTGGGGACCTGGGTCCTGCCCCAGGAGACATGTATCAATGCAAAAAGAAGTTTTAAAAATGGCCGTTTTTTCAGGAGCAGTGATTTTAATAATGCTCATAGTGAAACAATAAAAGTGTAATATTCCTTTAAAATATCGTACCTGGGGGGTGTCTATAGTATGCCTGTAAAGGGGCGCATGTTTCCCGTGTTTAGAACAGTCTGACAGCAAAATGACATTTCAAAGGAAAAAAAGTCATTTAAAACTACTCGCAGCTATTAATGAATTTTTGGTCTGACAATACACATAAAAGTTCATTGATAAAAACGGCATGGGATTTCCCCACAGGGGAACCCTGAACCAAAATTTAAAAAAAATGCGTGGGGGTCCCCCTAAATTCCATACCAGGCCCTTCAGGTCTGGTATGAATATTAAGGGGAACCCCGTGCCAAAATTTTTAAAAAAAATGGCGTGGGGTCCCCCCATAAATCCATACCAGACCCTTATCCAAGCACGCAACCTGGCAGGCCGCAGGAAAAGAGGGGGGTGAGAGAGCGCCCCCCTCTTGAACTGTATCAGGCCACATGCCCTCAACATTGGGAGGGTGCTTTGAGGTAGCCCCCCAAAGCACCTTGTCCCCTTGTTGATGGAGAGAATGGCCTCATCCCCACAACCCTTGGCCGGTGGTTGTGGGGGTCTGCGGGCGGGGGGGCTTATCGGAATCTGGAAGCCCCCTTTAACCAGGAGACCCCCAGATCCCGGCCCCTCCTGTGTGAATTGGTAATGGGGTACAAATGTACCCCTACCATTTCACAAAAAAAGGGTCAAAAAGGTTAAAAAACACAAGAGACGGTTTTTGACAAGTCCTTTATTAATTTCTTCTTCTTTCAACTTCTTTCTTCTGGTCTTCCTTCGGTGTTCTTCTTCCTCCTCCATCTTCTTCTTCTCCATCTTCTTCTTCCTCTGCTCTTCTCGTCCGCATCTTCCTCCAGGCATCTTCTCCACTCCGTCCGCACGATCCGCCTCAGTGGGAGTCTTCCGCCGTGTGACGATTCGGTTCTTCTGACATTTCTTATATAACGGAGGGCGGGGCCACCCAGTGACCCCGCCCTCCTCTGACCCCGCCACCCAGTCACCCCGCCCTCCTCAGTCTACTTATCTGCTGTTGTTTCTGGTTCCAGTCCAGCATTCCAGACTCCAGTCTACTCTCCAGTTCCAGTCTCCTGGCTCGTAGTGATTCCTGGACTTCTGAAATAACTGTTGATCCTGCCAGGCACTCATACCACTCCTTACTCCTGTGCCCTCTGTCTCCATTCCAGGGGGCCGTGAGTGGGAGCCGTAGGGGTGGCCTCTCTCTGCAGTTCGGGCTCAAAACCACCAGGTACGTGACAATATGCAAGTTATTGTCATAAAAAGTGTTTGAGGACCTGGGTCCTGCCCCAGGAGACATGTATCAATGCAAAAAGAAGTTTTAAAAACGGCAGAATTTTCGGGAGCAGTGATTTTAATAATGCTCAAAGTGAAACAATATAAGTGTAAAATTCCTTTAAATTTCGTACCTGGGGGGTGTCTATAGTATGCCTGTAAAGGGGCGCATGTTTCCCGTGTTTAGAACAGTCTGAAAGCAAAATGACATTTCAAAGGAAAAAAAGTCATTTAAAACTACTCGTGGCTATTAATGAATTTTTGGTCTGACAATACACATAAAAGTTCATTGATAAAAACGGCATGGGATTTCCCCACAGGGGAACCCTGAACCAAAATTTTTTAAAAATGCGTGGGGGTCCCCCTAAATTCCATACCAGGCCCTTCAGGTCTGGTATGGATATTAAGGGGAACCCCGCGCCAAAATTTTTTTTAAAAATAGCGTGGGGGTCCCCCTAAATTCCATACCAAGCCCCTCAGGTCTCGTATGGTTATTAAGGGGAACCCCGCGCCAAAATTTTTAAAAAAATGGCGTTGGGGTCCCCCCCTCAAAATCATACCAGATTTTAAGGGGAACCCCGCGACAAATTTTTTTTTTTAAATTGCGTTGGGTCCCCCCAAAAATCCATACCAGACCCTTATCCAAGAACGCAACCTGGCAGGCCGCAGGAAAAGAGTGGGGGCGAGAGAGCGTCCCCCCTCTTGAACCGTATCAGGCCACATGCCCTCAACATTGGGAGGTTGCTTTGAGGTAGCCCCCCCAAAGCACCTTATCCCCATGTTGATGGAGAGAATGGCCTCATCCCCACATTCCTTGGCCGGTGATTGTGGGGGTCTGCGGGCGGGGGGGCTTATCGGAATCTGGAAGTCCCCTTTAACAAGGGGACCCCCAGATCCCGGCCCCCCTGTGTAAATTGGTAATGGAGTACAAATGTACCCCTACCATTTCACAAAAAAAGGGTCCTTTATTAATTTCTTCTTCTTTCAACTTCTTTCTTCTGGTCTTCCTTTGGTGTTCTTCTTCTTCCTCCATCTTCTTCTCCATCTTCTTCTTCCTCCGCTCTTCTCGTCCGCATCTTCCTCCGGGCATCTTCTCCGTCCGCACGATCCGCCTCAGTGAGCCCTGCTGCAAAGTATTGCATCCAAAATTGTAATTACACGCCCCTGTTAAACAGGGGCTGAAAAATTGGGCCTTAGGCACTGGTGCTGGTGCCACAACACTGCAACCCCTCACAGATACTCTAGTTGGAACGCAGGAACGAGCCCTGCTGCAAAGTATTGCATCAAAAATTGTAATTACACGCCCCTGTTAAACAGGGGCTGAAAAATTGGGCCTTAGGCACTGGTGCTGGTGCCACAACACTGCAACCCCTCACAGATACTCTAGTTGGAACGCAGAAACGAGCCCTGCTGCAAAGTATTGCATCAAAAATTGTAATTACACGCCCCTGTTAAACAGGGGCTGAAAAATTGAGCCTTAGGCACTGGTGGTGGCACCCAGAACCAAAAATGTTCTTACAAGCTATCAGCGTGATCATTGAGGAGGAAGAGGGTAATTACTCAGGATAGTCACTCAGCATCAGCATAGGCAGTCTTTGAAGGGATCTGAGATTTCAAAAAAACTTATTCGGTTACATCAGCATCAGGTGCTTGGTAGCTGGTGGTGATCCAAGACTGATTCATTTTTATGAAGGTCAGTCGATCGACCGAGTCGGTGGACAGACGCACCCTGTGATCAGTTACAAAGCCTCCAGCAGCACTGAATGTGCGTTCCGAAAGAACGCTGGATGCAGGACAGGCCAGTAGCTCAATTGCATACTGTGCAAGCTCTGGCCAGTGATCCATCCTCAAGACCCAGTAACCCAGAGGATTTTCGGTGGGAAAGGTGTCCAAGTCAGATCTTGCCCCTAGGTATTCCTGCACCATGTAAAACAGACGCTGGCGATGGTTGCTGGAACCGATCATACCTTGGGGCTGCGGACCAAAAAATTGTCTGAACGCATCGGTCAGACGGCCACCTTCTCCACCGCTCCTTCTTTGACTGACCGAAGCCTCAGCAACACGTTGTCCAGAAACAGGAGTTTGTAACCTCCCAGTCTCTAGGAACGCGTTGCACAGACCTTTCTGCAAGGCCTCCCGAAGATGTTTCATCCTCTGCTCCCTCTGCGATGGCAAGATAAGGTCTGCAACCTTACCCTTGTAACGTGGATCAAGGAGGGTTGCCAGCCAGTATTGGTCCTTCTCCTTGATACCACGAATACGAGGATCCTTATGCACCGTACACACGGTCGGACTTTGTTCGGACATTCCAACAACAAAATCCTAGGATTTTTTCCGACGGATGTTGGCTCAAACTTGTCTTGCATACACACGGTCACACAAAGTTGTCGGAAAATCCGATCATTCTGAACGCGGTGACGTAAAACACGTACGTCGGGACTATAAACGGGGCAGTGGCCAATAGCTTTCATCTCTTTATTTATTCTGAGCATGTGTGGCACTTTGTCCGTCGGATTTGTGTACACACGATCTGAATTTCTGACAACGGATTTTGTTGTCGGAAAATTTTATATCCTGCTCTCCAACTTTGTGTGTCGGAAAATCCGATGGAAAATGTCCGATGGAGCCCACACACGGTCGGAATTTCCGACAACACGCTCCGATCGGACATTTTCCATCGGAAAATCCAACCGCGTGTATGGGGCATTACGCATGCTTTGCAGGATCAGGTAGGCCATGCAGCGTAGGTTTGCTGAGGCATTCGGTCCTCAGTCCTCTGGGTCACTAAGGAGGACATGGTCCGCAGCCACCTCCTCCCAGCCACCTACAAGTCCATGTGTTTCTTGGGACTGATCCCTTAAAGACTGCTGATGCTGAGTGCCAGGCTCCACCTCCATACTGACACAATCCTCCTCCTCCTCGTCCTCTTCCTGTGTGATCGGCGGGCACGCAGGAACACTCTGGATAAAGGGGGCCTTGAGAGCTAAGGAAGTCCTCCTCTTCCTGCCTCTGTTCTGCCTCAAGTGCCCTGTCCATTATTCCACGCAGGGTGTGCTCCAACAGGTGGACAAGGGGGACAGTGTCACTGATGCATGCACTGTCACTGCTCACCATCCTCATGGCCTCCTCAAATGGTGACAGGACAGTGCATGCATCCCTGAACATGGCCCTCTGGCGTGGGGAAAAAAAACCAAGCTCCTCTGACCCTGTCCTGGTGCCATAGTCGCACAGGTACTCATTGATGGCCCTCTGCTGCGTGTGCAGCCGCTGCAGCATGGCCAACGTTGAGTTCCACCTGGTGGGCATGTCACAGATTAGGCGGTTCTTGGGCAGGTAAACTCCTTTTGGAGGTCTGCCAGCTGAACACTGGCATTATATGACCAGCGGAAATGCACACAGACTTTCCTGGCCTGCCTCAGGACATCCTGTAAGCCCGGGTACCTGCCCAAGAACCGCTGCACCACCAAATTAAGGACGTGAGCCAAACAGGGCACATGGGTCATTTGTCCCTGTCGGAGGGCAGAGAGGAGGTTGATGCCATTGTCGCAAACCACCATTCCTGCCTTAAGTTGGCGTGGCATCAACCACCTCTGAACCTGCCCCTGCAGAGCTGACAGAACCTCTGCCCCAGTGTGGCTCCTGTCCCCCAAGCACACCAGCTCAAGCACCGCATGGCATCTTTTGGCCTTCATACTTGCGTAGCCCCTTGAATGGCTACGGAGCACCGCTGGTTCCAAGGACAAAGCACAGGAAGGGGCCATGGAGGAAGAAGAAGAGGAGGGGGTGGAGGAGAGAGGTGTGTCACAATCATTAGTAGTATCATTTTGGAGGCGTGGTGGCGGAACAACCTCCAACACTACTGCACCTTGTCCTGCATCCTTCCCAAGTCACCCAATGCGCGGTGAAACTTAGGTAACGTCCCTGTCCATGCCTGCTGGACCATGAGTCAGCGGTAATATGCACCTTACCGCTGACCGCCCTGTCCAGCGAGGCCAAGACATTGCCTTCCACATGTCGGTAGAGAGGCGAAATCGCCTTCCGTGAGAAAAAGTGGCGTTTGGGTACCTGCCACTGAGGAACCGCACATTCCACAAACTCACGGAAGGGGGCAGAGTCTACCAACTAAAAAGGCAGCAGTTGAAGTGCTAGCAATTTTGCCAAGCTAGCATTCAACCGCTGGGCATGTGGATGGCTGGGAGCGAACTTCTTTCAGCGGTGCAGCAGCTGGGGCAGGGAAATTTGCCTGGTACAATCTGACGTCAGTGTACAGAAAGCAGATTGCCCACAAGTACTTGGCTGTGACACACCTAATTCTACACCTTCATTCCTCTAAGTGCAGGTCTCAGAGAGGACTGAAGGTATAGTGGGGTTGGAGATCTCAGCTGATGAAGAGCAAGGAGAGGTCCTCTTTGTTCTTTGGTGTGGGTCTTTTAGATACGCTTGCCAACGAACTGCATGGCAGGTCAACATATGTCTGGTCAAGCATGTGGTGCCCAAGCGGGAGATGTTTTGGCCACGCGAGATACGCTTGAGACATATGTTGCAAATAGCAGCGGTGCGATCTGATGCACTCGTCTCAAAAAAGGCCCAAACCAAAGAACTTTTTGAATAACTCGCAGAGACTGCAGCGCCCTGCACATACGGAGCTTTGGGGTGTGAGGCAGTCAGTGTGCTGCCCTTAGGCTGGCCCCTGGAGGTCATCCTGCCTCGTTGGTGATGTGTCGCCTCCTCCTCTCTCCTATCAGGCACTCATGTTGAGTCAGTGACCTCATCATCCCCTCCCTCCTCATCACTGGAGCAAACCTGGCAGTATGCTGCAGCAGGGGGAGCATGACTGCCAGATTGCTGTCCTTCTTGGGCACCCCCTCTGTCCGTGCACACATTACTGCCTTCATCTAGCTCAGTATCATCATCAGAGCCTTCCAAACGCTGGGCATCCTCCTGGAGCATGTACCCAAAACTGTGCTCAAACAGTTCGAGGGACTCCTCAGGAGGACATGGTGGAGCCAGGGAAGGAGTCACTGATGACATTGAGCCGAGGGAAGAGGCCGCTGCTTTGCCAGACAAAGTACCCTGAGCATGGGTGAGAGAGGATGAGGAGGATGAGGACGACCAAGTCTTCCACTCGACCAAGTCTTCCGCATGTTGCAGCTCAACATGGCCAGCTGCCGAAAAAAAGCCAAGTGTGTTCCACGGCCACATGCTGATGAGGATGCACCGTCTCCACGACCAGCACTGTTGCCTCTAGACACAGAGCCTGCTTGCCCTCTTTTATTGGCTTGTGACTGTCTGCCTCTCCTTGTTGGCCTTCCAGACATACTAATGGCCTGTAGCTGCACTAAGCTGGGATATATATATATATATATATATATATATATATATATATATATGTACTGATACTGCAGCTAGCAAAATCAACTGCCTGCCTGTAGTATGAGAACACCACCAACCTTCTACAGGTAGCTTTAGGTGAACACTGTGCAGAGCTCGCACTACACTAACTTGTAGCTTATTTAGCTGCCTGCGGTAGTGATAGGATCAGGAAAACACCACCAACCTTCTACAGGTAGCTTTAAGTGAACACTGTGCAGAGCTTGCCAAAAAATAACTTGTAGCTTATTTAGCTGCCTGCGGTAGTGATGGGATCAGGAAAATACCACCAACCTTCTACAGGTAGCTTTAGCTGAACACTGTGCAGAGCTCGCAAAAAAATAACTTGTAGGTTTAGCTGAACACTGTGAGGAGGACGCACTACACTAACTTGTAGCTTTAGCTGAACACTGTGCAGAGTTCGCACTACACTAACTTATAGTTTTAGCTGAACACTGTGAGGAGGACGCACTACACTAACTTGTAGCTTTAGCTGAACACTGTGCAGAGGTCTCACTACACTAACTTGTAGCTTTAGCTGAACACTGTGCAGAGGTCGCACTACACTAACTTGTAGCTTTAGCTGAACACTGTGCAGAGGTCACACTAAACTAACTTGTAGCTTTAGCGGAACACTGTGAGGAGGACGCAATACACTAACTTGTAGCTTTAGCTGAACACTGTGCAGAGGTCTCACTACACTAACTTGTAGTTTTAGCTGAACACTGTGAGAAGGACGCACTACACTAACTTGTAGCTTTAGCTGAACACTGTGCAGAGGTCTCACTACACTAACTTGTAGCTTTAGCTGAACACTGTGCAGAGGTCGCACTACACTAACTTGAAGCTTTTGCTGAACACTGTGAGCAGGACGCACTACACTAACTTGAAGCTTTAGCTGAACACTGTGCAGAGGTCTCACTACACTAACTTGTAGCTTTAACTGAACACTGTGAGGAGGACGCACTACACTAACTGTAAATAGTCTAGCTGCCTGACTGTGGTACTAATAGGATCAAAAGAACACCAGCAATTGTCTTCAGGTAGCTGTAAATACTGTAACAAGACAAGTCTGCCTGTTAGTAGGAAGATAACAGGAATGGATCTAGCTAAACTGAATACAGTGTATATTTATATATGCAACACCTGGGATGCATATATATACACAATACACTGTAAGTGCAGCTAACTCATTGACTGTCCTGCCTAATCTAGCTAACTCAAATGAAATGACACTGCCTCTCTATCTCTCAGCACGCCGGAACACACTACACAGGGCCGCCGTGCAGGCGGCCTTATATAGTGTGGGGCGTGTTCTAAACCCCCTGAGCCATAATTGGCCAAAGCCACCCTGGCTTTGGCCAATTACAGCTCTCTCTACCGACAGCGCTGTGATTGGCCACATTTTAGGCATGGGATCATAAGAGATATTTAATCATTTGCCCTCTATGTGTACGTGGCTTCAAATTTTGGCTTTTAGAGGGGTGAGATCACCCCATCTGAGGAAGGCAACATCCACACAGTCTTGGGATACTAATGTCTCCTTTGGCCTTCACTTTACCAAACTCAAACTTTGTAAGTTACTGATTTTCGGATGTGTATCTAATGTTTTAGAACATGCCTGTTTAGCCACAAAAAAAAGGGAAATAATGCAAAACATACATGTTATACACCAAGATGTTGGTTTGTTTTAAAACCTTAAAATGCACATGTGAATGTGCTTTGAGTAAAATGTTTTTTACTAAACAATGTGTGGCTTATTATTTCATTGCTCAATACCAGTGTATTCCGTAAGTTGTTGTAGTTACAGTGACAATGTGCTCTTAAATGTGGACAACTCCTGCAATTTTTAGGCCCCCACAAAATTAAAGGAGTTGTAAAGGCAAAATGTTTTTGAACTTCATGCATTAGATCCATTAAAAAACAAAACATTGTATGTGTGTAGCAAACCCACAGCACACCATAATAGTTACCTGAAGAAGATATTGTCACCTCATGTAGCAATTGAGGTACATTTGCACTATTGGAGCAAGTGGCCAAAATAAAGCCCATTTGAGAACATATTAGACATATAATAAACACAGACAACAGTAGTTCAAATGAAATAAGAGTTTATGATCTCCAAAACATATTAGAAATGATCAGTTTGCTGCCAAGCCACTGCCCCTCTACCCACAAAAAATTCAAGGTATTTCTGACGTAAATCTCGGCAATTTGTGATGGCAATCCAGCACGGGCATTTTCAATACCCGCCAGCACGCCCACAGACGGACAAGCTGCAGCTTTTTCAGCTGGGCCTGCCACTGCAGGGTCCACGTCACTTGGCAGTGAGGCTAGGTAGATGGTAGCATTCCTCCTTAAAAAATAATGTAGGATACAGCAGCACAGGACCACATTATCTTGGAGAGTGCCAGGTTGATTAGAGTCAAAAACAGACTGAAACGACTCGATAGGATGCCAAAGGCATTTTTGACCACCCTTCTGGCACGAGAGAGCCTGTAATTAAAGATTCTCTGCTTTGGGGTGAGGTTCCTCATAGGAAAAGGCTTCATCAGATGTTCCCCTAGAGCAAAGACCTCATCTGCCACGAAAACAAAATTGAGGCCCTCAACATTCTCCTCAGCAGGTGGCAAGTTTAAGGTGCCATTCTGGAGCCGCTTGTAGAACTCTGTCTGCATAATCACTCCTCTGACAGAGTTATGGCCGTTCTTCCCAACATCCAAATACAAGAACTCGTAGTTGGCAGACACTACAGCTCTCATGAATATGCTGCAAAAGCCCTTGTAGGTAAAATAATAGGAGCCAGAGCTGGCTGGTGGTACAGTCTGGACATGCTTGCCATCAGTAGCACCACCACAGTTGGGAAAATCCCACTGCTGGTGGAACTGGGCTGCAACGTCCTGCCATTGCTCTGGGTTGGAAGGAAATTGTGAATTAAGAAAATAAAAAAATAAATTACTACTTCTGCACATAACATTGCAATCAGATTTGACACAAACATGCTTAGGTAACATAATGATACAGTTAAATGAGTATTTAAAGACAAAAATGGAAGGTCAACTTATCTGATTCCTCCCCCCCCCCCCTCTGGTGGCCCACTAGACAAATGTTAGGGGGGGGTAATGGGTAGATGTTTTGGACAGGTAACCCTCTCCACTTCCATGAGAGCTGTTTGCATAAATAATCAGTAATACTTTGGCCAGCCCCTCTTTACTTACACTATTGGCAGCCCAGTGGACAGGTAAGAAGTGTCATAATCTAAAAAGCTGGATACACAATGTCCAAATTGCAGCACATTTTGACATTATGACTTAAACAATCAATATAATAGGAGAAAAAAAAAACGTAATAAGTTTAAATTTGTAGGTAATCAGGCAGGTCAGGCTACTTGGTTTGGGGAATTTAAAAAGAAATTTGAACATAAAAGAGGGATAGTGTGTATGGGTTTTTTCAAAGTCAGCAGATAGAGCATTTGGATCTGTTGACTTAGCATTTTTGGGGGGAGGGAGGGTTCCAAATGAGTTTGGGTCCACAAAAAGGGCCTCTTGCACTCTGCCTGAATTTGAAATATATAATATAGATCAGCATCTAACTGTGAATCTGTGCCACATCCAAAATTATTTAATACACAGTAGCAAAGAGGGTCCCCTAAAGGTGGACTTTTCAGGCACATGTAAAAACCAAAAAAAAGGTATACTTGGTACAAATATGATTTATTAAATTGACACAATAAAAAATGACAAAACTATAACATCTGTTGTTAGGAATGTAGGTCAATCAATGTTACAATAGTGTATATACAGTGTTTTGAAGCAGCACTTTTGCACCCGATGCATTTCGGAGTCAGTTAAACGCCTTCCTCGGGGCTGGTGTACACTTTAAATAGTTCTATATTAAAGAAAATATATTGAGAGGATGATAATCAGCATGTGAGTATCCATCAATAAAACATTTCATAATGTAATTTTCATATCTAATACACTTACATTGAACACTGTGGTGGCTGACTTGACATTCCATAAAGTTTATAATTAAAAACAGCGACAATGACAAGGTCTGTCTGCCCAGTATCCTCCTGATTCCGATATGAACAACCATCTGTATCTTAGGGGTAATGTAGGTCTGTATATAGATTGTGGGTTAGAGTGGGTTTTACTCCACATAAAGTATATACATATTGTTCTCTTCATAAAGAAAAGAAAGCCCAAAGGGATATGGGTGTAGATTGAGTGTTTGAGGCTCCACTGAGGCTGAGAGGCAAACCCTGCAATGAATGTGATAGCATAAATATATAGTAAGGAGTCCTATTTTAATATAGTAAGGGAGTTGATTTGCAGGATTAAATTCATACCTGGAGATGGCTCAACAGTCGATGTTCATAGATGTATATATTGATAGCTATAGAAACAGTAAATGGAATAGGATATTCAATTAGTTACCTATTTAAATTGCAAGTGTTATTTTAAATGGTTGTGTCCTTACACTAAAAAGTAATTTAGAAGGAGTAATATGAATACTATAATACTGTATAGCCAAGAGGGTATAGTGAAACTAAATCTGGAGTATAGTGATTGTTATGTAGTTGATCCCACGCGGGGTTAATCTATCAAATTAACTGGGAATAGCCGAGGAGATCCCAAACAAAACTCAAATATAGGTGTGGTTAGGATAAAAAATATACATAGCCATTGGATAATGAATGTTCATTTATATAATATAAAGGTGCAGATTCAGGTATTTGTTTCTCCAGGTAGTAAATGAGTAAAGTGTAGGAGTTGTTGTAATTATATAGCCTCTGAATGGAACTAGTAAACATTAATGGAGGTTAGTTGTAATACATAGGGTGTTGAGAAACGTCTATCTATCAATCTAATGTTAGCTCAATCAAGCAAGAGAAATCCCCGGTATAGCCACAGTAATAGAGGTAAAGTTGGCCAATTTTAGATTAGTATCAAAGTCGATAGGTAAAAGTTGTTTAACTTACAGGGCATGAGAGTAAGTCGGATCAGGTAGCTGTTCAAGCTGGTATAATCCCGCAGCGTGTGGAGGATGTCCAGCATGGGAATCAGCTGATTTAAAAAGCCTCTCTTTCCCAATCAGCTGTTGATATCTAATTACAACAGCTGATTTAGGTGGGAGGGAGAGGAAGCAGGTGCGAGCCATGTATGGCCCCCTGGGAGGAGTAAATGCCGTCCCGTCTATGGCGCGCATGCGCGAGCCTATATGTCGGGAAGTTACACGCCCGCTCCACCCACCGACACAGAATGCTTCCCTGGCGGACTGCGCATGTCCGCCAGAGTCGCAAGATGGAGGCCACTCTAAGATGGATATAGACTGTAGCCTCATATAGCGCCGCCACGGGTTTTGTAACCCGGACGGCTTTTTGTGCCGGGCGAGCATCAAGTTAAAGGTGGTAGTGAGATGTTATAAAAACATCCACCTAGGCATAAAAGATGAGAGTACAGATATGATAATAATTCTATAGTTTTCTAGGAACAAGAGAATACTGGTGACAGGCAAAGTCTCACAGGTATAAATGACATTTTGGGATTCTCATTATGTGTCAGAGAATACATAGATTATACATATCAAGAGTTGTATGAGGTCCTAGTCATAATATCCATAAAAAATGGGCATTAATGGCAGGATCAACGGAGGTTTCTTTCACAAGAAAAACAATGAAAACAACATTTTCTTATTGGATACATATCAAAACATATAGATAAACAGAGAATCCAGGTCTTCGGACTAATTGTTTTAGGATAAGCAGAGAAAGAAGATTAATGCCAGGATCAACAGGAGTTTTTTTTGAAAAGCAATATTAAAGACATTTTCCCATTAGATATCAAGGAGTGCAAATGGGCAAGAGAATCCAGATCATAGAGTCCACCAATATGGTATGGACAAAAAGCCAAAATCAACAAAGTAAAAATTTTTTTTCACTAGGGAGCAACTTAAATTTGTATCGTGTATCAAGCAGTGGCGGCTGGTGAAGTTTTAGGATGGGGGGGGGGGCGCCAGACCCCGCCCTTCCTTTTTGACCTCCTCCCACTTGGTGAAAATGGGAGTGGTTTCAGCAAAATAGTGGGCGTGGCTCTAAGGTGGTGTGGTTAGCATCTGAGATGAATGAGGGATGGAGGGAGAGAGGGAAGGAGGGACAGCAGGCCCAGATGCTACACAACAATAGAAATATGTGTATTCTAGAAAGTTTAACAATCAGCAGATAAAGATATTCCAAACACCTGGTGTTAGCACTTCAATCATTCCGGCACCATGGTTGTTATGGTGTCAGGATAATTGAAGCGCATTAATTCTATTATTACATTGTAATATAAAATGAAATCATTAAACTCACCATAATGCAGAATCAGTGGGAGCCCTGAGCGTGTCACTAGCCACGTCGCCTGCCACCAGATGCCATCAGGTGTCCCCAGCGGAGTCCGTCCTTACATGCAGCCTGTGTCCCATAAAATGCAGCCTGTGTCACACAAAATGCAGCCTGTGTCACACCAAATGCAGCCTGTGTCACACCAAATGCAGCCTGTGTCCCACCAAATGCAGCCTGTGTCCCACAAAATACAGCCAGCCTGTGTCCCCCAAATGCAGTCTGTGTCTTACCAAATGCAGCCTGTGTCTCACCAAATGCAGACTGTGTCTCACCAAATGCAGACTGTGTCCACCAAATGCAGCCTGTGTCCCCCAATGCAGCCTTGCCTGTGTCCCCCAATGCAGCCTTGCCTGTGTCCCCCAATGCAGCCTTGCCTGTGTCCCCCAATGCAGCCTTACCTGTGTCCCCAATGCAGCCTTGCATGTGTCCCCCAATGCAGCCTTGCCTGTGTCCCCCAATGCAGCATTGCCTGTGTCCCACAATGCAGCTTTGCCTGTGTCCCCCAATGCAGCATTGCCTGTGTCCCACAATTCAGCCTTGCCTGTGTCCCCCAATGCAGCATTGCCTGTGTCCCACAATGCAGCCTTGCCTGTGTCCCCCAATGCAGCATTGCCTGTGTCCCCCAATGCAGCCTTGCCTGTGTCCCCCAATGCAGCCTTGCCTGTGTCCCCCAATGCAGCCTTGCATGTGTCCCCCAATTCAGCCTGTGTCCAACAAATGCAGCCTGTGTCCACCAAATGCAGCCTTGCCTGTGTCCCCCAATGCAGCCTTGCCTGTGTCCCCAATGCAGCCTTGCCTGTGTCCACCAAATGCAGCCTGTGTCCACCAAATGCAGTCTTGCTGTCAGGTACCTGGTAGGTTTTAACCCTGAAGTGCAGAGAAAGACCTCCCTTACAGCTCCCACTCCCGTTCCCCTGGAATGGAGACAGAGGGCCAGGAGTGAAGAGTGGTATGGGTGCCTGGCAGGATCAACAGTCGCTGGAAGTTCAGTAGTGGTGGCACCCTCTGGAACCTGAAGCCGAAGAGAAGACTGAAGACAGAGACTGGAATGCAGGGAGGACCAGGAACCCATCAGGTAAGCAGGCCGGACAGTGGAACGCTGGACTGGAACCAGGAACAAGCAGCAGGTAGTAGACTGTAACGCTGGACTGGAACCAGGAACAACAGCAGGTAGGAGCCTGGAACGCTGGACTGGAACAAGCAGCAGGTAGGAGCCTGGAACGCTGGACTGGAACCAGGA
The DNA here is from genome assembly GCA_037952925.1 of Lithobates clamitans. Lineage (NCBI taxonomy): Eukaryota > Metazoa > Chordata > Amphibia > Anura > Ranidae > Lithobates > Lithobates clamitans. Next base: position 313,023 of record JBBGZY010000850.1, read on the forward strand.
ACAACAGCAGGTAGGAGCCTGGCACGCTGGACTGGAACAAGCAGCAGGTAGGAGCCTGGAACGCTGGACTGGAACCAGGAACAAGCAGCAGGTAGTAGACTGGAACGCTGGACTGCAACCAGGAACAAGCAGCAGGTAGTAGACTGGAACGCTGGACTGGAACCAGGAACAACAGCAGGTAGGAGCCTGGAACGCTGGACTGGAACAAGCAGCAGGTAGGAGCCTGGAACGCTGGACTGGAATAAGCAGCAGGTAGGAGCCTGGAACGCTGGACTGGAACCCGGAACAAGCAGCAGGTAGTAGACTGGATGCTGGTATACACAGCGGGAAGGTCAACAAGCCGGTGGTCGGTATCGGTCGGGCAGCAGAGGTACCAGGGATAATACAGAGGGATGGTCAGGCAAGCCAGGAGGGTCTGGTGCAGGCAGATAGCAGGATGGTCAAAACAGGAAGCCGGGTAAGATAACAGGATACACAGATCAGATCAGATAAAGCACACGGAATGCTGTAGAGCAGACAGCGGGGATACAGTGTGACAGACCGGTTTAAATAGCCCGCCTGACACCAGCAGGAGTGCGCGCGTGCGTGCCCGTGCGTGACCGCACCCGTGAACGAGCGCGCATGCGCAGTGGGACCCGTGGCCGTGTTCCCGTGCGCCTGGATCGCCGGTTACTGGCAGGATCTTCATGACATTGCCCCCCCAAAGGGCAGCCTCCGGATGCCCTTTTGAAAAAATTTCTCTGGATGGGATCTTTTAAAAGATTGTAACAGATCTTCAGCATGAATATTATCTTCTGGTTCCCAAGAATTCTCTTCTGGGCCAAACCCCCTCCACTTTATCAAAAAATGATTCTGGTTACCTCTGGTCCATGATAGCCTCCACCTCGAATTCCTCCTCCCCATCTACCAAGATTGGATCAGGAGGATCCGTACTTCGGCCTGGAAATGGGTTGGAAATAGAGGGTCTGAGCAGGGACACGTGAAAAACTGGATGCACTTTTAGTGAATCCGGGAGTTCAAGTTCGTATGCAACTTCATTAATTCTCCGCTTGACAGAAAACGGCCCAAGAAACTTGGGACCCAATTTCTTTGAAGGGCAAGCCAACCTAAGGTTTACTGTGGACAACCATACCTGATCCCCAGGTGCAAATAACAGCTCACCTCGCCTTTTCTTATCGAAGGTTGCTTTATTATACTCCTGGGTCCTGGTCATGGTCTCCTGTAAAACTTGGTTGTTGGAGGTGAAGAAATCCAATTTCTCCTGGACTGCAGGTACTGTACATTCTGGAAGAGAGTTAGGTAAAAATGAAGGGTGGAAACCATAATTCGCAAAAAACGGAGTTTGTTTGATAGCAGAATGAATAGAATTGTTATAGGCGAATTCGGCCAATGGAAGAACAGAAATCCAATCACCTTGGGTGAAAGAAGAAAAACAGCGCAAATATTGTTCAAGGGTCTGGTTTGTTCTTTCTGTTTGCCCATTAGTCTGGGGATGATAAGCCGATGAAAATGAAAGCTCAATGTTCAAGGTTTTACACAGAGACCTCCAGAATCGGGAGGTAAACTGTACCCCCCGATCTGAAACGATATTGACTGGTACCCCATGGAGCCTGATGACTTCTTTAATGAATGCTTGTGCCGTTTCTGTAGCCGAAGGGGTGCCCTTCATTGGGACAAAGTGGGCCATCTTCGACAACCGGTCCACTATGAAAAAGATTGAGGTGAAGCCCCCAGCCGGGGGTAATTCTACAATAAAGTCTATAGAGAGCATTTTCCAGGGCCTATCTGGGACAGGCAAGGGTTTTAGTAGTCCCCATGCCTTTGTTCTGTGCCCTTTATTCCTGATGCAGGTGGTACAGGATTCTACAAACTTTTTACAATCTTCGCGTAGCTGAGGCCACCAGAAGGTACGCTGTACCAGATCAGTGGTCTTAGCTACGCCAAAATGCCCAGCCAACGCATGATCATGACAGAGCTCTAGTACTGTAACTCGTAGTGTTTCAGGTATAAAGATCCTATTCTCATGCCACAATAACCCATCCTTAACTTGGAGCTCTGCCTTAATGGAAGATCCCAATCCTGCGGAAGCCTGCTTAATCTGGGAAAGCAGGTCTCCCTGAAGTAAAAGAAAATTCCCCAGGGACAGGATGGTGTCTGGAGGGGAAATATCTTGGGACTTGTGAAACATCCTGGATAGGGCTATAGGTTTGGTATTTTTGGAGCCAGGGCGGTAAGTTACATGAAAGGAGAACCTGGAGAAAAAGAGAGCCTACCTGGCCTGACGTGGCTTCAACCTTTTTGCAGATCTCAAATACTCCAGGTTCTTATGATCTGTAAAAATTAAGACTGGATGAGCGTCACCCTCCAACAGATAGCACCACTCCTCCAATGCTGACTTGATTGCCAACAACTCTCTGTCACCTACATCATAATTTCTCTCTGCCGTGGACAATTTACGAGAAAAGAAGGCCACAGGATGCAGCAGGGCCTTGGTTCCCTGTCTTTGGGGACAGCACTGCCCCTACTGCAATTTCAGATGTGTCCACCTCTAGTATGAATGGCAGAGAGGAATCTGGATGCTTTAGTACAGAGGCGGAGGTAAACAGGCCCTTGAGAGTCTCTAAAGCCTTTTGGGCTTCAGCAGACCAATGGAAGCGTGTACCTTGTTTAGTTAGTTGTGTGATAGGTGTAATGATGGCTGAGAACCCTTTAATAAATTTACGATAAAAATTAGCGAATTCAACGAATCGCTGGATTCCTTTTTTGTCTGTCGGGACTGGCCAATCTAGGACTGCAGTGACCTTTTGAGGGTCCATCTTAATGCCACTTGTACCAGAGGGTAAATCCTATCTGAAAGATAGCAAACAACTGAAAGATAGCAACAACTGCAATGGCGCTGCATTTGTGGGCGTTGAGCCCGCCTTGCGGCGCTTTCCGAAGCGCCGATTAGCTTCCACCCGGCGATCGTAGTATATGTTACTACGGCCGGGCGGTTTGATTGACATCTCAGTTTGATGTCACTTCCTGTTCTCATTCTCCCATAGACGTGGCGCTTCCCCTTAGTGCAATGTGTCTGGCATCGCACTGTGTCCGGCGTCTGCACACAGTGCACTAAAGGACCTTTTATTGTTTTGTTTTGTTTTTTTAAAGGGCCGGTATTACATTTTTTTGACATTTTTTTCTTTTTTGACATTTTTTTTTTTTTTTTTTGGTACTGCCTATGGACGGGCCGCCACTGGTATCAAGTGATATGTATTATATAGTATCGAGAATGCGGTGTAGCATACGCATACATGTATATATAATGATCTGTGCTCCTATGTCCACATGCATGCCAAAAGATACGTATATAAAACAAAACATATCATCTATGTGGTTATCATGTCCTATACAGATACAATAATAGGGTAATATAGTGATAGTAAGGTGATTCACTAGGATGATAAAAGTTAGCATACAATCATCATTATCCTATTTGTTCCAACCTCAGAAACTAAGGACGGATAGATATAACTGAATCGCTCGCATCTGAATCCCAGAGTTTAAAGGGGAGATCAATGTGAAAGAGATGACGAATCTAAATAATATTGTTCCCTACCCCCTGAGGAAAAGCCCTCAAGAAATGGCTTGAACCATATTGTTTCATTCAAGCCCGGAGGTTGAGTAGCCTTTAATCTATATATCCATCGTGATTCCATCTGTAATAGGCTTTTATATTACCCTATTATTGTATCTGTATAGGACATGATAACCACATAGATGATATGTTGTGTTTAATATACGTATCTTTTGGCATGCATGTGGACATAGGAGCACAGATCATTATATATACATGTATGCGGATGCGACACCGCATTCTCGATACTATAGAATACATATCACTTGATACACGATACAAATTTAAGTTGCTCCCTAGTGAAATAAATTTTACTTTGTTGATTTTGGCTTTTTGTCCATACCATATTGGTGGACTCTATGATCTGGATTCTCTTGCCCACTTGCACTCCTTGATATCTAATAGGAAAATGTCTTTAATATTGCTTTTCAAATAAAACCCCTGTTGATCCTGCCATTAATCTTCTTTCTCTGCTTATCCTAAAACAATTAGTCCGAAGACCTGGATTCTCTGTTTATCTATATGTTTTGATATGTATCCAATAAGAAAACGTTGTTTTCATTGTTTTTCTTGTGAAAGAAACCTCCGTTGATCCTGCCATTAATGCCCATTTTTTATGGATATTATGACTTGGACCTCATACAACTCTTGATATGTATAATCTATGTATTCTCTGACACATAATGAGAATCCCAAAATGTCATTTATACCTGTGAGACTTTGCCTGTCACCAGTATTCTCTTGTTCCTAGAAAATTATAGAATTATTATCCTATCTGTACTCTCATCTTTTATGCCTAGGTGGATGTTTTTATAACATCTCACTACCACCTTTAACTTGACGCTCGCCCGGCACAAAAAGCCGCCCGGGTTACACAACCCGTGGCGGAGCTATGTGAGGCTACAGTCTATATGCATCTTAGTCTGGCCTCCATCTTGCGACTCTGGCGGATATGCGCAGTCCGCCCGGGAAGCATTCTGTGTCGGTGGGTGGAGCGGGCGTGTAACGTCCCGACATATAGGCTCGCGCATGCGCGCCATAGACGGGACGGCGCTCACTCCTCCCAGGGGGCCATACATGGCTCGCACCTGCTTCCTCTCCCTCCCACCTAAATCAGCTGTTGTAATTAGATATCAACAGCTGATTGGGAGAGAGAGGCTTTTTAAATCAGCTGATTCCCATGCCGGACATCCTCCACACGCTGCGGGATTATACCAGCTTGAGCAGCTACCTGATCCGACTTACTCTCATGCCCTGTAAGTTAAACAACTTTTACCTATCAACTTTGATACTAATCTAAAACTTTACCTCTATTATTGTGGCTATACCTGGGACTCCTCTTGCTTGATTGAGCTAACATTAGATTGATAGATAGACGTTTCTCAACACCCTATGTATTACAACTAACCTCCATTAATGTTTACTAGTTCCATTCAGAGGCTATATAATTACAACAACTCCTACACTTTACTCATTTACTACCTGGAGAAACTAATACCTGAATCTGCACCTTTTATATTATATAAATGAACATTCATTATCCAATGGCTATGTATATTTTTTATCCTAACCACACCTATATTTGGCTTTTGTTTGGGATCTTCTCAGCTATTCCCAGTTAATTTGATAGATTAACCCCGCGTGGGATCAACTACATAACAACAACTATACTCCAGATTTAGTTTCACTATACACATTTTACTGTCGACAAGTGCATCTCTGTCAAGCAAATCGAGTCCCTCTTGGCTATACAGTATTATAGTATTTATATTACTCCTTGTAAATAACTTTTTAGTGTAAGGACACAACCATTTAAAATAATACTTGCAATTTAAATAGGTAACTAATTGAATATCCTATTCCATTTACTGTTTCTATAGCTATCAATATATACATCTATGAACATCAACTGTTGAGCCATCTCCAGGTATGAATTTAATCCTGCAAATCAACTCCTTTACTATATCAAAATAGGACTCCTTACTATATATTTATGCTATCACATTCATTGCAGGGTTTGCCTCTCGGCCTCAGTGGAGCCTCAAGCATTCAATCTACACCCATATCCCTTTGGGCTTTCTTTTCTTTATGAAGAGAACAATATGTATATACTTTATGTGGAGTAAAACCCATTCCTATCTATATACAGACCTACATTACCCCTAAGATACAGATGGTTGATCATATCGGAATCAGGAGCATACTGGGCAGACAGACCTTGTAGGGTGGCACAGTGGTGTGGTGGATAGCACTTTCGCCTAGCAGTAAGAAGGGTCGCTGGTTCGAATCCCAACCACAACACTACCTGTCTGGAGTTTGCATGTTCTCCCTGTGCCTGCGTGGGTTTCCTCTGGGTACTTCGGTTTCCTCCCACACTCCAAAGACATGCTGGTAGGTTAATTGGATCCTGTCTAAATTGTCCCTATTATGTATGAATGCAAGTTAGGGATCTTAGATTGTAAGCTCCTTGAGGGTAGGGACTGATGTGAATGTACAATGTATATGTAAAGCGCTGCGTAAATTGACGGCGCTATATAAGTACCTGAAATAAATAAATAAATAAAATAAATTGTCGCTGTTTTTAATTATAAGCTTTATGAAAAAATGTCAAGTCAGCCAACACAGTGTTCAATGTAAGTGTATTAAATATGAAAATTACATTATGAAATGTTTTATTGATGGATACTCACATGCTGATTATCATCCTCTCAATATATTTTCTTTAATATAGAACTATTTAAAGTGTACACCAGCCCTGAGGAAGGAGTTTAACTGACTCCGAAACACGTCGGCTGCAAAAGTGCTGCTTCAAAACACCTTATATACACTATTGTAACATTGATTGACCTACATTCCTATTAACAGATGTTATAGTTTTGTCATTTTTTATTGTGTCAATTTAATAAATCATATTTGTACCAAGTATACCTTTTTTATGGTTTTTACATGTGCCTGAAAAGTCCACCTTTAGGGGACCCTCTTTGCTACTCTGCCTGAATTTGAGGACAACAATAATATTTGTACACAATTTAGGGGTTGTTTAGGATAAGCCCCAAAATGTAGCTGACAAAAAACATTGTTAAGTTACCAGGCTAGGTGTGTATGGGCCCAGGATAGCATGCTGGGGAGGTTAGTGAAGAAAATATGCATATAGGCCAAAAAAAGGAGCAGGAAAAGCTTACAGCATGCATGAGAACAAAGAGGACATTCACAGCATATTAAAATATTGATAATTATGTAATCAACAAATTAATAAAATACATTAGAAAACATAAATACATAGAATGTGATCTTAAAGGTAAAAACGTACCCTAATATAGTTCTTCTGCAGGACTTGAATGATGGCTGAGCAGGTCTCTGGAATAATGACTCCCAGAGCCTGAGGGGAGATCTTAGTAGTAAACTTGAGGTCCTGGAGACTTCTCCCCGTCGCCAAGTACCACAAGTTGGCTATGAGAGTGATGGAAAGCCTCATACATGTGTCCTGCTTTCTAATATATGGAGTCACCAATGCCAAGAGTTGGTGAAAGCAGAGGTCCGTCATCCGGACATAATTTCGAAAATCATCCGTAATATTCTCCTGGAGCTCCCGCAGCAATGGCATATGACATAATTGGTTACGATTAAGCAACCAATTTTTGGTCCAAGAACTCCTCTCCCTCCTGTTTCTGGACTGGACTTGGGTCAAAGCAATAACTCCTAGCTCAATAATCACACGTTCTCTCCTTCGATTGCGCAACATGGCTGGTTGACCAACGGCCGTTCAGAAATGAACTGAAAAGCGCGAATCAACACTCACCAAACTTCTACTAACACAAAGTTAGCAGAAGGAGCCCAAAGGGTGGTGCTTGAGAAATGAACTTACTCTTTATAGTCTCATAGTACGTCTAGTATGTCACTACTTTCGTGTTGTCGACAATTTGTGTAAGATTAGTATGCAAGACAAGATCCTAGCATACACCGTTTTGACAAAAATCAGACGCTCAGTTGGCCAACAATCGTACCGTGTGTACGAGGCTTTAGACCCCATAAATACTATTAGATTGTCTGCAGTTTTTTGTCTTCATTTACTAGTCTGTCATCCAACATTTGTTGGCGGAAAAGTGGAAAACGATTGTCAAAAGGAGCGTACTAACGTTAAGAGTTTCGGACAACAGTCTGTCAACTCTTGTGTGTACGAGGCTTTAGTCCGTAGGGTTTAATATTGAGTTGGCCCAACCTTTGCAGCTATAACAGCTTCAACTCTTCTGGGAAGGCCGTCCACAAGGTTTAGGAGTGTGTCTATGGGAATGTCTATGGGAATGTTTGACCATTCTTCCAGAAGAGCATTTGTGAGGTGAGGCACTGATGTGGATGAGAAGGCCTGGCTTGCAGTCTCCTCTCTAATTCATCCTAAAGGTGTTCTAATGGGTTGAGGTCAGGACTTTGTCAGGCCAGTCAAGTTCCTCCACCCCAAACTCGCTCATACATGTCTTTATGGACCTTGCTTTGTGCACTGGTGCGCAGTCATGTTGGAACAGGAAGGGGCCATCCCCAAACTGTTCCCACAAAGTTGGGAGCATGAAATTGTCCAAAATGTCTTGGTATGCTGACACCTTAAGGCCCCATACACTATTAGATTTTCTGCAGATTTTTTGTCTTCAGATTTACCAAAACCAAATAATATGAAGTCAAACCTTAAGAGTTGCAATTTGTATGCAATCAGGCAGGCCCTTGCACTACATGATTTTGGTAAATCAGAAGACAAAAATCTGCAGAAAATCTAATAGTGTGTGTGGGGTCTAAGAGTTCCCTTCACTGGAACTAAGGGGCCAAGCCCAACCCCTGAATAACAGCCCCACACCATAATCCCCCCTCCACCAAATGATTTGGACTAGTGCAGGGCCATCTTTAATATTGATTGGACCCTGGGCAAACATTTTCTTGCCCCCCCCCCCATGCAATTTCGCTCTCCACCTGCTTTGAGACATACAATAGATAGCAGCTAGATTCAAAATCAGTTTACTGAATCAGATCAGGCAGCGATTGCTTGCCAGAGGTTACAGCATATCATTACTGCTCACTGACTGGTTGCTAGAGGTTACAGCACACATTACGGATCACTAGTTAGTTGCTAGAGGTTACAGCACATGGTTTCTGCTTGTTGATTGGTTGCTAGAGATTATTGTCCATCAATACTGCTCACTGATTGGTTGCTAGAGGTTACTGCACATCATTGCTGCTCACTGATTGGTTGCTAGAGGTTACAGCACATCATCTCCTCACTGCCTGCACACCATGGACTGGGGAGGTGAGGGGACCCATCAATAGACAGAAAACTCCTAGGGATCCTAGAACTCTTGGGATCAGTGGCAGTGCTGGGGGGAGGGAAGGGAAGGGTGTGATCAATGGCAGTGCTGAGGGGAGGGTGTGATCAATGGCAATGCTGATTTTTTTACAGACTACCAACATAAAGAGGAGTTTTAACACTGACCACCAATGTAAGGAGGGATTTACACTGACCACCAATGTAAGGAGGGATTTACACTAACCACTAATGTAATAGGGGTTTACACTGACCATTAATGTAATAGAAGCATTCACAGTAACCACCAATGTAAATAGGGATTTTCAGTGACCACCAATGTAAGGGGGACCTTTGCAATGGCCGCTAGTGTGAATGAAAGGATTCTACACCAATGTTATGAGAAGATTTACACTGGCCACCAATGTAACTGAGACATTTAGCCTGCGTTCACATTTGTGTGTGCCGGGAATGCATGCAAAATCACTTTCCTGACACCAAAGAAACATGCTTCCCTCTAGCAGATATACAGCAGTGCCGTTAATTGTTAATGACCCCCTCACGCATCTGCTGACATGTGCTGTGCAACCGTGTGATTTTAAAAAAGCGGTAGGGACTTTCTTTTTCTCATTTCTAGCGCATAGATCAGCCCATTGAAATGATTGGGCTGTTCTACACGCGACCTACATCTTTATCCACCCTGTCAGTACACTTTTGCATCCTAAAATCCCTGCTAACCTCTGCACCCCAAACCTCCCCCATCCTCCCCACTCCAATCCCCCTCCACCCCTTTAACTCTACCTGCCTCCTCTGCTCATCTTTGCACCCACCTTCCTTACCTCCATACATCCCCCTCCTTGCTTACCTGTGCTCCCCAAACTGTAATTCCTTTTCTGCCTACCTCTGCACACCCCAAACTACCCTCTCTCCACCAATTTGCTTAGTTTTGCAGAACAGGCTGATGGTAGGCGTAATTACCACAGTTGCAGGCAGCACTTTCCAGCATTCCCCTTTATCTCCCCAGTTGGCAGCATTCAGTATAGGTGATGGTGGATATGACCTCAAGGGGACAGGATATACATATGAATGCCGCCTTTATTTACATATGAATGCTGCCTATCCACGGCTATTTACATATCAATGCATGCAGGTTATTTACATGTAAACACAGGGTCTGCTGGTGAATCATCTGTACACAACAATAGGGCAGAGCTGGGCAGCATTAGTGCGGGACTAAAACTTCAAGGGACAAGGGAATTTAAACTGGGATAGTTGGCAAGTATGAGGCAGCTGCTTTGGGCCCCAGAACAATGATGGGGCCCAGGGCAGCTGCCCCTTTTGCCTTGCCTTAAAGACGGCCCTGGACCAGTGCACAAAGCAGGGTTCATAAAGCCTGACAAGAACATATGAAAATGATTCCCCTTTTTGATTTGCAACTGCCATGGTGCTGCACATGTGATCATGTATGACACCAGCCATTTGATGTTTAAAAAATTTGGTTAAGGCTACTTTCACACTGGGGCGGGGCGTTCGCGGTAAAGCTCCGCTTGTTTTAGCGGCCCTTTACCGTTGTTTTAGCTGCGCTTTTCGGCCACTAGCGGGGCGCTTTTAACCCCCGCTAGCAGCCGAAAAAGCGTTAAAAGCGCCGCTGCCGAATCGCTTTGCAGGCGCTTCGGCAGCGCTGGCCATTGATTTCAATGGCAGGGGCGGTTTAGGAGCGGTGTATTCATCGCTCCCGCACCGCCCCAAAGATGCGGCTTGCAGGACTTTTTTTCCCATCCTGCAAGTGCACCGCCCCAGTGTGAAAGCACTTGGGCTCTTACACTGGAGGCGTTTTTCAGGCGCTTTACAGGCGCTATTTTTAGCCCTAAAGTGCCTGAAAAATGCCCCAGTGTAAAAGGGGTCTAAGAACACAGAAAAATATGTGACAGTTACATTCCTGGAATGCTGGGAATATAGCTGTTTTTTTGAAACCACTAATGCCACGTACACACGAGCGGACTTTACGGCAGACTTTACCCGGCGGACGGGATTTCGTCGGACAATTCGATCGTGTGTGGGCTCCAGCGGACTTTGTTTTCTCAAAAGTTGGACGGACTTAGATTTGAAACATGTTTTAAATCTTTCCGTCGAACTCGAGTCCGGTCGAAAAGTCCGCTTGTCTGTATGCTAGTTCAATGGACAAAACGCCACGCTAGGGCAGCTATTGGCTACTGGCTATGAACTTCCTTGTTTTAGTCCGGTCGTACGTCATCACGTACGACTTCGACGGACTTTGGTTGATCGTGTGTAGGCAAGTCCGTTCATTCAGAAAGTCTGTCATAAAGTCCGGGCAAAGTCAGCTGTAAAGTTCGCTCATGTGTACGCGGCATAAATCGATGGGTTTAGTTCTGCTTTAACCACTTCACTCAGAAAGGTTTTACCCCCATTTTTTGCGATTTGGCACTGTGTCGCTTTAACTGACAATTGCGCGGTCGCATGACGCTAGACATAAATAAAATTTATGTCCTTTTTTCCCCACTAATAGAGCTTTCTTTTGGTGGTATTTGATCACCTCTGCAGTTTTTATTTTTTTGCGCTATAAACAAAAAAAGATCGACAATTTTGAAAAAAAAAACTTTATATTTTACTTTCTGCTATAAAACACATCCAATAAAAAATGTAAAAAATCTAATTTCTATATCAATTTAGGCCGATGTGTATTCTGCTACATATTTTTGGTTAAAAAAAATCCAATAAGCGTATATTGATTCGTTTGCACAAAAGTTATAGCGTCTACAAACTATGGGATAGATTTAGGGACTTTTTATTTTTTTATTGTTTTTACTAGTAATGTCGACGAGTAACAATTTTTGCCGGGACTGCGACATTGCGGCGGACAAATCTGACACCAAGTGACACTTTTTGGGGACCAGCAACACCAATACAGTGATTAGCGCTAAAAGGAATACACTGTCACTGTATAATTGACACTGGCAGAGAAAGGGGTTAACGCGAGGGGCGATCAAAGGGTTAAGTGTGCTCCTAGGGAGTGCTTTCCAACTGTGTTGGGAATGCTGTGACTGGATGAAAACAGAGACCCGTGTTTCTGCTTAGCAGAAACACAAGACCCGCATCTTCCTCCTTCACAGAACGGCAGTCTGCCTTGTTTACATAGACAGACTGTTCTGCCTCTCCTGTGAACGATCGGCGGGTTTCCGGTGGCCATCGGGGCCACCAGACCCGCTGTTTGCCTCCCGCTGTGTCCAATCAAAGCTGAAACGGGGCTCCGGCAGCAGATGCACATGCGCCAAAGAGATTAAAAGAGAGGAATCACGTACAGGTACACGATTTTGCGCTTAAGGGCCACCCTGCCGCAGTATATGTACGCGGTTAAAAGAAGATTCCTAATCCTGATGTGTTAGCTTTGTGAAAGATGCCTCATGTTTCATGTGCTGGGATGAATGATTCCGGTGCATGCGCAGGAGTGACATCATCCCACACGGGCCAACTAGAACTGCCGGGGACTGGCAGCACCTGAAAGAAGCCGGGGAGACGATGCTTGCACAGGCGAGGTGCCTAGCGGGCATTGGACCAATGGGGCATAGATGATTATTCTTCCACTTAAACGGACCCTAATAATTCTCTACGTCCCCCTGAATTACTTTTTAACCCCTTTGAGGTAATTAAAGTGGAACTTTAGTCAGAAAATGAACCACTTAGCGCCCGGCCTATAGACAAATGACAGGCGGGCGGTGGCTTTGTTATCCTGAGTGGACGTCATGTGACATCCTCTCAGGAAGCGCCGATCACAGGGCCGGGCATGCGGCGTGATCTATCACCGGCTGTGTCCAAGGGGACACAGCCGTTGACTGATCAGAGTATCGGCTCGCTGCCGGTACCATGTGACCGCTGTGACCAATCACAGTAGGTCACATGACAGTTGTACACAATGGATGACGTTCTTTCATGCCATCCAATGTGTACAATTATGTTGCTAGCTGTGATTGGTCAATTTGATCACATGGTAAAGACAGGACCAATCACAGCCCATCTGTACCATGTGAATAGCTTAGACCAAACTAATCACAACAAAACAGACTGAATGAAACTATTTCATTCAGTAAAATGCTTGCTTATAGCAATGTAATGCACTTTTATAAGCAAACATAATTTGTAAAAAAAAAAAAATCCTGATCACTTCCCCACTTACTATGGTAACATTATATTGCTCTGGTCACAGTGTGTTAAAAAAATTGTAAAAAAAAAAAAAAAATAAACTTTTTTTTTTCTTTTCGTACTGTCACAGTGTTCCTGATCACCGCCACACCAGTTATATGATGAAGCTGTACTGCACTGGTGACAGCTGCCCCGAACCACCTCTTCTCTGGTCCCCTGTTGGCAATCCTGGTTCCTGCTCTTCTGTGAATTCCAATAGAAGGAGAGGGCATTCCAAATCCTTAGTATATGGTTTATTAAGTACACATAAAAGGATACAAGGAGCTTCCCGCTCTTCTGTGTCTGCCCAATAGCAAAAAAAAAGTTTGATTTTTTTTATTATTTTTTATTTATTCATTTTCCATAAAATTATGACAAAAAATATGACAACTTCAAAAAACCCACCATGCCTCCTACTAAATACTTTGGACTGTCTACTGTTCAAAGCGGGGTAGTTGGGAGGTATTTGTACTGTCCTTACGTTTTTCAGGTCTCAAGAAATGAGATAGGCCATCAGTACATTAGGACTGATCAATTTTCAGATATATACCATAGTTTGTGGACTCTATAACTTTCACACAGACTAAATAATATACAGCCATGGCCAAAAGTTTTGAGAATGACACAAATATTAATTTTTTTACAAAGTCTGCTGCCCTTTTATGATGGTAATTAGCATATACTCCAGAATGTTACGAAGAGAGATCAGATGAATTGCAATTAATCGGAAAGTCCCTCTTTGCTTTGAAAATGAACTTAATCCCATAAAAATACATTGTAAAAAATATGTACACTATATATATAAACTTGCGCTGATGGTGCAAAAATAGGGTAATACAAAAGTGAATAAAGCTGCTATACACAAAGTGCTAAACACTTGACCACAATGAAAATACATAGATAAAGCGCTCACAAACATAAACCCATCATAAGTGTAAAAAAGTAAAAAAAAACACAACGTAAAGTCCATAAAAAACTGAAAAAATTCTTCACATCTGGTGTGCAAACAGTGCAGAAGAAATGTTTCAGAGAATTTTTCAGGCGTACCAAGACACCCCCACATGTGTCCCCACACACCAGATCACAATGACACCCAGCTTTTCAGTCTGGGGGTCAATAAGGCTTGTACCGATATCCAAAGGACGTCAGGAGGACTGAATGGTGGAACTTGTTGGTAAATGTTTCTTCAAGATGATATCTCAGCCATAAACAGGTACCAGCATGTCTTTGGAGTGTGGGAGGAAAATGGAATACCTGGAGGAAACTCACGCAGGCACAGGGAGTATATGCAAACTCCAGGCAGGTACTGTCGTGGTTGGGATTTGAACCAACGACCCTAGTGCTATGCCTGAGTACAGGAACCCACTGGCCCATGGGCTTGTACCATTCATTCCGCCTGACATCCTTTGGATATAGGTACAAGCCTTATTGACCCCCAGACTGAAAAGCTGGTGTGTGGGGACACATGTGGGGGTGTCTTGGTACGCCTGAAAAATTCTCTGAAACATTTCTACTGCAGTGTTTGCACACCAGATGTGAAGAATTTTTTCAGTTTTTTATGAACTTTACGTTGTGTTTTTTTTCACTTTTTTACAGTTATGACGGGTTTATGTTTGTGAGCGCTTTATCTATGTATTTTCATAAAAATACATTGCATTTGTGAAGAAGGAATCGGGGTGCCCAAGAAAGTCTAGCAAGCGCCGGGACCGTCTCCTACAGTTGATTCAGCTGTGGGATCGGGGGGCACTACCAGTGCAGAGCTTGCTCAGAAATGGCAGCAGCCAGGTGTACATTGGCACACACAGTGAGGAGAAGACTTTTGGAGGATGGCCTGGTGTCAAGAAGGGCAGCAAAGAAGTCACTTCTCTCCAGGAAAAACATCAGGGACAGACTGATATTCTGCGAAAGTAACAGGGATTGGACTGCTGAGGACTGGGGTAAAGTCATTCAATCCCCTTTCTGATTGTTTGAGGCATCCGGAAAAAAAGGTGAGCGGTAACATCAGTCCTGTGTCATGCCAACAGTAAAGTACCCTGAGACCATTCACGTGTGGGGTCGCTTCTCAGCCAAGGGAGTGGAGTCACTCACAATTTTGCCTAAGATCACAGCCATAAATAAAGATTGGCACAAAAACATCCTCCGAGAGCAACTTCTCCCAACCATCCAAGAACAGTTTGGTGAGGAACAATGCCTTTACCAGCATGATGGAGCACCTTGCCATAAGGCAAAAGTGAAAACTCAGTGGCTTGGGGAGCAAAACATCAAACAATTTGGTCCATGGTCAGGGAACTCCCCAGACCTTAATCCCATTGAGAACTTGTGGTCAATCCTCAAGAGGCGGGTGAACGAAAAAAAAAACAAATTCTGACAACCTCCAAGCATTGATTATGCAGGAATGGGCTGCAATCAGTTAGGATGTGGCCCAGAAGTTGATTGACAGCATTCCAGGAGGAATTGCAGAGGTCTTGAAAAAGAAGGATCAATACTGCAAATATTGAAACTTTGCATAAACTTAATGTAATTGCCAATAAAAGCCTTTGACGCTTATGAAATGCTTGTAATTATACTTCAGTATACCAGAGTAACAGCTGACAAAAAGATCCAAAAACACTGAAGCATCAAAAATGAAAATTTGTGTCCTTCTGAAAACTTTTGGCCATGGTTGTACACTGATTTGGGTTATTTTCACCAAAGAATAGTAGCAGAATATATTTTGGGCTAAATTTATAAAGAACAATTATTTATTTGCAAAAGTTTATAACAGAAATGAAGAAAAAAAAAGATAAAAAAAAAGTGGTGATTAGATATGACCAAAATAAAGCTCTATTTGTGGGAAACAAAATGATAAAAAAATAGTTTGGGTACAATGGACACTATTCCTCCCACTGATACCAATGTTGGGGCACTATTCCTCCCTCTGACACCAATGATGGGGCACTATTCCTCCCACTGACACCAATGATGGGGCACTATTCCTCCCACTGACACCAATGATGGGGCACTATTCCTCCCACTGACACCAATGATGGGGCACTATTCCTCCCACTGACACAAAAGGGGCACTATTCCTCCCACTGATACCAATGATGGGGCACTATACCTCCCACTGATACCAATGATGGGACACTATTCCTCCCTATGACACCAATGATGGGGCAATATTCCTCCCACTGACACCAATGGGGCACTATTCCTCCCACTGATACCAATGCTGAGGCACTATTCCTCCCACTGATACCAATGCTGAGGCACTATTCCCCCCACTGATACCAATGATGGGGCACTATTCCTTTCACTGACACCAACTGGGCACTATTCCTCCCACTGATACCAATGATGGGGCACTATACCTTCCACTGATAGCAATGATGAGACACTATTCCTCCCACTGATACCAATGATGAGACACTATTCCTTCCACTGACACCAATGATGGGACACTATTCCCCCCACTGATAGCAATGATGAGAAACTATTCCTCCCACTGACACCAATGATGGGACACTATTCCTCCCACTGACACCAATGATGGGACACTATTCCCCCCACTGATAGCAATGATGAGACACTATTCCTTCCACTGACACCAATGATGGGACACTATTCCCCCCACTGATAGCAATGATGAGGCACTATTCCCCCCACTGATACCAATGATGGGACACTATTCCTCCCACTGATAGCAATGATGAGAAACTATTCCTCCCACTGATACCAATGATGGGACACTATTCCTCCCACTGACACCAATGATGGGACACTATTCCCCCCACTGATAGCAATGATGAGACACTATTCCCCCCACTGATAGCAATGATGAGACACTATTCCTCCCACTGATACCAATGATGGGGCAGTATTCCTTTCACTGACACCAACTGGGCACTATTCCTCCCACTGATACCAGTGATGAGACACTATTCCTTCCACTGACACCAATGATGGGACACTATTCCCCCCACTGATAGCAATGATGAGACACTATTCCCCCCCACTGATAGCAATGATGAGAAACTATTCCTCCCACTGATACCAATGATGGGGCACTATTCCTCTCACTAGTACATGTTTAGATGTACTAGGGGGAGCAATTGTTTGCATTGTTTACTCCCACCGATGCCATGACAACTTCTACTTACACTGGCCACAGTCTAGTCCCACTTAGGTCTGAAGGACAGTAAAGTTTTAAAGTTTGGAGACCCCTGCTTTAAAGTATAGCTACATGGATGGAATGGAGAGGGATTAGAACATCTGTCAGGTTTTTTTTACTGTCTGTGCCCCCATTTGGGAGATTTACCCTCTCTATTTGTCCTGTTTACCAGTTCTCATCCAAAGTGAAAGAAAATCCCACATTTTGTGTTGTCCCCAGAAAAGGAAGAGAGGGGGAATCAACCAGTGGGGACACTAGTTCTGGTGACTACCAGGGATTTTCTCACTTTGCAGGGATTTCCTATCACATCCTGTTTTGGTTGTGGGACAGGAAGTGAAGGGAAATCTCCCCATTAGGCCACAGATGGCAAAAAAAAATCTGACAGGCGTTATAGTCTATCCAAAAGAAAAAAAAAAAGTTTTTGCCTTTAGTTCTAATCTAAGGGCTTACAGTATTCACACAAGGGAAGGCGGCCTGTAAAGCGGAAAGAGGCGTGTGCTAATGCAGCTGGAAGTGACAGGTCCATAAAGACATGGATGAGCGAGTTTGTGGTGGAGGAACTTGACTGACCTGCACATAGTCCTGACCTCAACCTGATACCTTTGGGATGAATTAGAGCAGAGACTGCGAGCCAGGCCTTCTCGTCCAACATCAGTGCCTGACCTCACAAACGCGCTTCTGGAAGAATGGTCAAACATTCCCATAGACACACTCCTAAACCTTGTAGACAACCTTCCCAGAAGAGTTGAAGCTGTTATAGATGCAAATGGTGGGCCAACTCAATATTGAACCCTACGGACTAAGACTGGGATGCCATTAAAGTTCATGTGTGTGTAAAGGCAGGCGTCCCAATACTTTTGGTAATATAGTGTATGTGCGAATCGGATGAGGTTTTTTACCCCATCCAATTTGCATGACATGCGAGTGTGACCGGCTTTCAGTGGAGCCAGTTAACACATGCCCCGGGGGGGGGGGGGGGCGTAGTGTAAATTCTAAAAGGGTCCTGTGCGTTTTTTTGGGGGGTCTGGGTGTGAATTAAGGCAAAAATTTGGACCTGAACCGGTGAAAAGGAACGCACCGGACCCCAGGCTGGAAGCTGTGGCCGCACATATGCAAACAGGGCCTAAACGCCTGCCGCCTTCTGTGTCCGTGTGAATGAGCCCTTCTCATCACCGCTTTTGCTTTGGGCCCCGTTCACACTAGGCGTAGCTGGAACACGCCTTCCCACCCACTTTTGTTTTGTGTGTTTTTGCGTGTTTTTTGTGCATTTTCTTTGTGCGGGAGCTTCCATGTGTGAGAAATGCCCCTTTTCGGTCAGTGAGCTTCATGTGTTTTTTTACTGTGCGTTTTGGCACATTTAGGGCCGGTTCACACTGCTGCAGTGCGAATTTAGCGCGATTTTGATCCGATTGCGTTGCGAATTTGCATTGTGAATTCTTTATGTGTTCTTGTGATTCTACTGCAAATTTTGCAGTCTATGGAGCTGAATTCGCATCGCACACGGATCAAACTCGGACAGGACCCTTTTTTACGCAGTTTAGATTCGCAACACATTGGAAAACGATGTTATTAAAATGACTTGCGCATTTGAACGATTGCAGTGGCTCGAATTCGCAATAGAATTCGCAGCACTGTGAACCGGCCCTTAGTGAGCGTTTTGTTTTGCGCCAAAATGCACGTCTGCTAGCTGCGTTTGGGGTGCCATTAACGATGAATTGTGCCCCATATATACCATTATTATTATTTATGACTATTATTACCTCATATCATTAAAGAAAAATGGCACCCCATATACACCATTATTATTATTATATATGACTATTATTACCTCATGTTATTAAAAATGAATGGCACTGCAAGGGCGGCATGCATTGTAGTGCGTTTTTCACACGTTTCTGCGTTCGTTTATGGAAAGCGCACATGTAAATGGAGCCTTATATTGGCTTTTTATAAGTTACAGGTGAATATGGACATTGAATAAAAGGTTTAGTGTAATATATCATGTTTCGTGAGGTAAATAATACTTTTTTTAAAACTAAAGGTGTATATATCAGACCGAAAAGGGTGACAACTGAGGAGGAAAGAGGGATTTGGGTCCAAGCGGGGGACACTTGTGAGGGGAATGATGAACAGTGATTTTATTCCATGTGAGGGACACCTGGGAGCTTAATAGTTTCTATTTTTCACCGACCATTGACAGGTTCTCTTTACACCGCTGAGCTTCCCTCAGCACCTGCCCGGCCCTCACCCACAGGTTGCACAATAGCAGCCCATTCTACCACCTGCCTCCCCCAGCGCGCATGCGCCTCAACCGTTTCCTAGTGACCTCACCTCCCCGCACAACAATCATCCTCGGGGCCCGGCCCCGCCCATCGCCATCCACCACCACCTCCTCCTTTCCCTCGGACACCTGCAGCCTCTGACTTGACAAGCCCAGGGAGGAGGGGGCGTGGCTTCGCATTGTGCCGCTTGTCCGCGTTTCAATAAAGCAAGTTGAGCGCAAAGAAAAAAAAAAAAAAAAAAAAAGAAGAAACATTAGCGTGAGGGGGGCCGGCGCGGGGGAGGGGGAGGGATCCTCGGCCGGGCGATTTTGGTTAAAATATTCAAAATGGCGGACGGAGGAGCAGCGAGTCAAGATGAGAGTTCAGCGGCAGCGCAGGCAGCAGCAGCAGGTAATCATTACCGCGTTTTACATATTCATATTCATCCGCACACCGGCGGCTTAGCATAATTTATTAGTAGTCCGGATTATTCTAATGACGGCGGCCGTGCGGGCGGGCGGGAGCAGAGGAGGGGGGAAGGTACCGGGACCAGAGCGGGGAGGCGAGACACACCGAGCCCCGCTCTACTCCTCCACTACCGGACAACCGGGGGGGGGGGGCCCCCTGTGTGTGAGGGGGAGGGGAGGGGTGGGGGGGCCACACCGGGACACCGAACAATGAGAGGGGGAGGGGAGAGAACCGGAGAATAAACCCCCCCCCACCTTATCATTACTACTAATGTCTTATCAATAATATTATCATATCTATATATTATATATATACACCCCCTCCCCCACCTATTATCATCAATGTCATCTCATATTATATATCAATATTATTACCTCATATCATATCCCCCCCCCATTATATACCTATTATTATTACCTCATATCATACCCCCCCCCCATTATATACCTATTATTATTACCTCATATCATACCCCCCCCCCATTATATACCTATTATTATTACCTCACACCCCTCATTTATTACTAATGTTCCCTCATATACAAATATTATACCCTCTATTATATATATCACTATTATTACCTCATCCTGTATAATAATAAAATATATATATATTCTATATCCACCTTACTTGTTATATATTATCTTTACCTATCACTACTATTACCTCATACCAGTGCCCCATTATTATTATTATTATATCCCCCTTATCTATTATATATTCTTATTCACACCTTTACCTATTACTAATGTCCCCCCCCCCCCCATATCATACAAGTATTATTACCCCCCCCATTATTATTATTATTACTGTATACCCCCCTCACCTATTATTACTAATCTCACCTCATGTTATTTATATTATATATATATAATCTGGGTAACAAATGAGGATATATATATATATATATATATTCTCTACAGGGTGCAATATTAGAAAGGGGGGGGGGGGGGGGGCAGAACATTGATATGAGGGGACATTAGTTATAATAGTAATAGGTGAGGGCGGTATAAAGTGTGTGTATATAAATAATATCCACCCCCCCACACATATCACCATTATTACATAATACCCCCCACCCCCCATTACAACTGTCACCTCCATGTCATACAATGTCCCCCATTTATTATTATTACCTTTTATTACCCCCCCTCTTCTATTATTACTACTATCTCACCACATATTATACCCCATGTACCCCCCCCCCCTCAATATCTATTATTAGTAATGGCACATCACCTCATATGTTACCCAGATTATATGCCCCATTATTACCCTATATACCCCCCCTTCACTAGTTATTTAACACTTATTACCCCCCCCCCCCAACACCCCTTTCAATACTAATGTCACATCACTCATGTTAAACCAATATTACACCCCATTATTACTCTATATAGCCCCTCACTTTTTATTAATGCCACATCACTTCCTGTACCAAAAATATACCCCTCTATTGTGTGTGTGTATGTGTGTGTGTATATATATATATATATATTATATTCTCTCGCACACACACAACCCCCCCCCCCCCCTTTCCTTCCACCCACACTTTACTTTTACTTCATACTTCCCTCATTTATTACATACCCAGTTATTATAAATATATATATATATAATTACTGCCCTCACCTATTACTAATTTAACTAATATCCCCTCATATCAATGTTCTGCCCTCCCCCCTTTCTAATATTGCAACTATTGTACCCTATAGATATAGAATATATATATATATATCCCTCTCGCCCTCACCTATTACTATTGTTATTAATCTTAATGTTAATACCCCTTTACCCCCATTTTTTTACTACTAATGTCACATCACCTTATATATCAGTAATATACCCCATTATTACCCTATGTACCCCTCACCTATTATCTTTTTTTTTTTTTAGTACAATAAATTGTCTTATATACCCCTATTACTGTTATCACCCCGTAACATAAATAATAATTACTACTAAATAATATCACATCACCTCGTATTATTATAATAATGTTTCACCTCATTATTATTCCATACACCCCCCTCACCCAACCTATAACTGGTATTACCCAATAACACCCCTCCCACTTATTATTATTATTATTATTATTACCATATATTCACCTATTACTATCATTATTATTCCTATCCCCACAACTGTCCTGTACTTGTCTATGTCAGATCATCTCTTATTATATCTCCATTATTACCTTATACTGTCCTATTGTATACTCCTTATTACCACATATTCACCTATTACTATATCACTACTATTACCATATATTCACCTGCTCTTGTATATCACTACTATTACCATATATTCACCTATTACATATCACTACTATTACCATATATTCACCTGTTCTTGTTGTATATCACTATTATTACCATATGTTCACCCATTACTCTTGTATAATACCAATTATTACCATATATTCACCTATTACTATTCTATATCACTATTATTACCATATGTTCACCCATTACTTTTGTATAATACTAATTATTACCATACATTCACCCATAACTATTCTATATCATGATTACTATATACCCCATTGACACTTATTATAAATATCCCCATTATTGCCATGTATTCCCTCACCTGTTTCATATGCTTATTAAGCAGTGTTGGTCTATTGTAATCCATTCCTGTACAGATCTCACATATTCTTCACATTTCCCCCTGTGCCCCGATCATTAGAAGTTCTATCGTTATTCTGTACTCCTCACTGAATTACAAATATTCCCACTATCCCCTCCTCATTCCTCCTCACCTGTTATGATCATGAGGAGTCAGTGATGGCCTATTATAATCCTCATCCGTCCTATACCCATCTCACACATTGTTATTATCAATGCACCCTGATCACATGGTATATTATCATTTCTATTACTATTCTGCACTCATCACTTATTATAATTACCCCCCATTATTACTATATACCACCCTGTTCTTTGAGTATTAAGCAGTGGAGGCCTATTGTAATCCATTCCTGTGCTGTACACAGATCACCCATTATTATTATGATGATAAATGCCTCCCTGTGCCCTGATCACCCGTTATATTTATAATTTCTGTTATTCTGCACTCACCACTTATTATAAATATCCCCATTATTACTGTATACATACCCCCCCCCCCCCTTACCTGTTCTATGATTATTAAGCAGTGGTGGCCTATTGTAATCCTTCCCTGTCCTGTACACAGATCACACATTATTATTATTACCACGATGTGCCCCGATCACCCATCACATTATCATTTCTTCTTATTCTGTGTCCATCACTTATAAACATGACTATTATCACCCTGATCCCCCCCCCCCCCCCCCCCACACACCTGTTCTATCATTAGGTGCTGACCCATTCTAATCCATAGCACCATGCCTGTCCTGTGCCCATCTCACTTGTTATTCATACTGCCCCACTCACCCATTATATCACCATTTCTATTCTAAATCTCTGCACACCCTTTATTATCCACATTATTACCCTACAGCCCCTGTATCCTGTTTGCTATACTGCAAATATTACCATGTGCTGGCCTGTTATTACCCATATCACCAGATCTGTGTGTCTGTCCCTTATTAATATTACTATTATTGCCATTTCCACCCTCACCTATTATTTATTAATATTAATTAGTTCTGACCTATTATTACTCCTATCACCAGATCTGTCCCACACTCCTATCATTATTATTGGTAGTAGTATTGTCAACCCGTGCCCAGCTCACCCCTTATTAATATTCTTATTAGGAGACTCCTTATTATTATTATTAACGCCCCCATTATTACCCTATACCCCATTATTATTAATCTCTACTACCCCATTATTATTATGTTGCCCCATGCCCAGCTAACCCCTTATTACCCTATACCCCCCTTATTATAATAAAAATGGGACAGTGAAGAATAATAATAATAAAGCAGGGGGAGTATGGGGTGGCATAATAATAATAATTGGACAGCCAAGGTTAATTAATGTCACCCTGTGCCCAGCTCACTCCTTATTACCCTATACCCCCCCCTTTTATTATTAATCTCTGCTGTCCTATTAATATTGTGTCACCCCATGCTCAGCTCACTCCCTATTACCCCCCACTTTATTAATATCCGCTGTCCCATTATTATGATGTCACCCGCTATTACCCTATACCCCCCCGCTCCTTTATTATTATGTGCTGACCCAATTTTATTATGTCGCTCCATGCCCAGCTCACTCGCTATTACCCTATGCCCACCCGCTCCTTTATTATTTTTAATCTGCGCTGACTATTTATCATGTCATCCCATGCCCAGCTCATCCATTATTTACTACCCTCACCTGTTCAGTCACTTATCTTTTATTAATCCACGATAACTCATTATTATTTGTCACCCTGTGCCCATTATTGATCATGCCACCCTGTACCCCCCCCCCCAACCTCTTTATATCATTAATAACCTGTGAAGACCTATATACTCTTTCATCCTGTGCACAGCTCACCACCCATTACATTATCATTTCTATTATGAATCTGTGGCCACCCCCTTTATTATAATCACCATTATTATCTTCTATTCACTGGCACAATATTATTTAGTAGTCCATGCCAATGGACTCTTAAGATCACCAAAATTCTGTGCACCCTCCCCTCATTTGTTATTAATAATCTCTTCTCGAACGTTTATATTATATGTTTATGTAGTTTTTTTTTTTTTTTTTTATATGTTCCTTGCTGACCTGTGCTGGATCTCATTAGTAATTGCTCCCTACTGACCCATTATTAATACATTTTATTCTGTAATTATTAACCTTACCTTATTGGACACCACCCCCAGACCCATTATTATCATCGCTATTAAAAAAAAAAAAAAAAAAAAATATATATATATATATATATATATATATATATATATATATATATATATATATATATATATATATATATTATTCTGCTAATGTCTACTGATCCGATCTGTTATCATTATTAACTTCCGCCCATCTGACACCCTCTGATCAGTTATCTGTCTCATGGGTTGCCTCAGTTCTGGTGCGTAGTTTTAAATAACCTTGGCTTCTTTGTGTGATACCCCCCAGACTCATTATTATTATATTTTATATTATTAATAAACTTGTGAAAATTTCTCTCTCTATTAAAAAAAAAAAAAAAAAAAAAATATGTATATATTATTTATATATTATTATATAAACATATTATATTATTAATAAACATAAACTTGTGAATATTTATCTCCCTCTCTAATATTTTATATATATATATATATATATATATTAGAGAGAGAGGGAGATAAATATTCACAAGTTTATGTTTATTAAGAATATATAAAATATAATAATAATCTCCTTGGTTGTCTTCAGATTACCCTCTATTGTGTTCTCCGCATTAAGAATTAACCTCCGAACTTTAAAAAAAAAAAATCCGTAATCCCCTACCTGAGTCCTTTTTGCTCACCTGAAATATTGGCGCTGGACCCCACATACTATACTGTTTACATCCCTGTATTTTTTTTATTATAATTATGACATCCATTGCTGTTTGCGATCACTTTCCGTAACAACCCCGTTCCCCATATTGATTTACTTTGTGTAGCTACTGCGTCATCCAACCAAAAACTTGGCTGCTAATATATCTATTATTATTATTACCCTCACTTGCTGTTTCATTGGCCCCGAATCTCAGTCAAAATTTTATTAAATTTTTTTCGATTGTCATTTCTTCCAGCGACATCAACTGTTCATTGGAAGCATTGATACCAATTTTTTTTTTTTTTTTTACCCGTAGACCCCATTTTAGCATTATTAGGATTAACCTTCTTGCCCTCCCTGGCCATATTGGGATCACCACTATTATATTTTATTTATTTTTTTTTTTTTATCATTGCCTTCGGTGGCTGTCTCTGCCCTTTGCACGCCCTGACATCTTATTATTTCATTCGTCTTCGGGACGCGAAGTTGTCAGACAGCCGCCAATCAGACGCAAACCTGCAGCGGAAAATGACAGACCGAGGACAGAAGTTTGGTTCTGATTGGCGTCAACGTGACCAAAGGGAAATGGATCTCGGGGTCGGTGATTATTATCCAGGGCAGGTCAGTGTTGCCCGTATTACTCTAGGTGTCTGCCCTGCTCAACCCCCCCCCCCCCCCCGTGTTTATTATTACCAGTATTTTATCTCTGGACCCAGCGAGCGTTCACTGGGCCTCGTTTTTATGATTAGCAGCCTCAACTCCGCAAACTGCCCCCCTCTTACTCTTGTTAGAATTATTATTATTGGCCTGGGCTTCGCTCTTTCCTAGGCCTTTTTATTATTAATGCCATTATTATCTCGGCTGACCCTTCGCTATCTGCCCAGAGACTTTAGATTATTAGTCATGATCAGTATTGCCACTTCTATTGGCCGCAACTTACCTTCTCATCTCTTCTAACCGCCCCTTGACCCCCCCCCCCCCCCATTATATTATCATTCCACTAATCTGTCCTCATTTGTTACCATTATTTTATTTTATTTCATCTTAACTCATTAATAATTTTGTTTACCGGTCTTCAGTACATCACTATTTTTGCTCCTGGTTCCCCTCGGCTAGTCTGTCTAACACTGTTACCAATATTATTATCACTGACCCTCCTATCATCTATCTGCCCCTCATTATTATTAATGCACCAGCGATCTGTGGCCCCTCTGTCTGCCCCCCCGTGATCGCATTATTTATTAATAGCCTTCCTTCTCTTGCTGCTGCTGCTGGTTTTTTTTTTTTTTATTATCCTAAAGCTGTGTTTTACCTGTGAATATCTATTTATTACCACCGGCCTTATTGTCATCTGCAAGCCTTGCTTGTACCGTACCGATCGAGAGTACAAAGCTATATATTGAATGCTGCATTCTAGGGTCTGCTTCCATGCTTGTGCGTTTGTTATATAGAACTGTGAAGGCAGAAAAAGTGGTCCACCTAGTCTGCGCCTTTTTTTTTATTTTTTATTTATTTTTTTTTTTTAATTTTTAATGCATTATTTTGAAATTGTGTTGTTAAATGCCAACAGTGATTATGGTCTTTTTTTTTTTTTTTTAATTTTTTTTAATTTTTTTGATACAAAGGATGGACGATGCGCTGACCGCACAAAACTAGAGGCGCTGGCGAGGGTTGCTAGTATTAATAATAATATAAAAGCGGCTGCATTTTTAACCTTTTGCACTCTGAAACGCCATGGTGTGTATGTGTTTGTATATACTAAGCTGAAGCAGAGGGTGTATGGTCTGTTAACTGAACATCAGAGATATATATATATATATATATATATATATATATATATATATATATATATATATATATATATATATATATATATATATATATATATATAATCTCTGATGTTCAGTTAACAGACCATACACCCTCTGCTTCAGCAGTGACTTTTTTTTATTTTTCATAAATATATAAAATTATGAAAAAGAAAAAAAAAAATATATATTATATTATCACTGCTTTTTTTTTTTTTTTTTTTTTTTTTTAATAAAGAAAAAAAATATTATATATATATATATATATATATATATATATTTAATTAAAAAAAAGCAGTTATAATATATAACAAAAAAAAAATTATATATATATATTTTTTTTTAATATTGCGCGTGACCTGATTTAGGGTTTCTGACATTCGCAGCGAGAGTCTGATCATTCAGTTTAATATTTTGGTTCGCCATGTGTTGCGGTAGTTTTTGGTTACGCTCAGGCTGTCGCTGGATTTATGAGGATGCAGCAGCGCAAATAATAGGAAATATCTGATAAGTCATTTTGCAACCGTGTTTACGCAGAGTTGAATGTGCATTAGCTGTTGGCTTTTTATAAGGAATATTCAGAGTCTTGCCTCTCGAGGGAACTAAACGTGAACAAGAGGGCTGAACAGTGTAAAGAAGAAAAAAAAAAAAAAAAAATCTGTATTACATGTTAAATAGGATGACATACAAGGTGAAGCCTTTGATGTTGTTGTGGGCATGTAGCGTTACAAATCTGTGTTTTTTTTTTTTTTTAAGCTCCGCATGTTTTGAAAAGTGATTTCCTCCCCCTCTCCTTGTTTTACATATTCATTTCCTTGGTCTGGGTTTAGCATACTTTTTTAAAGGGACCTGAAGTCTTTTCAAACTAGCAAAGCTGTCGGTGTTTTTAAACAAGGGGAACCTTTCCCGGGCCAACCCGAAAAGGCTTAGTTTGTAACGGCTGGGCGTTTCAGAACAGCTGTAGATAAATGTATTCAGTATTTTTTTTTTTTTTTTTTTTTAAATCACCTACAGTGTCCCTTTCTTGCCCCCCCCCCCCTCCTCCTCCCTTCCACCCCTCTGCCGTGGGGCGTTCCCAGTTACAGCAAGCAGTACACTACAACAAAGCTTAACCGCATGGATGACATTCATAGGAAAACATGTACAAACCTGTAAAAGCCAAAGAAAATCACATATCGGGGCCTGTTCTCACTAGCAGTGCCTTTTCCTTACCTCCTTTTTTAAATAGCTGGTGTAATTAATAGATGCTTCATTGTTGTGTGAAATCGCAGGGACAAAGAGGTGTGTTTTCTGCGAGAGGCTCGGGGTCAGAGGGCAAATTGTACCATATTTATTTATTTATTTTTTTTCTTCTCTTATATTATCTTTGCAACCGACATAAAGCAAGGTGCCCACACTTCCTGCTCTGCAATAAAGAGCTGCGAGCAAACCGCTTTGTGTTATTCCATGGTCATCCTTTTTGGTTTTTGATTGATATATTTTTAGGTTTTTATTTATTTTTTTTGTTTTTTTCTTTCCCTCTGACCTAGCAATTTGTTCCTAAAGTGATTTGGCCATGCTAGCAAAGCCTTTTGTCTGTCAAGCCCCCCGTCACAGTTTGGTGGCTGGTATGCTTTGATGGTCTGTTTTCAAGTTCCCTTCTATTAGTATAATGTGTAGGTAATTATTTGATTAGATTCCTGGTAGGCAGGTACTCTTAAGTTGCCATTGATTTTTAATTTATTATTTTTTCATTTTTTTTTTCTGTCCTAACTTTTTAGTACAGTTGCTTACCTTGTTATTATACGAGATTTATATAGCGCCAACAGTTTACTCAGCGCTTTACAATGTATAAGGGGGACAACACAATTACAGTACAATACAAAAGGTACAGGAGGGCCAGAAGATTGTAATTATTTAACCAAACGTATATTATATAAATGTTTTTTTTTTTTTGTCATATTTATTTCATCAGCTTGTGGCATTGCACAATTTAAAGTAGTCTTGTTTTCGTTTTTTTTTAATGAAATATTGCATACAAAAATGTGTGTGTATATGTATATGTGTGTGTGTGTATATGTGTGTATGTGTATATATATATATATATATATATATATATATATATATATATATATATATATATATATATATATATATATATATATATATATATATATATATATATATATATATATATATATATATATATATATATTTCTCATATATATCATACAGAGGTGTATACTTATGTTTGTGTCTTTAGGGTATGGGTACCCATTTTAGTAAGGGTCTACAAATGCATAAGTTAATATCAATTGAATTAAAATATTATAGACAAATCTTTAAATATACAGATTTATTTATTTTATTTTTTATTTTTTTTGCAAATATGCTTTGTAAACAAAGTTGCAAATTGTCCTGATTACATTGTAAAATATTCTTTGGCCACATATGTGTAGGAGCCAGCTTTTATCTGTATGCTGCCTATATAGCATAATTAATCTAAAGTTTGATGCCAGATCTCTCTCTAAGTTCATAGCCTCGTATATTCTAATGTAATTATGATGTACAGGGTAATTCATCCACCTAGACTCTGTCCCTGTGGCGGGAAGTCATTCATTAGGAAATCAGATGTGCTTTTTCATGAAAGAACAAAGAATTATTGCCTGCGTTCATAAACATGGTGATTACGGGGCTTCCAGGAAAAAAAAAAAGCCCCGGCCTGTAAGGTACGCGCCGCTAGCAGGCGATTGGTCGGGGAGCCGTGCTGTAGGCCCAGCAGATGAGGCCTCGGGATAATTGCTCCTGCATTATGAATGGCTACAAACTCTGCCCTGTGGTGTGTATCTTATAATAATGTATGTCTGCCTCAGACGGCAATGGATGTGACACTGGTCATTTGCCGTGACCTTGGAACCCTGCTTACGCTTTTTATTAAGAAAATAATAGGTTGGCTTTTTGCTTTGTTGGTGCAGGCTGACAACCGGTAATTAAAACGGGGCCCCTGCTGTGCCCACCAGCGGGATGAATATGAGCGGTGAGGTTAGGGTAATGCATATCAGCCTGGCTCTTCACAAACTTTTTTAGCACTTTTTTTTTTTCCTTTTTTGGTGGCCTTTGCAGTCCCGACTGTTCTCATATAGGCTAAGTTGCGGTGGCTGGTGCAATGCCCTTTAAGAGGAATCTTTAGTCTTGGTTTTTTTTTTTTTTTTTACCATTTTAATCTACATGTGTGAATGCAATGTTCCTGCTGTAAGTGATCTTATCACTGTGCAGTAATGTGTTTTTTTTTTTTGTGTGTTTTTTTTTTTTAAAGCTTTTCTCTCTATATTACATAAAGTATAACTATATGTACATGGAGGCAACCATAGTTGCTTGTTGCATAAACATGTTGCACTTTCGGCTTGATAGTGCTGATATGAGATAGAAGCCCCACCGTGTATTTTTGTGCTTTCAAGAATCCTGAGTTTGGAATGGGCTGACAGCACCTCAACACATGAAAAAAAAAACAAATGGTGCAGCATTTTTGCAGTCAGTATATCAACTCGCAGTATATATGTGTTGCTGTAGTGCAGATGCGTTGTCAGCTACTGTATGCAAGTGTCAGGCTATCATTCTTCATCTCAATGAACATTATACTATACTTGAAATTCCCTCTCCAGGCAAAATACAACGCCAGCTGATCCCCAAACAGCCCCTTGCAATGACATCACTCCTCTTCTGGGTCCTGAGAGGACCCCGCTGCTGGACAGCCAATAGGAAGTGCCCATGTCGTGCAGGCATGGAGGTGGACACCAGAAGGAGGACCCCCCCCCCTGCTAGATGTAAACAGAAGAGGCGAGAAGGGTCAGACTTGAGCACCAGCTAAAGGAAATTCATTTTTTTTTTTCTTCTTTTTATATCCCGAAGATGTTGATGATTTAAAGTGTTACTAAACCCACAACAGTAACATCAGTCTGTATATGCAGTAAAGTATGCTTGTCATGCTCACTGTGGAACCTAAGGGGTTAATCAAAAGGCTGTTTGGTCTTGTCTTCTCTGATCCTCCCCTTTTACTGTCCCCAATCTATTTGCTGATAGAACAGAGCCCTAGAAGGCACTCTGCACATACTTCGTTTGTGTACTTCTAGAGGTGTTTTTTTTTTCTTTTTGGGAGGGTGCATGTGATCAGCACAGGGCCAATCAGCACTGTCCAGACAAAGTCAGGGGTCACGCAGCCTCATAGGACAGTGAGAGGAAAATGAAAAACTGATATGCCCCGTACACACGGTCGGACATTGATCGGACATTCCGATGACAAAATCCATGGATTTTTTTTCCGACGGATGTTGGCTCAAACTTGTCTTGCATACACACGGTTGCACAAAGTTGTCAGAACATCCGATCGTTCTAAACGCGGTGACGTAAAACACGTACGTTGGGAGTGGGACTATAAATGGGGCAGTAGCCAATAGCTTTCATCTCTTTATTTATTCTGAGCATGCGTGGCACTTTGTGCGTCGGATTTGTGTACACACGATCAGAATTTCCGACAACGGATTTTGTTGTTGGAAAATTTTATAGCCTGCTCTCAAACTTTGTGTGTCGGAAATTCCGATGAAAAATGTGTGATGGAGCCTACACATGGTCGGAATTTCCGACAACAAGGTCCTATCACACATTTTCCGCCTGAAAATCCGACCGTGTGTACGGGGCATAAGACATCGCATGTGATTCACACCGCGCTGCTGTGCAGATCACATGCGATATCTGTGCAGTGCGAATTCAGCCATACAGATTGGGTGAACTCGCATCGCATTCGCACCAAAATGGACCCCTTTTTGTGGTCCGCACTGTAATTGGATCGGACCCATGCGATCCGATTCCTGCACCGTTTGGCACATTGTACAGCGATCTGCGGACTGATCTGGGGGTGTCATTATCTTTGCATTGACGTCTGAAGCGGTTCGCAGATGTCAGTGTGAACTGCCGGCAGGTGACATGCGATGCGGGAACCCACACCAGAATCGCACTGGTTCCCGCATCGCTTGTTTCTGAACCAGGACTGCACCAGACACTGATAGAAGTCATAAGACTGTTATATACTGCTGATGAGAAAGCATTAGCAGTTTATATTTAATAATTGCATTTCCGTGTACTGTGGAAGACCAGATATAGTGAATACAGGGTCCGGGGTTTAGTAACACTTTTTAAGTGGAGTTGCGATTAATTCACGTTTTACTGTGCGTCGCAACACACAAGCGTGAAGCCACTTTCTCAGTGCAAATCTTCAGACTGCCCAGAATAGAATATTCTGGCCATCAATAAACTGATCTTATTACAGTCATTCAGCATGGATGCTAATCACAATCCCTTTTATGCAGATGGCTACTGGAAGGAGAATTCACAAAACTGTTTATATAGCACTGAGGAAATCTGACTGCTTTCAGTTGAATGTAGTAAAAAAAAAAAACTCAAATATGGTAGTCACTAAAAATACACTCCTCCTTTTTTTAAGTAATGTTTACAAACAATTAAAGGAGCAGTCACTTCTATACCAATAAGCTGGAGGTGTTATCAGGAATTCAGAGATAACCTGAGAAGGAGATTGCTCAGGCAGGCGTGCCATGGTGTATATTGATGTGGCCTATGGTCCTGTGTGCTCATTATATACACCCATTCAATTCATGTGGTGTTTTTTAGACGCTGACCCCCTTCCATCAAAGAAACCTGTAATTTTACATGGGTAACGGCAAACATGTTGCTAGTTTCCACTTAAGCATGGGTGTTATGTCTTTTTTTTCTTCAAGCATGTTGGCAATACATTCTGCAAAGGAGGTGTTTTTATTTGTAGCTTCATGCATCAATGTATGTAGAATACAGAACATTTTACATGCAGTGGCATTCCTGTGGAAGTTGCATTTGTTGGAATCCGCACTAAAAATGCAGCAAGCAAGATTCTATTAAAAGGACGCCTGGCTTGGTTTGGCTGTTTTCATGCTGATCAACACTTTTTTTATTTATTTATTTTTTTTTCTGTGGCACTAACCACAGAAATGCATCAGTTTTGTGTGAAATGCGTTGCTGCAATTGGAGTACTTGTTCCAGATTAACAAATTCAGGAAGTGTGGGAGCTAAAAAGCAGCCAGCCAACTTGGCAGATGACCTCCATATTTCTTTTCACGTGGATTTCATTAATAAAACGCATCTTATTAAAACATAAAGGTGAGATTTGTGCGATTAAAAAAAAAAAAAAATTGACACACACACAGCTCATTGTACTGTAGGTTCAGTTGCTTTAGGCTGGAGTCACAGCTGTGCGTGAATCGCATCAAAAAGCATGTTAGCGCACATTTTTTGCGGTTTTTTATTTTTTTCCTTTTGCATTGCGTTCATTTTGTATTGACTGTCAAAGCTTGTTATAACCTACAGCAATATGCATCATGATGTGCCAATGTGCACTGTGACACGGGTTGATGACCGTCTTGACAGGGTTTTTTCAAGATGTTTTTTGGTTAATTTCCATTTATTACAATAGAAATTGCATGAAGCAAAAACCAAGGTGTGAATCCAGTCTAATTGTGCTCTAAAGTGCAGAGCCAGGAATGGGCCAGGAGTCTGTTGACTGACTTCTATTAGGACACATGAGATTGGTCTGGCACTGGGCACATCTTAGGGACACCCAGTATAAAAAGAATTGGTGTTTTACAAAGGGAAACCAGCTCTAATACATGGTTAAGTAACCGATATTTGCCTCAAAGCCAGTGGGGTAACGGAGACACATCTATATGTTTGGTACAAATGTTGCAGCACTCAGTGCTGACCTTCAAAAACCAGATCCAGAAGCTGAAGTGCTTTTGCAGTTAGAGAAACTGCAGTCTGCTCACATAATTTGTAAATTAAAAAAAAAAACAAAAAACATCTTTGCCATTCTGAGGCTTCCCTCCAACCACTTTGCATTATTTATATATACCGTGATTCTGTACTTGCCAAATATTCAGCAGAAATCTCCCTCCACTAAGTCTGGCTACAGCCATTTTAACTGTGGGCAGTTGAAGCTGCTGCCTGTTCACTTCCTGGATCTACCCAGACACACACCTCCAGCTCTGCAGCTCTCATTGGCCCTCTTATGACTCCCCCCTTCCTGGCAAACTCTCACGAGAGTGAGAGAGCTGTGCATGATGTCAAAAGCCTAGGCTAATGACCAGGCAAGGAACAGGAAGTGGGCTTTATAAGGGATTTACTGGCATAAAAAAAAAAAAAAAAAAAAGTTTTACTATCCAAAGTTAAAACAACAACAAGGGCATAAGATTTAATACACGAAAAGATGAAAAAAATGACTGAAGGTTCGCTTTAAAGTGTTACTAAACCCACAACAGTAAAATCAGTCTGTAGTTGCAGTAAAGCATGCTTGTTATACTTACTGTGGAACCTGAGGGGTTAATCCTCTGCATTGTGTAAAAAAAAAAAAAAAAAAAAAAAAAAAAAGCTGTTTGATTCTGGATTTTCAGATCCTCCCATCCTTACACTGTCCCCTGATTTCCTGATAACGCGGAGCCTATGGAGTCAGGCTGCACATGCTCAGTTTGGTGTGTATTGCTAGAGATGGGTTTTAGCAGCCCCTGAAGTCTCCTCAATGTGTTAAACGTCCGTTTACCAGCTGCAGTGTACATGAGGCCTAAGCACAGCAGTTTGAACAAATGTATCCAGAGCTGGAAGTGCCTGTGATTCATGGCTTTCATTTAGGCTGCATTCACACCTGAGCGTTTTCAGCTCATAAAACGCCCGAAAAACGACCAACAAGCGAAATCCCATTCATTTCCATGGCGCCTGTTCACATCCCAAGAGTTTTGTCACCTGAAGCAAAACGCATGAGAAACTGAGCTCAAAAAAAGGACATGAGCTTCTTTACAGGTGTTTTTCTGCCTTTTACATTGGTGACATGAGCAAAATCGCAGTAGAAAAAAAAAAAAAGCGCGGTAACGCGCAACTTTGAAATGCAGAGATGTGAATGCAGCCTTAATATTTGAGCCCAGTGAGTGTGGCTCACTCTTGTGTTGTCACAATAGCCGGTGGCAGGGTTGCTTATTTACTATTTTTTTTTTTTTAGAGGTTTTTAATGCAGAGACTTGGGACTGCCAATCAGAAATTCCCTTTTCTTTAGCCTGACCTCCCAAAGCTGCTAAAAGTAAATCGTTGGGCATTTTGTGCATATAATGCTTATTTTCCCTATTGGGTCACTGGCGATTTTTCTGTTTCTTTCTATAGAACTGTATGCAATACATGTAATAGACAGCATTTTATGTACTTGTAATGTTTGCGTTATCCACTTTTTTTTTTTTTTGTATTTGTTGCTTTTTTTTTGTATAGCTTCATAAGGCCTAACTGTATAAATTACTAAGGGCCCATTCACACTTATCGAATTGCCACAGTGCTTGGCAAGGCACCTTTTCATGGTTTGGTGCGATGCAGTGCCAATTATTGTGAATGGCATCCCAACATATCTTGCTGATGGACATGATGCTGTGCGTGCTGACGAAAACATGCTGCTGGCACAATTTTTGGTCAGTTGTGGTGCATTGGGCAGTCTGTTCAAATGGAACATGGGACACAATGTATGTAAACGAAACGTGCGTGCCTGTAAAGTATACTCCGTGTGTGTGTGTATATATTATATTATATTATATTCTAACACGGGGCGGCATGTTAGCATAAGTCTGATCATTGGAGGAGAGCAGGCGGAGTTCCCAGCCTAGCTAGAAAGCTGACCACACTGTGCTCTCTTGCCTAGTGTGGTCCGTTTTTTAATAGGAAAGCAGGACTGGCAGGAATACCAGGGAATGCACACAATGGAAGCAATACAAAGAGGATAGGATACTTTTTCATATAAGTACATACAGAGCTGCACGATTCTGCCTAAAATTAGAATCATAATTTTTTTTTTTGCTTAGAAGATCACAATTCTCGCGGCGTAACATCATCTTTCACA
Source organism: Lithobates clamitans (assembly GCA_037952925.1). Classification (NCBI taxonomy): domain Eukaryota; kingdom Metazoa; phylum Chordata; class Amphibia; order Anura; family Ranidae; genus Lithobates; species Lithobates clamitans. The sequence goes on from JBBGZY010000850.1 coordinate 349,216, forward strand.
TTAAAACAAAAAAAATTGGGCTAACTTTACTGTTTCTTTTTTTTTGTTTTTTTTTTTTATTATTATTATTATTATTATTATTATTCATTGAAGTGTATTTTTCCCCAAAAAATTGCGTTTAAAAGACCGCTGGGCAAATACAGTGTGACATAAAATATTGCAGCAACTGCCATTTTATTCCCTAGGGTCTCTGCTAAAATATATATAATGTTTGGGGGTTCCAAGTAATTTTCTAGCAAAAAAATATTGATTTTAACTAAAGAAACAAGTGTCAGAAAAAGATTTAGACTTTAAATGGTTAAACTTCCTGCATTTACAGGTTGTTAAAAACTTGTCAGACTGCCTGGATTTTTTTCTTTACACACAGAAGTTTATCCCTTTTGATCTAATAAGGAAGAGTTAGTTACAATGTTTCATGTTAACTTGGCAGACTGCCGGGATGTTTTCTTTTGACAGCTGAGTGAGCAGATAAGTCTCTCCACTTGTTATATGAAAGAATCGGCAAACTCTGCAATAGAGATCATCAGGGGGGTTGAATCGAGATCACGATTTTTTAACAATTAATTGTGCAGCTCTAAGTACAGGGTACATATCAGGAATATGAAATGTTGGGTTTACATTACATATTGGGGTATAGGCCCTAATATGTATAGAAAGTTTGATTTGATATGTGCTCTGCTGTTGCCCGTCCCCCGTCGTCCTCCTTCTGCAAATGCTAGTTGCCTGGCTGTCGTGCTAATCTGATGGCTTCAGCCGCTTACGTCACTGAATTGCAACCAGTATGCTGATTTTGCATTTCTCTCCATTTGCTACATGCTTGTTCCAGCTAATTGACTCTGAAAGTATCGAAGTTCCATATTATTTACAACAACCGGACAGTAGAATTTTCCTCCTGTAGAAAACACCGGCTTGGTAATCTAGTATGCTGGTGGCAGAAATGCGGTACATGTTGGTGTAGCTAGAGCATTACCAGGAAAGGACTATTCCTTTTATAAAATGACAAATAAATGTACAATGGAGGAAAACCGAAAAATCCCCTCTAAGGAACCAACTGTAATAGTTAAACGGCATTGGGCTCTGAAGACTTGTCCATCCCCGGCTGTGATATGTCAGACCTCACTTTGCTATTTAAGGGGTTAACAGTCTGCAGTGTTCATGACGAGTAATTAGCAATACATTGATGGTTATTGGTAGCCCACCTGTAGGTGCAATCGCAGGGTGTTTACAAATGAGTATTGGTAAAGACTGGATGTCAGGGGGTTACAGTATTGGCAGATTTGTGGCATTTAGTGGGGCTGTCAGCAGATTAACAGGGGTGGTGTACTGGTGGTGGTGGTAGACCTGTGGTTGCCATAGGGTTAAATGAATGCAAGTTACAAATGATAAGACATGTTCTGCCTTAAAGGGGATTTAATGGCTAATCTGTCGGGGTATCAATGATGACTGCTAATGGGTTAAAATTGCTGGCAGACATTTGTCTTTCAAGTGGTTAATATAACAGATCGCAGACTTCTGGCCGTGGAGGTTGGGAGTTGCAGACCTGCAGCTGTAAGAAGGTGACGGAGCATCTGTGGCATCTAAGGGGTTAAATTAACCTAACCAACAGACCCATAGCAAAGGGTTTATTGCAGTAACTTCTGGTTAGCTCAAATAACAGTGCGGCAGACTCCTTTGTCAGAGGGTTAATGGTGGGAAAGGTCAGAAGCATTTGTCTGTAGCTAGTGCTGGCAGACAGGGGGTTAACTAAACGGAGCTGTGGTCTTTGGAACTGTATCAGGCTGGGGGGGGGGGGTTAATGCCGGCTGAATTAATGCTGGTGGCTGCATTTTAGGTGTCAGTAGTCTCCGGCAGTCAGGGGGTTAATGAGGCTGGTGTGCTTTACTGTGGATGGCCCGGCCTGATTTGAATAAACATGTCAGTGTGGAGGAGGAGGAGGACATTATTGTAATGGCGCCGCTCCCCCAGCCTCTCATGTTTAGTAATTATCCAACCATCTCCTCCTTCTCCTCAGGCCTGTTTATATCTGTGCTTCAGCCCATGTGCTCTTCTGTGCACAGTGCTGATCCTACTGCAGGCGGCCTTCTCATCCACCTAGCCGGGCCTCTTCTCACTTGGGTTACGCTCTCATCCACCTAGCCGGGCCTGCTCTCACTTAGGCTGGCCTCTCATCCACCTAGCTAGGCCTGTAAGTCACCCTGCGAGGCTTATCCTCACTCAGGCTACCCTTTCTTCCATGTTGCCAGACCTACTCTTACTCTGGCTACCCTCTTATCCATCTAGCCAGGTTCACATCCACCCAACCAGGTCTAATTCTCACCCAGTCAGACCTCTAATTTACCCAGCCTGTCCTACCCTCACTTGGCCTACCCTCCTCATCCACCCAGCCTGGCCTTACCCTCCTCGTCCACCCGGCCTGGCCTTACCCTCCTCGTCCACCCGGCCTGGCCTTACCCTCCTCGTCCACCCGGCCTGGCCTTACCCTCCTCGTCCACCCGGCCTGGCCTTACCCTCCTCGTCCACCCGGCCTGGCCTTACCCTCCTCCTTCACCCGGCCTGACCTTACCCTCCTCCTTCACCCGGCCTGACCTTACCCTCCTCCTTCACCCGGCCTGGCCTTACCCTCCTCATCCACCCGGCCTGGCCTTACCCTCCTCGTCCACCCGGCCTGGCCTTACCCTCCTCGTCCACCCGGCCTGGCCTTACCCTCCTCCTTCACCCGGCCTGACCTTACCCTCCTCCTTCACCCGGCCTGACCTTACCCTCCTCCTTCACCCGGCCTGGCCTTACCCTCCTCCTTCACCCGGCCTGGCCTTACCCTCCTCATCCACCCGGCCTGACCTTACCCTCCTCATCCACCCGGCCTGGCCTTACCCTCCTCATCCACCCGGCCTGGCCTTACCCTCCTCATCCACCCGGCCTGGCCTTACCCTCCTCATCCACCCGGCCTGGCCTTACCCTCCTCATCCACCCGGCCTGGCCTTACCCTCCTCATCCACCCGGCCTGGCCTTACCCTCCTCATCCACCCGGCCTGGCCTTACCCTCCTCATCCACCCGGCCTGGCCTTACCCTCCTCATCCACCCGGCCTGGCCTTACCCTCCTCATCCACCCGGCCTGGCCTTACCCTCCTCATCCACCCGGCCTGGCCTTACCCTCCTCATCCACCCGGCCTGGCCTTACCCTCCTCATCCACCCGGCCTGGCCTTACCCTCCTCATCCACCCGGCCTGGCCTTACCCTCCTCATCCACCCGGCCTGGCCTTACCCTCCTCATCCACCCGGCCTGGCCTTACCCTCCTCATCCACCCGGCCTGGCCTTACCCTCCTCATCCACCCGGCCTGGCCTTCCCCCCCCCCACCCTCCTCATCCACCCGGCCTGGCCTTCCCCCCCCCCCCCACCCTCCTCATCCACCCGGCCTGGCCTCCCCCCCCCCCCCCCCACCCTCCTCATCCACCCGGCCTGGCCTCCCCCCCCCCCCCCCCCCTCCTCACCCACCCGGCCTGGCCTTCCCCCCCCCCTCCCCTCCTCACCCACCCGGCCTGGCCTCCCCCCCCCTCCTCATCGGCTATCCTCTCATCTACCCAGGCAGACTTAAAATTTACTTTGCCATTCAGGTAGGCCTACCTTCACTCAGGCAGCCTTCTCCTATAGCCAGGTTCTCATTTACTCAACCAGGTCTTCTTCTCACTCAGCCAGACCTCTAATTTACCCAGCCTGGCCTACCTGCATTTTATCCTCTCATCCACCTAGCCAGGTCCTCAACCACCCAGCCTGGCCTACTCTTACTTGGACTACCTACTGTTCCACCTAGTTAGATCCTGTTCTCGCTCTCGCTCAGGCTGGCCTCTGTTTGCAGCAGTGACACTCCTAGATTTTGGGTATTTGTTTTCTATTGTAACAAAGAGTGCCATAAAAATTGCTTTCATTTCTGCTGGTTTATTTGTTATATCTTATATTGGCCCCGGTTCACACTGGTGTAACTTGTCATGCAACCTGACAGATCAAAGTCATATCCTATTGCCGGCTATGGATCCGTTCAGATCAGTGCAACTCTGAGTTGCATCGACTTTCAAATTAGGTTCCTGCACTTTTTTTTTTTTTTTTTTGAGATTTTATGTGCGATTTGCATTGATATCTGTGCATGAAATGTTGGCAAGCCACACATGAAGTCGCACTAATAGACTGCTTTGAAATTGCGCTGAAGTAGAGCGATTTTTCAAAGCTGCTTTCGGTCTTGGGGCTCATTCATAGTGGATGTGTTTCTGAATGTGGGGACAATTGGCAGCACACTGAAGTTTGAAATGTGTTGGTAGAAAGTCTGCAAAGTTAGTGCAGTCTTATTACTTGGTAGTGGGGACTGAGAAAATTCTGCCTGCAGCAGACTGATGACATCATCTCTGCCTATCGAGTACAAGATCCACATTTACCATTTGTAGTAGGAAGTAATGGTATATTTAACAAATCGGTTATGAGTCGGTTACATCACAAATTATCTTGTATTTATGTGAGGTTTTATGTATCATTGTCCTCATTTTTAGATTTATATAGTATGGTCAGACTTGAGGCCCGGTTCACACTGATGCGAGTTCATAGCGAATGCGAAGCGTCAAAAAGCACTCTAAATTCGCATGTCATCCGTAAAGTCATTGTTTTCAATGACGGTCGTTCACATACATGCGTTGCGATTTCCTCTACGAATGCGATTAAAAAAAAAGGGTCTTGTGCAAGTTTACTGCGTAGCGAATTTAGTCTCCATAGACATCAATGTAAATCGTTCTTGAATCGCAATGATGGTTCACATATGTGCGAATTCCACCACACTACTCTCCACAAAAACCAGGAAGTACACAGGAAGTTAACTTTCTTTTTTTTTTTTTTTTTTTTTTCCTTAATGATTCCATTGGCTAGAATATCAATCGCAGCTATGTCCAACTCCTGAAATTCCCGGTAAAATCGCACCTCACACAGGACAAAAAAACGTAACAAATTCACAGCGCAGCAGTGTGAACCGAGCCTAAACCGAAACAAAAAAAAACAAAAAAACTCTAGGTGGTGCGCAGGTGTTATCCAACATGATGTAGCATGGGAAGCCGTGGGGGGGGGGGGGGGGGGATCCGCATCTCCCCCTGTCACCACTACTAGTTTAACTTCTGAATGGACCCAGGGGCCATAATTGGCCCATGGGCCCTTAGAAGCAAATTCAAGTTGAGAGAGAAAAGGGATGATAGAAGAATAGAGGATAGTGGAGGGGGGGTGCACTCTGGCCCTGGAGAAGAGTACTCCCGAGCCAATCCCATCTCATTATTTTATCTAACAAAAGCTACCTTATAGTTTAGAATTGCCGAGAGGTGTTCATTCACCATTATCCATGATAGTTTAGATTTTAGCAGGTGAAAAGGGATCGTTGGGGATTTCCAAGATTTGGCAATCGATATTCTTGCTGCTACAAATATGAAGGCAATGAGAGTCTCTTCATATGTTTTGATGTCCCCTCCACTGGGCTTCCCAGCAGTGCCTGTTGAGGTGATTTTAGTGAACTTTTTTTTTTTTTTATTATTTTGTTAACACAACTAGAGCTTTCTTTTGGTGGTATTTACTAACCACATGTTGTGTGTTTAACAAAAAAAAAAAAAAAAAAAAGACCAAAGATTGAAAAAAAAAAAAAAAAAAAAAAAAAATGGGCAGCACTGATAATTGGGGCAAACAATGTGATTGGACACAGCTGATCACATGGTAAAGGGCCGCTTCGATCGGCTCTTTATCCCAGTCTTTGATCAGTTATGTCCAAAGGACACGTCGGTCAGAGTGCGCCTAATGCGTGCTGCAGGGGGGGCGGGGTTCTGGGAGGACTTCTATGGATTCCCTTCCAGAACTGGACGACTGCGTTGTAGCCATCTTTTGGGGTATAGTTCAGTCCAGTGGGGGGGGGGGGGGGGTGGTTTTCATGCAAAAAAACTCCAAAAAACACATGGAAAGTAGGTTATATGGTTTCCAGTGGGCATAATTCACACCAGGGTGTTCCAGCACAGGAAAAATGTGGGATGTTCTACTTTTTCTGCGTTCCAGAAAACAAAATAAAAAAGCTGGGGCAGTCATGTACATATTTTGAAGGTGGATTTACTAAAGGCAAATAGACCTGTGCAGTTGCTCCAGAGCTTAGTGAATGAGATGAAGCTTCATTTTGCAAAGCATATCCAATCATATTCAAGGAAAATAAAATTGCACCATTTTCACTTGCACGTGATTGGATGATGGAAGTCAGTTTGTTTGCCTTCAGTAAAATCCACCCCATTCCATTTAGTAAAATCCACCCCTGTGTATCGGGACAGACTGTGTGGGTTTGCGTGGTGTGGGCGATAGCAGAAAAGCGATGCAGATCTGAGTAGGTTGCCGAGTCGCCCAGATTGTGGGATAGAGTGCTGAATTTTAGCTAACCTTATACCTGGTATGAGATCCTCCAGCCAAGTGTACTCCTTTCTGGTGTCACTGTATAAATATAGCGCCATTATGGGAAGCTACAAATAGCATGACGTGAGTACTGTAGCACCGCGCTCCTCATAATATTTGTTACTAAACCTTCCAGCTTAAAGTCCTGCGTTGGCGTTTTTTTTTTTTTTTCCCTCCTCTTTTTCTAACACGTCCAATAAGTGATCGCGCGACTTTAGAATTTATCAGCTTGGAAACCTTTCCAGCAATTTTCTGGTCTCAAATGGTTCATAAGAACCCAAAATGAAGCTTGTAAAAAGATCAGGCATGCATCTTTTAATCCCAGGTTCCTTATCAGGAGACAGCTGGGAGCAGCAAGGTAGCCTGACACAAGACTGGGAACATTCACAGAGTCGTGCTGAGACCGGCCTTTTACCTTTTTTATTTCTCCCTTGCAAAGCTCCCTTCGCTGCTTTTTAGTGTTAAGCCTATCGATTTTAAGGGGGAAAAAAAAAAATGCAACTGGAAACTGGCATATTTCTTCAGCTCTATTATTGCTGTTTGTATGTCCTGTGATTTATGGCTAGCATCTCTTCTTCTGTGTACGGCTTTCTCATCCTGGAAACACATCTTAATGAGATCCCATTAGTAGATCAAATATTTGGAGAGTGCGCATTGATCGTTTCATATACGCAACATGAAAGCCACAAACTGCAGACGCCGAAAGTTTTCGTTGCCATGAGCAACCAGATACTGCCAGTTGGTTTTCTAAAGCAGAGATGTACAAATTCTTGTATTCATTGAAAGTGTTGGCAAATGCGCTTTTTTTTTTTTTTTTTAAATTGTTCCTCCAATCAGGCTTTACTACTATGCACAGGAAACTGGCTGATTGGAGGGGAGAACTCCTCTGAGTTGACCTCATCAGTGTTGCTCATCCTTAACTATTCAATCACAGGGTGGGGTGGTTCAAGCAATATTTCTTTAAATGCAGTAAAGAAAAGTGAAGTCAGAATTTGGCAGGTGATTTTTGACATGGATATGTATATCGAAAGACTGTATAAAATTTGTATTAATTTTTTTATATAGCAATTGGAGACCTAAGAAGTCAGACTCAAAGCTGAAGCGAAGTATGTACGGTCCTTTAGGACGCAGACCCAACCCGCTCACATGTTAGGAGTTCTGGTCAATTTGGCTGTACTGGATTATACCAAAATCATGTTAATGTAAAGTCTCGTTGTTTTTGTTATTTTTATTGAAGAGAAAAAAAAAAAAGGTATACTTGCCTTCTCCGTGCAGTGGATTTGCACAGAGCAGCCCAGATCCTCCTCTTCTCGGGTCCCTATTTGGCTCTCCTGGCCCCTCCCTCCTGATGAGTGCCCCCAAAACAAGCAGCTTGCTATGGGGGCACCCGAGCCGAGTCACAGCTCCCTGTGTCCATTTACACCGCCTCGCTCGCTCGCTCTCTCTCTCGCACCCTCCCCCCCCCCCCCCCCGATTGGCTGGCTTTGACAGCAGCGGGAGCCAATGGCACCGCTGCTGTGTCTCAGCCAGTGAGGAAGGAGAGTTTTGGACGGCTGAGACACTTGTGGACATCGCTGGACAGAGATGGGGCTCAGGTAAGTAATTAGGGGGGCTGCTGCACACAGGATTTTTATCTTAATGCATAGAATGCATTAGAGAAATAAACCTTCTGACTTTACAACTCCTTTTTAAAGTGTATCTAAAGCCCTTTTTATTATTTCTTTAGTTTTAGAGTTGAACGGATAAAACTCCATCATATTTTTTTTTTTTCCTCTCGCCGGTGTCTTATTGACGAGAATTACCTTGACTTCCAATCTGTAGACACAGCAGGAAATCTCTCCTAAATAAAGTAGGCCGTACACTAGTAGACTTTTTATTTGTTTATTTTTTTTTTTTTTTTACAGAATAGTCATCTGATTTTTTTTTTTTTTAATTGTTAGTGGGCAGGACAAATTTTCTTTGAATCTAGGAGGTGTGTGTGTGTGTGTGTGTGTGTGTGTGTGTGTGTGTGTGTGTGTGTGTGTGTGTGTGTGTGTGTGTGTGTGTGTGTGTGTGTGTGACGACACACACACACACGACAGATGAGGGACAAGAGGGAAAAGTGTCACTAGAGGGGGTAGTGTCATTGGGTGGGGGGGGGCAATGGGACAGGTGGGAGGTAGCAGGACATGGAGTGGTATGTGGCATTGTACAAGGGGTATGGGGTTGAAGTATGGTGGAGAGAGTGGCCCCCGTGTACAGGTAGGTTGGGTGTTGTCACTCACCGAGATGCAGGGCGAGGTTCATGGAGTGCAAGTACTTGATCCCGGCCAGCATGGTCTGGCTCTGCCATCATGTCCTGTCCGCCTGTTTGTTATAGTCGGTGAGGAAGTGGGTACCATGTTGGAGGTGGGGGCTGTCCACTGTCACACAGGTGGCAGGTCTTGGTGACTCCGGTCTGCACACAGTACTTTTCCAGGAGGGAGCCACATGCATGGGTGACCACCACTGTCAAGTTGAAGGCAGCATTGACTAAATACGGCATATAATGCTGTGACCCGCCGCCCTCCGAACACTCGTCCATGGCTGCACGGCTACCCTCCAGCAGGAGTAGTATGGACAGGACAATCAGTATAGGGGGGCCTCGTCCTCTACTTCATGGGCTCTCTGGGCGGGGGGTCGCTATATAATCGGAGACGAGCCTGCAGTGTCCTAAGGGGACCAAGCTCTCATAGGGCTGTCCAGGGAAGTACTTTACATGAAAAAAGTGTGCACTGGAGGGCCTCGCCTGGACTCTGTACATAGGGATGGATGGAGCAGACTCCGGGAGTCCCAGGACACTGGACTGAGCTCCACTCTATGGGGCAGGAGAGAGGGGCCAGCCGAGCCCAAAGAGTGGGGAATGAGGGAGCACAAAGCCGCGTGGGCTGGAGAGGGTCCAGGTGCCTGGACGTGGTTTCTGTTCGCTGTGGCGACCTGGCGCCTGGGATTTATCAAGCCCTGATTAGTGCGGTCAAACCGGTGATCACTTTTAGTCGTAGTGACTTGAAAAATTGAAGGAGCAGGATTGAAAACTTTTCTCAAACAAATTTCTAACGGTGAACGTTTTCTTTGAGGAAATACCATTTGTTCCCAAATCCAACGTTGAAAGCAAGCTACATTTTTTAAAGTTCTTTCGAGCAACGGTCACCCAAGTCTCTGGCATGATCGAATGTACTGACGTGCATTTTCGTACAAATGTTTGTGTAGAAATCTTCGTGTTTTATCCAGCTTAAAGGAAATCAAGGGAAATGTCCCCTGTACACCAGTTCTTGTGACGACTCAAAATTGTAAAATTTTCCTTCACTTTTAGACCCAGTGTCTATGATCATCAGAACAAATAGAGTGAATCTTTTTAAATTATCATATTATGGCTAAGCTATACAGCACGTTCCGATGTCATATAAAGTACTCATCATCCAATCGAGTAGGCATGTAATAAATTTACAAATACTGGATTGTTTGGAGTGGGCATGAGAAGGTCAAATCTAATAGATAAGATTAGTGACTCTCTTTTTAACAATGGCTAAGTGGTTAACACTTCTGCCTAGCAGCACTAGAGTTGTCAGTTCGAATCCCACCCACGGCACTACCTGCCTGGAGTTTGCATGTTTTCCTTGTGCCTGCGTGGGTCTCCTCCAGTTTCCTCCCACACTCCAAAGACATGCTTGTAGGAAAATTTGGCTCCTGTCAAAATTGGGCCCCAATATGTGTGTATGAATGTGAGTTGGGGACCTTTTAGATTGTAAGCTCCTTCCGCACAGGGATTGATGTACATGTACAATATATGTAAAGCGCTGCGTAAATTGAAAATGCTATATAGGTATGTGTATATATAATATAGTATGTGTGTGTGTGTGTATATATATGTGTGTATGTGTGTGTATATATATATAATATATATATGTATGTGTGTGTGTGTGTGTGTATATATATATACACACACACACATACATATATATATATATATATATATATATATATATATACATACATACATACATACAGAGGGGGGGGCCTTGAGCCTTCGAAATGTGTTGTTTTGTTTTTTCTGTTATGAACATCCGTAGAGAAAAATTACTTGTTTGCAAAATTTTATAACAAACTATGAAAAACTTTTCTTTTTTTTTTTTTTTATCCATCCCCCCCCCCCCCCCCCCCCCGAATTTTATGTCTTTTTCTGTTTAGCATAAAATATAAAAACCCAGTGGTGATTAAATACTACCAAAAGAAAGATCTATTTGCGTGAAAAAAAATGATAACAATTCCATACGGTTACAGTGATGTATGACCGCGCAATTGCCATTCAAAGTGTGACCGCGCTGAAAGCTGAAAATTGGCCTGGGCAGGAGGGGGGTAAAAGTGCCCTGTAGGGAAGTGTTTAGCTTTTATCCGGTTGCTATGGATGCTTTACTTTGCACGTGTCCCATTGGGTTGCCTTATTTAAATATCTTTGCTTACATTTTTTTTTTCATTCAAGACATATTCGTACAAGCCGTTCCTAAAATTCAAGTGTTCTCCCAGCCGGTCCTACCGCTCTGGAAGTTTTGCTTTTTTTTACCTTGCGATTTTTATTTCTCCGGACGTTTTTATTGAGCTGTAATCATCGTTGCATAAATTGGTTTACGAGACTTTGGGGTGGGCCTGCATTGTGCGGGGATGTTTCTCGCTCGCCATGGGTTGGCATGTGGCATTACTTACGAATAATTTGGACACTCGCGCACAATAAAAGTTTTGTTGCTGGAGGCGTTTTTGGCCTCAGACAGGATTCATAGTAATTTGGCGTCCCTGGTTAAATCAACACAATTTCTGTGACCGCAGTGTTTTTTATTTATTATTTGGTTTCTAAATTTAGACTTGTTCCTTAAAAAAAAAAACAAAAAAAAAAAACTTTAAGCTGTAGTAAACACTTGTAATGTAGAGGGAGTTTAAATTCTACTGAAGATAAAGATGAAATGGAACTCTGGACAAGCACACAGGGCTGAAATTTGGACTTAACCCACGACAGTAAAATCAGTCTGTATATGCAGTAAAGCATGCTTATTATACTCACTGTGGAACTTGGTGTTAATCCTCCCCTTGTGTATGAAGGCTGATTTGATTGTGTCTCTCTGATCCTCCTCTTCTTGCATTGTCTCCAAAAAATAACCTAATATTTACAGAGCCAGGGGACGGGCTGCACATGCTCAGTTTGGTGTGTTTTCAGCACTGTCCAGACACAGAGGGTCAGGGGAGAATGGAAACTCCTTCTACAAGCTTTACTAGGAACTGATACAAGTCTACTATATACTGCTGATGAGAAAATGTATTTATCAGTTTATATTTACTAAAATTTGTATTTCCATGTTCTGTGTACTGTGGGAGACCAGATATGGTGAATGCAGACTCCTGGGTTTAGTAACACTTAAAGCTGAACTCCAAGCAGACTGCAAAATCTAAAAACGAAATGCATATATGAGATTTGTTTTAGGGTTTATATTTATGTCCAGCCAGAAAGCAGGAGACTGATGGAGTCACACTTCTGCTCACTTTGTTCTATCAGCATGGCTCCTTTTCAGTTCAACTAATTGGCTTTAAGTCCTGTCTGTTAGTTTCCTAGTTTGACTTCTGCTGTACAAGACTAAGGCCAGTACTTGCCTTAACACGTGCACGTGTACAGACATACACGTCTGGATGGTTACGTCCGTGTGCGTTCTTACTCAATTAGAGCTGTATACCTACATACAGCTGCATCCTGTAATTAATTTCTGTGGGCAGTTGTGGATCCCAGGTGGGTAAATATGGCCAAATTTAATTCCTGTGGCCTCAGACACTCATGTGCAATGAGGCCTTTGCGGTTTCTAGCTGCAGTATACCGTATATACTCGAGTATAAGCCGGCCCGAATATAAGCCGAGGCACCTACCGTATATACTCGAGTATAAGTCGTTCCGAGTATAAGTCGAGGCCCCTAATTTACCACAAAAAAAATGGGAAAAACTTATTGACCCGAGTATAAGACGAGGGTGAGAAATGCACAGCTACTGTAAGTGGAAAAGAGGGTCAACAATGCCCATTTGCAGCATCACTGTGCCCATTTGCATGCCTCACTGTGCCCATTTGCAGCCATAGGTCCCCTGAACTTTAAACTCGGTAGTTAAGGGTTCCTAGATGCCCCCTAGCTGCAGCCAAAATTTGGGGTCTCTGAACCCAAAGGGTCCCGAAATGACATTGCTGCAGATGGACACAGTTGACCGAATTTGGGGCCCTGTATCTCGGGGCCACTTAGTACTAAGAATCCCAAATTTGGTGTGCAAACCCAGTGGAACTAGCACCATAAAATTTCCAAAGCTGGGGTTTCTAGCACCAAGTGGCCACGAGATACAGGGCCCCAAAAATCAGTTCAGAAAATGTCAAGCACTTTTCTGTAGCAGAGAATGACATTTTCCGAACCAGTTTTGGGGCCCCGTATCTCAGGGCCACTTGGTGCTAGGAACCCAAGCTTTGGATGTGTTATGGTACCAGTTCCACTGGGTTTGCACACCAAATTTGGGGTTCCTAGCACCAAGTGGCCCTGAGATATGGGGCCCCAAAGTCGGTTCAGAAAATGTCAAGCACTTTTCTGCAGCAGAGAATGACATTTTCCGAACCGATTTTGGGGCCCCCTTATCTCGGGGCCACTTAGTGCTAGGAACTTCAGCTTTGGATATGTTACTAGGTCCACTGGGTTTGCATACCAAATTTGGGGTTTCTAGCACCAAGTGGCCCTGAGATACGGGGCCCCAAATTCGGTTCGGAAAATGAAATTTTTTGCTGCAGAAAAGTATAAGTCGAGGGGGGCACTTTCAGCACAAAAAAATGTGCTGAAAAATTCGACTTATACTCGAGTATATACGGTAATTTTACCACAAACTGGGAAAACTTATTGACTCGAGTATAAGCCTAGGGTGAGAAATGCGCAGCTACTGTAAGTGGAAAAGAGGGTCAACAATGTCCATTTGCAGCCTCACTGTGCCCATTTGCAGCCATAGGTCCCTGAGTTTCAAACTCGGTAGTTAAGGGTTCCTACATTCCCCCTAGCTACAGCCAAAATTTGGGGTCTCTGGACCCAAAGGGTTCCCGAAATGACATTGCTGCAGATGGACACAGTTGACTAACTTTGGGGCCCCGTATCTTGGGGCCACTTGGTGCTAAGAACCACAAATTTGGTGTGCCAACCCAGTGGAACTAGCACTACAACATATCCAAAGCTGGTTCCTAGCACCAATTGGCCCAGAGAAACGGGGGCCCCAAAGTTTTGAAAATGTTATTCTCTGCTGCAGAAAAGTGCTTGACTCGAGTATAAGCCGAGGGCGAACATGCAAGCTCCAGGCAGGTAGTGCCGTGGTTGGTGTTCGAACCAGCGACCCTTTTTACTGCTAGGTGAGAGTGCTACCCACTAGACCACTGTGCCGCCATGTGTCCTGTGTATATGTGTATATGTGCATGTGTCCTGTGTATATGTGTCATGTGTCCTGTGTATATGTGTCATGTGTCCTGTGTATATGTGTCATGTGTCCTGTGTATATGTGTCCTGTGTCCTGTGTATATGTGTCCTGTGTATATGTGTATATGTGCATGTGTCCTGTGTCCTGTGTATATGTGCATGTGTCCTGTGCATGTGTGTATCCTACCTGTGTCCTGTGCATGCCACCGTGTGCCGCTCTCCATCCACCGATCGGCGTGTTCTCTCATCCTCATACCATGGACGAGGATGAGAGAATGTCCATGATAGGCTGCTGGGAAATGGAGTTTTCTGCCTATCGCAGAGGAGGAGGAGGTGCGGCTTTTGAACAGTGAGAGGCTGCCGAATGGTATGTAGCACACGCTGGCCGCCGTCTGTCTGCATAACACGCTGTTCATGTAGGCAGACGGTGGTGACTGGAGTATAAGTCGAGGGGGGGCACTTTCGGCCTTAAAAAAAAGGGCTGAAAATCTCGACTTATACTCGAGTATATACGGTACATGGCATTTCCCAGGTGGGTTTCCTGATGGTCACAAATGTGGATCATGCCGGCGTTATGTTTGAAATTGTCTCCATTGCTAACTCATTTGACGGGTGACAATACAGGAGAACTGAGAAACGGCTACAGAGTGTTGTCACCCTCTAACAGGAAATGCCTGAACTTTTATGGCAGGATCACCATGGATTATTTTTAATGAAAGCTGCTTTTTGAAAAAAAAAGAAAAAAGTGTAAAAGTGTTTTTTTTGTTTTCAGAAAATCTTTTCATATTTCATCATATTAAATATAACAAAACTCTTTCAGTGGCGTTATTGATAGCAGTATATTCATTGACGACGTAGATGGCCGGGGTTTGTCCTACTTTTTGTTACTGCCTTAGAAAAAAAAAAAATCCGCCACCCGTGACTCTTAACATCGCCAGCATTGTAGGATGGGTCGCTGGGTGAATAAATAAACACAATGGACACGTCTCTAAATAATATCTTCAAGCTCACGGCAACAGGCTCTCTTTGCTGGGCCGCTTTCCTTGACTTTTGTTTTGCACTTGCCACTAGTTGCCCTGGAACAAGTTTACAAAGGATGGGGGGGGGGGGGGGGGGGGGCTTTTTTGTTCTGTGAAGCTCACCCTTTTAATGCAGCGGAAAAAAAAATCTGAGCAAAGCAGTAATTCCCGCAATACTTTTTTTCTTTTTTACTTGGCCGGCCTTCTTTATTTTTCGATTGTTGGCGAGTGTTAAAGAGGTTTTGCCACCCACCAGTGGTTATTGTTGTTTTCATCTCCCTTTGCCTGGTTTGAAGTCTATTTTTTGTGGTTACCCTTTTCTGAAAGACACGGGGTCACTGCTATAATTGGGGAGTGTCATGTCTGTTCCTTTCCAATTGTTAGCAAGTCTGCAGAAGGGTGAAGTAAGTGATGACTTTTTGGTATATTTTTTTTTTTTTTTATGCCAAAACATTTATACTGACTTGTTTCTGGTTTCCCCAAGACCCCCCATACATTGCATTTTGCAATGCTGCAAAATATTTATTGCTATTATTTTTTTATTTATTTTTTATGGATGTTTACTCTTTTTTACGATTCATTTTTTTTTTTCCGTGTGTTTTTCGTGTGTTTTTCGTGTGTTTTTCGTGTGTTTTTGTGTGTGTTTTTTTGTGTGTGTGTGTGTGTGTGTGTTTTTGTGTGTGTGTGTGTGTGTGTGTTTTTGTGTGTGTGTTTTTGTGTTTTTTTTTTTTTTCACAATGTCAAAATGTTTGAAATTGTTTATAAAATAAAAGGTGATATACACTATATTACCAAAAGTATTGGGACAGCTGCCTTTACACGCATATGAACTTTAATGGCACCCCGTCTTAGTCCGTAGGGTTCAATATTGAGTTGGCCCACCCTTTGCAGCTATAACAGCTTCAACTCTTCTGGGAAGGCTGTCCACAAGGTTTAGGAGTGTGTCTATGAGAATATTTGACCATTCTTCCAGAAGCACATTTGTGAGGTCAGGCACTGATGTTGGATGAGAAGGCCTGGCTCGCAGTCTCCACTCTAATTCATCCCAAAGGTGTTCTATCGCGTTGAGGTCAGGACTCCACCCCAAACTCCCTCATCCATGTCTTTATGGACCTTGCTTTGTGCACTGGTGTGCAGTCATGTTGGAACAGGAAGGGGCCATCCCCAAACTGTTCCCTCAAAGTTGGGAGCATGAAATTGTCCAAAATGTCTTGGTATGCTGACGCCTTAAGACTTCTTTCACACTGTATGCCGGTCCTTAGCGGTAAAGCCCTGCTTGTTTTAGTGGCTCTTTACCGCAGTTTAAGTTGCGCTTTTGCAATGCTTTTCGCTAGCGGGGCGCTTTTAACTCCCAAAAAAGGGGGGGGGGTTAAAAAACTCCCATGTTATGGCGCTTCTGAAGCCCTGCCCATACATTGCAATGGGCAGGGGCGTTTTGGGAGTGCTGTATACAGTGCTCCCTAACCACCCCAAAGATGCTGCTTACAGGACTTTTCCGAACGTCCCTCATGCGCGCCGTACAGGTGTGAAAGCACCCATTGTAATGGGAGGTAGTTTTCAGGCGCTTTACAAATGCTATTTCTAGCGCTAAAACGCCTGAAAGCTACCTCCGTGTGAAAGGGGTCTTAGAGTTCCCTTCACTGGAACTAAGGGGCCAAGCCCAACCTCTGAAAAACAACCCCACACCATAATCCCCCCCCTCCTCCACCAAATGATTTGGATAAGTAAAGTAAAAAAAAAAAAAATATTTTTTTCTCAAATTCTCAGTCTTTCTAGTGCACAAAAAAAAACAAAAACAAAAAAAACCCAGTGGTGGTGAAATGCCTCCAAAAGAGCTCTATTTGTGGGTTGCACGACCGCGCAATTGTCAGTTAAAATAACGAAGTGTCAAAAAGCAAAAAATGGCCTGGTCATGAGGGGGATAAATCTTTCGGAGGTCAAATGTTTAATTCAGGTGCAGTACAGGTATACAGCGGCTTACACGATTCAGCTTCAAGGCCATGGCTAATGATTAAGGCTCTATAGATGACATGTGTGAGCGTCTGTATACCTGTACTGCACCTGCATTCATAAATTCATTTTGGATGAGGTGTTGGCGGCTGAACTCTTCAACTCTATCCTCTAAAATCTTGTGGAAAGCCTTCCCAGGTGAGTTGGGGGGGCTGTTCCCTGAGCCACCTTCATGGTAATGAGATGTGCAGCAACTTTTGCTCCAAATTGTATCTCTCGATTACTTCAAGGATGAGCTCTGCTGTCATGGACCGATCTGAATGCTGGTGGTTTTTCTCTCCTGATGGAGTATTCATAATAAATGGAGCCCAGCGGTGAGATAATGTCACCTTTTGTTATGGCCTTGTGGGAGGAACAGAAACACAAACTACTTGTGAGAATGTCTGGATGTTGGATTCTCTGAGAGGGGAAAGAAGAAGTGTCCATAGTTAGTGATTAAAAATATCTTCAGACAATAAAATGGATTATAGTTCATTGGCTCCATGGTTGGCGTTCTTCCATCACACCACTGGGGTCCTTGGAGCAAACATGTCTATTTTTAGAGTTACATTTGGCACCCCTTTTTGTCAGGTCACTCAGAACCCCTGTCCATTAGCTCTAATAATACAAATTGGTGACACATTCAGCATTTTACAATATAGCTGGCCTCAGATCCTGAGGTCTTTCAGCTGTTTTTTTTTATTTTATTACGTTATTATTGGATAAAGTTCCACTTTAACTCCAGCAGAGAAAAATCTGGTCCCCCTCCGCTGACAGACAGGGCTGCACTGTGTGCCAGAGCTGTGTAAATCCCAGGACTGTATAGACAAATACATTTTCTTTGGCAGTAAAGCGGCTCCTTTATATATGTATATCTCTGTATTCAACTCTTTGCCTGGAGTTCAGCTTTAATGTTTCTTTTACACTTCAGATCTACTTTTGAATATCAAGGATTCTCCTTTCTTTATGAATAGTTTTATTATAGAGCGAGTTACTTAACAGTGGAACTGAATGTGCATAATTTTTTTTTTTTTTTGGTTCTAAAAACCTAAACTTTCACTTTTGTTGTGCTGATAATAGCGTAATGTATACAGTTGGTTTGATTGCACATGCATTATCAACACGTTACATTGTTGCTTTCACGCCTTTTTGAAATCCATTCCAGCGATGTAAATGGGATGTAGGTGTTGAAGTATTCTTGGTGGAATTTCTATTACAAACAGGTTATTGTTACAGCTTCAAAAGGATGGAAGAGGGAATTTCCATGTAGGAGAAAATTGCTGGTGGCACTGTTGTGTTAACCTGGTGATGCACACAAATCTATTCATATTAAATACCCTTAAAATGCTGCCACTGCTTTCTGCTTATGTTTTCTGTAGCTGTCTCTTCTGTTACGGTTGTGTGCTGGGAATGCATATTAAGAGGCTCCGTCCCATTCCAAAAAAAAAAAAAAATGCAAAGCTTGGCACCTGAAATAGAAGACTGTGTGTCTTTAGTGTTACTAAACCCAGGACCCTGCATTCGCTATATCTGGTCTCCCACAGTACACAGAGCAAACTGATAAATACCTTTTTCTTATCAGCAGTATATGGCAGTCTTGTGATGACTTCTATCAGTGTCTGGTTAAAACTAGTAGGAGGAGTTTTCGTTCTCTGACTGTTCTATGAGGCTGCATGACCCCTGACCCTCTGGACAATGCTGATTGGCCCTGTGCTGATCACATGCACCCTCCCAAGAAAAAAAACCAAACAACTCTCTAGCAATACACACCAAACTGAGCATGTGTAGAGTGCCTCCAAGGTTCACTTCTATCAGGAGATGGATTGGAGACTGTGTAAGAAGGAGAGGATCAGAGAAGACCGGATCCTTTTTACACATTATGAAGAAAATATAAGGAACTGGGTGCAATAAGTGACACAGAAATTATGTAAAAAATTCACATTTTATTTAGAAAAATTGATAAAAACGTGTCTATAAAGAGTGTACATTCAATGTAACAATACAGTTTATAGTGCAACCGAAGGATTTGTTTCTCAACATGTTTCACCACATGTCAGGGCTTCTTCAGGAGAATAATATTTATCAGGCACTGTGTATAGATCTTTCAAAAATTTGAATAATAAATTGAATATAAACTCTAATGTTTGAACCACTTAAATCAAGAAGCGAACCCAACCAAAGGATCATCTGATGACCATAGAGAGTAAATAAGATCGCGTTTTTAACTGATGGAAGAGGACCTGGGTGAAGTGGTATGTGAAGAAAACAACAACGTCCTCCTCTCAGGCTGACAGAAACATGTTGAGAAACACAGAAATTATGTAAAACAGTCACTTTTTTTTTTTTTTTTTTTTTTAGAAAAATTGATAAAAACATGTCTAAAAAGAGTTTACATTCAATGTAACAATACAGTTTTTGATTTGTTTCTATCCTTCGGTTGCACTATCAAAAACTGTATTGTTACATTGAATGTAAACTCTTTTTTTTTATCAATTTTTCTAAAAAAAAAAAATGTGACTTTTACATAATTTCTGTATCACCTATTGCATCTTTAAAGTCCCAGTTCCTTTTTCTTCATACTGTATGACCTAAGGGATGTGGTGCCAATATTTGTGTTAGATGCAAGGCAATCCCTTACATTTATCCTTTTTACACAATGCAAAGAATTACCCCTTTTTTAGGTTCTCCTGCTTGTGTTTCCTCCTCTGTGTATTTCCTATTCTAGAAAGGTGATGCATTTACATTACTTTTCCTTCAATGGGCAGGTGCACACCACCCGATCGTGACCTGTCAACCATCTTTGATTGCCAGCTATGCAAACTGCCCATTGGCTGCCCTCAGTCTGATAGCACCACGGGCACCGCCCACAAGGTTATTACGTTCCTTATGATTTATGGGAATTGTAGTCCTCTTTTGCACAGGGAAGCAGGAATGTGAGGTGCCTCTATGGCACCCAGGAAGACTACATATGGATATTTTTATTTATTTCAGGTACTTGTGCCAACCACTACACCACATGATGCATGACGTCCACACAAACACCCTCAATTTTCGCAGCACTTTTGCATATACATTCACATCAGTCCCTACCCTCAAGGAGCTTACAATCTAATGTCCCTAACTCACATTCATACATACTAGGGCCAATTTTAAACAGGATCCAATTGACCTACCAGCATGTCTTTGGAGTGTGGGAGGAAACCGGAGTACCCGGAGGAAACCCACGCAGGCACAGCGAGAACATACTAACTCCAGGCAGTTAGTGTCGTGGTTGGGATTCGAACCAGCAAACTTTTTTTTCTGCTAGGTGAAAGTGCTAACCCCTACACCACTATGCCATATGATGCATGACATCACACAAACTATAAACTAACATTTCCAAAAAAGATACATTTTATAATGTTTGCTTTGGTTTTGATGTGCATGGGAAGCGGGAGAGAGTGGGCTGGACCCTGAAGATCAGAAGTTCTAGACATGTAATCTCTTCTTTCTCAGATTCAGAAAACAAAGGGTTTAGTCCTCCTGGGTAGAGCTAGCCAGTGATGGAGAACCTTGGCACCCCAGATGTTTTGGAACTACATTTCCCATGATGCTCATGCACTCTGCAGTGTAGTTGATCATCATGGGAAATATAGTTCCAAAACATCTGGAGTGCCAAGGTTCTCCATCACTGAGCTAGGCAAATCATTTCTTTATTCCCTTATGGGCAACTGTGCAATCCAATACTGCTGGTCTTTAGTGTGGCTGTAGCAGATCTATAGACACTGCAGTGTCCAACGTGAATAATGTTTTCAGCTTGTTGGCACTCATTGGTGTACAATAGAAATGCCCCGGCTTTTGTGCAGTAGGCCTTGAAGACTGGAGAGATGAGTACAACCTTTGTGAATGCGGTATCTGTACTATAAAACCAGCAGTTCTTCTTGGTTTACAGTTAGTTGTAGGGGGCATACAGGTGTGCTTTGCATCTCTCCACCCCTTATCCTAAAATAAAGCAGCCTTTGTTTTGTTTTTTTGTGTTGTAGTTAGGCAATAATGACTTTTGTTTTAGAAGAGGCAGATAGATACAAAGATGCCATTCACGCTTATGAAACTGCATGGAGTTGTGACTTGTACTCCGTCATGACCCCCCCCCCCCCCAAAACATAGGAATTCTCACCAATCGGTGCTGCAGGAAGCAATGTTTGGACAGCTGTTTAGGTGAAACTAGGGTCAGTTTTTGTTTTTCAGGTTCTCGTTACATACTTTTTTTTTATTACCTGTTGACCATTCAGGTAGATTTGTTGTTACTTTTCCACTTCTTTTAAAGGATAAGTTCACTTTTTAACAATAAAAATAATTGCACATTTTTTGCAGGTAAACAAATGTGCATTTATTTATTTTTGCAGCCTGTAAACTGCAGGGGTCTCAAACTGGCGGCCCTCCAGCTGTTGTGAAACTACAAGTCCCATCATGCCTCTGCCTGTGGGAGTCATGCTTGTAACTTTGGAGGATAATACTAATATATCTAATTATCGTATTATACTCGATTACAATATTCAGTACAAAAAATTAGAACACATTATAGCCAGACATTGGCCTATACTCAAGGGAGATAGGACCCTGGGCCCAGTGCTTCCCGATCAACCTCGGTTTATATATCGCAAAGCTCCGACTTTGCGTGATCGTGTGGCACCTGGGGTCATTGATCCGCCTAAGACTGTGACCAGTGGCCTTTTTGGGTTCTTTTCTGGCTTTTATGCATGTGGGAAGTGTGCCACATGCAGGAAGGCCTGCAGAAACATTAAGAGACGCAAGGAGTTTGTTTCATATGCCACGCAAAAAAGTTACAAAATTGAGAGTTTGATTACGTGTTCAACAGTGGGGGTGGTCTACATGCTGGAGTGCGATTGTGGCCTTCAGTATGTGGGCCGGACCTCAAGAGCACTCCATGTAAGAATTGGAGAACATATTAGTAACATCAAGCGGGGGGTAAAAACCCATAGTGTCTCTAGGCATTTTCGCCTTTTTCATCAAAAAGACCCCAGATGCCTAAAATTTTGGGGGATAGAAAAGGTGCCGCGACACTGGAGGGGTGGTCATTACATCAGACAGCTCAGCCGTAGGGAATCGTTCTGGATCTATGAGACCAAAGTTCTCTCCCCCTTTGGAATGAACGTTGATTTTGATTTAAATTGTTTTATTTCAAATAGATGATATTATTGTTGTTAATTTTATTTTTAATTGTACATGTGATCGTATTTGATGGATTCCCGTGGGTTGACGTCCTTTCTTTCGTATTATTCATACATATCTTGTATGGGTTTTTAAGCATGCGATTTTTTCACATGCGATTTTGCTGCATTAATTTATGCGCATTTAATTTTATTAATTTTTATTAATCTATAAGTTTTAAATACTCCAACTTGGAGATTTAGAGTGTTTGCTGTGCATAGTGATATATGCCTATCTGGGCATTGTAAGCAATCATTCTTATATGTTATGCGTTTATTTTGTATGCGACTTTGCATTACTTATGCGTATAATTTTTAAAAAAACATTATGGTATATACATTTATAAAGTTTGCTATGCATTAGGATATATGCCACTTCGATACTGCAAACAATTATTTCTGTATATCATACATTTTAAGTTTGTTTATTGCTGGCGGCGTTCATCTATGTAATTTCCGTTGGGAGCAAAGGATAATAGCTACAAATGAATGACAGGGAGGTGTTTGTCCTCCTGATCATTGCTTCTGGCCTTTTGATTGGTGCCGCCGTCGCCATGGAGTATAATAACAACAATGCGGGCCGTCACTGCGCATCCCGCCCCACGCCGATGAAGTCCCGCCCATAGGACGTAACGCGTACGGGGGTAAGGAGCGTGTGACGTCACCCGCGGTCATCCGACAGATACGATCACAAGCCTGCTGGCCGGTACTCGGAACGGAGTGCCGGTTTTATGTGAGTGTCACTGATGTGCTTTTTTATTCATTTAATAAAACTGTTACACGGAGAACACTATGGTCTGTCGCTTTCTATCTTACTTTATATATACCATCTGGCTATACTGAGCGTTGTGAGCTGAAGGAATTGAAGGAGTAACCATAAGACTGATCCATTCAACCCTTATAAGCAGTGTGACCTGTTTCAGGTCGAATATCTGAGGTGAGGGGCCATCTAAGAGTGGTGGAGGGAAAAAGTCACCATCCAGATACTTATTGTCACCGGTGGTTCCTGCTCTTTCATATTGATACTACATTACCATTTATTATTTAGTTGTTTATGAACTTTTATTTGCGCAGCACTTTTTATATATACACATGTTTTTGAGGTATTTTTTGAGTTGACCTTAGTGCCTGCTTGCATTTATACTATCAAATCAATCGGCGCTGAATTTATTACATTTTCTTTATGCTTGTAACTGTCAGCCTTGCAATGCCTCATGGGACTTGTAGTTTCGCAACAGCTGGAGGGCCACCAGTTTGAGATCCTGCTGTAAAGCATTGCACTGCTAATTGCTGGTTGCATTAATGCGTTATTGGTTATGACAGGCTGCATCATATGACGGTGGAAAGCCTACTGATCCCTGCTCACTGAGTCCCTTGAATAAAGTCTGTTAGGCCTCATGTACATTGGACATTTTCGCCCTTGTGCATGAGGCTCCGGTGTTCAGGTGTGGGTGGTCCAGCCTCACTACCATCAGCCAGGAAAAGGCTGAGAGGCTGAATGATACTGGACGGTCCACTGAGTGGTGCCTACATTTAGGGCAGTCTGCATTCTGGGCACACATCCCTGGGTGCATATAATAAAGAAGCTCATGTTCCTTTTTTTTTTTGAGCTCAGGGCGTTTTTCAGACTTTTAGCTGTAGGTGACCAAAACGCTCAGATGTGAACCGGTGCCATTGAAATTAATGGGATTTTGCTTGTTCTGCGTTCTTCAGACTTTTTTTTTTTTTTTTTGAGCGTTTTTATGAGCTGAAAAGGCTCAGGTGTGGATGCAACCTAAAACATATATAGAAATGGATGTACAGGAAATGGGATTGTTGACATTTGTCACTCTGTGTGATGCTGACCGTTTTTCTAAGTTTGGGAGTTTGAAGTGACAGTTGGTTGTTTTTCTTCTAGGGGATCACTGGACAGGAAGACAGCTGTGTGTTCATGTTGATCATGACAGCTAATTCAACTGCCTTTTTAAATATCTTCTGATCTGATGTTCTCTAATGTTTACTTTTTTCATGTTACAGCAAACAGCAGGGAAATAAAAGATGTCCTATATGATGACTTCTGTCACTATCATTAACATAGCATTTCCCAAGTAACATTTTATTGCATGTTTGACAGAGAAACCTTTTTGATTTTTCTCTTTTAACAGTGACAACTCCATTCTTTATTGAAATTGCAGCGTTGTCACTTTTATAGACTGGGTAGTCTTAGATGGAAATGTCGTTCAAAGCTCACCATGCAGGTTATACAGCCTAACTGAACCATTATGAGTTTTCTGCAGTAGTAGAGCGCTTATTCTCATCCTTCCGGGCCGTGTCTTCTGCTTCCCTTCTGTTCCAGTGCTGCATCTCCTGTCAGTTGAGCATTTAACACCTCTGGGAATGCCCTCTGTCCCCAGTTACACGCTGTGGTTACATCCTCGGACCACTATAGGACTCGGCAGTCCCATAAGGGTCTTAGGATGAAGCCACAGCGCACAACTGGGAGACGCTGGCATCCAACGTTCTAAGAAGTGTAGGAGATAAAGTGACTAGTGGAGGAGGCTGTAGCACTGGACATGAGAAAAGGTTGTAGACACCAGCTGCAGGTGAGTAAGTATATACTACCTCCTCTATTGCTCTTCCCCTTTTTTTTTTTTTAAATCCACTTGACGATCAGCAATGTACAGGTATGTTGCTGGTCATCGAGAGGTAATACTAGCTGCTGGATTACCTTTACAAGCAGCGGGAGGGGACATCTCTCCCTCCACCTTCCCCCATCTCTCTCTCCTGTCCCACCCGCTCTCCTGTTGAGCAGGCCAACCATAGAGATAATCAGAGACCGGAATCGCTCTGATCACCTCTATGGTATAGGACAGTGTTTCTCAACTCCAGTCCTCAAGGCGCCCCAACAGGTCATGTTTTCAGGATTTCCCTCAGATGATACAGCTGTGGTAATTACTAAGCCAGTGAAGCTGATCAAATCACCTGTGCAAAATAATGGAAAGCCTGAAAACATGATCTGTTGGGGCGCCTTGAGGACTGGAGTTGAGAAACACTGGTATAGGAGACCGGAAGCAATGAGCATTCATCACTTTCAGTCACCCCAGATGTAAACCGTGCCATTTTTAAATTTGGAAAGTATCTGGTTTGATCAGATCTTGGTTTGATCCGCTGCTTTTAAGGGAAGTGGAGACATCTGGGGTCTAATAAACCCTAGATCTCTCCATGAAGAGTACCTGTCACTGCCTATTTCTATCACGGGATATTTATATTCCCTGCGATAATAATAAAAGTGATTAAAAAAAAAAATTTTTTTTTTTTAAGTGACTGTGTAAAAAAAGAAAAGGGAAAGCGTTGCCATCCCCCCGTGCTTGCGCGCACGCAAACCGTGATCATCCCAGACATGTGAGGTATCACTGCGAATGTCAGACCATTGGGCAGTAATTCTAGCATCAGACCTCCTGTGTAAATCTAAAGTCGTAACCTGTAGTGGCTTTTAAAGTGCTTCCTATGGTATAGTAACAGGCGTGCACAATTTTAAAGCATGACTTGTTTGGTATCTATTTACTCGACGTAATGTTATCTGTCTGGACTACAAAGTAAGATTCACATGAATGGCAGGCCCCTGTATTGCCAGCTGAACATTGCCCAAAACATCGCACTGCCTCTGCCAGCTCAACTTTTTACTATTTTCTGTTCCAGACTAACCCTATTGCATATTTTTTTCACGTAGGTTGTTCAATTATCCTTTGGCTTAAATCGGTCATTGGCTTCTAGTGGCCCTTTAAATGTGAGGCTTGTGGATCTTGACATTTGTAGGAATTTTTATTCCAGGGATCTGTGTCTGTGAATAGTGCGACTCTTTACTGAAACTTGTATTTAATAAAGCGAGGAACCCCCCCCTCCCCCCCCTCCCCTCACACTCCCTTCCAAATCTAAAATTGATTATTTTAGCAACGCTGTGGCGCGGTAGGCGGGAAATTTGGAGACGACACACTGAGTTTCCGCTCTCATTAGCGCCTGCAGTGCACCGTCCTCTATATTCACAGGGACTTTGATGACTACAAAATACACTAAGTACAGCTTAATAGGCCCAGGTTTAGTTCATAAGAGATCCTATGTATTAAAGGGAAAAATATTGTGTATCGTTGGTGAGTACTGATTCTTGAGTTATTGTAAGGTATACCTAAAGTTGCTAAAATCTTGTACAGGCACGGTATTCTAATTTTAAAATGAGGTTTTCAATCTTTTTTAAATCTGCAGCTATTATTAAAATACCTGGTGATCCTGCCATAAAGGTCCTTGTTCAGGTACTTACTGCATACATAGGGTGACAGCACTGTGTCCCTGTCTCCCAGTCACCTTGTGACATGGGCTACAAGCAGCCTTTTCAGCACACGTTACGCCGGCATTGCCACCATCGGGAAACCCACCGTGAGACATGCCATCACTTGAGGGCATGTAGACAGGAAGTGGCTGCAGGAGTGCAACAATACTGAGGTGCAACAAATTATATATGTATCTTTTTATATAGAGATTTCTCTATGGGGACTCGGTGTTTGCTATTGGGGCAGATGGTGAAGCGGCCATCTTGGGCACACTCAGTAGAACTTTGTGCACTAGGGCAATTTTAGATGGGAGATAATTAACCCCACCAGTATGTCTTTTGGAGTGTGGGAGGATACCGGTGTATTCAGAGGAAACCTATTTATAGGATAAGTTCACCTAAATGCACATTTTATTTTTTATTTTTTTTTGTAGGTAAATTAATGTGCATTTTTTTGTTTTGTTGCAGGAGCCTGTAAAGCATTGCATCAGTAATCAGCAGATGCCATGCAGGTCTCCTGCAGACCTGTCGGTGTATCGGCTTCGTCGTACGAGAGAATACATTCTGACAGGAAGAATCAATGAGTTACCACAGCGCTCATAGCGCCATGGTAGTTAGTTGAGAACTACAAGCTGACAGCCACGAAGGCTGTTGGGACTTGTAGCTTTCTATTCACAGAACACTTTTTTGTTTTGTTTATTGTGACAGCTAGTAAGGGGAGAAGATCCCCCTGCTAGCTGTCTAAGCAGGGGAGCTGTGGCTGGTCCTTTCATAATGTTACAGCCTGAATATGGGTGTAACATGTAATCGGTCCTTTCATAATGTTACAGCCTGAATATGGGTGTAACATGTAATCGGTCCTTTCATAACGTTACAGCCTGAATATGGGTGTAACATGTAATCGGTTATGAAAGGTGAATTTGGGGCCCCTTTCTCACGGGCTTTCCCATCTGGTCCGCCTGATCTCACCTTGCAGTCTCCACTATGGAGCGGCGGATTTCAGCGGACACGCGTCCGCTGACATCCGCCGCTCCATAGGGGAGACTGCAAAATCCAGACGGGGGTTCTATTTTTCCATCTGTCTGGCGGATTGTATGAAAACGGACTGGCGGTCTATTTTCCACTCAATTTCCCCATAGAGGAGAGTGGGAACGTCTCCGCTCCGCACAGTGAGTGGAGATGGACCTGTCATTCGCTTGCTCAGCGGGGTTCAGCGGAGCGATCCCACACTGAGCAAGCGAATTCTGCAAAACTGAGGCGCCTGTGTGAAAGGGGCCTAACATGGAAGAAGGTCCTTTGACCCTTGTCTTGGAAGCCCCAAACTTCTTCTTCCACAATGCATGCTGATGAATGGCCTATTGTGCACAGGTCGTTTTTTTTTTTTTTTGTTTTTTTTCTTCCTCACCTGACCGCTATGTAACCTGGTGTGACGTGATGAAAGGATGGATGGCTGATCTGATACAGCATCACTGCGGGGTTTGCCTCAGTTGCAGCCACATACTTTTAGGCTAACAGACCAATCTAAAGGTGAATATAAAGGTGTCAACTAAGGTGAGTGAATTTTCAGGGCAAAAAATTAGTCTGTGGCTGTGATTTTTTTTCACCATGTGCAGAGGCGGCTGCTTTCCTCGCCTACGTCCACTTTAAAGTGATTTTGTAAACCTTTACATATACCCAGTGTAGTGACTGGCCTCAGGTGATACACAGAGATGAAACAAATACCACTACATACGTTGTACCTGTTTATCTGCCACCTATTCTCTACAGCCATTAAAAGTCCAGAATTTATAAAGCACGTCTAAGCTGTCAGAAAACGGGGCAAAGAGCTGAAAGTACACTTTACAGAGCTCAGTGGGGAGAGCTCTGAGAGCTGATTGGAGGAAAGGGACCCCCCCTTCACACATGAACACAGCTGAGGCTGCCAATCGCAGGCTGTGTGCTGGAGCTTCCTCCTCGTAACCTTTCTTTTCTTGGTGTCAGGAAAACTCGTCAGAATTGATTTGACTGATAGAGGGACGAACCAGCAGACAGAAATGACACTTTGTGCTTTGAATTTGAGACGAGTACACACTAAGGAGGGATATGCTTTGTTCCTACTTCGTGTCTGAGGTTTACAACCACTTTAATGGAACCGATGTAGGCTGCCATTGCTGGCCCTTTTTCTTGGCTGTCCCTGTTAGCCTGAAACATGCACATAGAAACTCCAGAATAAAAATCCAAGCTCCTTATCTACATGCTTGTTCTATGTTAGCAACTTCAGTTGTGTAGAGGTTAAGGTGTGACAGCCAGGCAAAGTGAATTTTCAGCAGAAGTCAGGAATAAAAACCTGGTGTGTGTGTGTTTAAAGGAAAACTAGGCAACTCTAGGTGTTGAATGGTGCTGCTCACTGGCTAGGTGGTAGTTGCAGAGCACACTGGGAATCGCAAATCCTGTTTTCCTGCAGTGTGCAGAAAAATTGATGTTTTAAAGCAGTTCTGTAACCTACTGAGAAGCACCCCGTGTGCTAAATTTTTTTTTTTAAAGTCAGAATTTGCATCCTGCAGGTGTCTGAGTTTCAGAGGCTCCGGGTTGTTCTGCACCTGTGGTTTAGGCCCCTTTCACACTTGTGCAACTTTGTCCTGCGACTTGGGACTGTAAAGTCACATGATAAGTCGTACCTCATGATTTCCAATGGGTATCATTCATATCTGTGCGACTTTTAGTTGGACTGATTTCAAAGTAGTCCCTGTACTACTTTGGTCCGACTTTATTGCGAGTCAAGGTCCATAGACCTCATGTTTACACAGGCATTCCCTGAAATCCATTGCAAAATCACGTGACTTTCAAGTGGCGGCAGTGTGAAAGGGGCCTAAATAAGTGTACCAGTCGGCATCTTGGCAATGCATAGTCCTCAAACGGGTTCGTTTTGTTGCTCAGCGTAAGGCTATGTTTCCACTATTGCGTCCCCAAAGTCACGCGATTTTACACTGCGACTGCTATGCGATTTGTGATGCGATGTCATGCGACTGGTTAAAACCATGTGAGAACAAGTCGGAACAAAGTAGTGCAAAAACCTTTTTTTTAAGTCGCTGCGACTTGAGTAGCACCAATTAGAATGGGGACCATTGAAATACATGGGTTTTGACTTGTCATGCGACTTCACATGTGTCGAGACGCACAACAATTCGCAGTAGTGGAAACAGCCTAAGTGATTAGGTAATTTAAAAAAAAAAGTTATACTTACCTGCTTTGTGTAATGGTCTTGCACAGAGCAGCTCCCATCCTCCTCTTCTCGGGTCCCCCCCCCCCCCCCCCCCAGTGGTGCTCCAGGCCCCTCCCTCCTGCCCCCAGAGCTAGCAGCTTGCTGTAGGGGCACTTATGTAGGCACACTCCTGAGCCATTGCTTTACCCCTCCTATTCACACACACACACAGCCGTGGCTTGACTCTGCCCCTTCCCTCTCCTCATTGGATCACTGGCTGTGATTAACAGCAATGGCTCCTGCTGCTGCCTCAGCCAATGAGGAGTGAGAGTCCCCACGGAACTGAAGCTGTCACGCACATCTCTGGATCGCAATGGGGCTCAGGTAAGTATGGGGGTAAAAAATGGTAGGTAATGGAAGGTAAAAAACTTTCCGATCAGGTCTGCCTGTTGGTTTTTCAGGCGGACCTGATCGGAGCCTCCATTCACTCCTATGGAGCGACGGATGTCTGCTGACACCCCGCTGCTATTCGATCTTCTCTATGAAATCCATACAGATGGAGACCCTATTTTCCATCCGTCTCTCGGATCGGTTTGCATGAAAACGGACAGGCGGTCTACTTTCATCCGAACTCCCCATAGAGAGCGGGGCTCTGACAGGTCTGTCTTGGCACAGTGAGCAGAGATGGGGACCCGTCATCTGCATGCTTAGCGGAGATCAGCGGATTGCCCCATGTGAAAGGACCCTTTAAAGTATTGCATCTGCTTTAAACTTGCAGAATTTTACCTGCTAAAAGGTAGCTGAGAAGAAATTTTCACCACTGAGTGACATGGAGAGATAGGAGCCATTAATCATAATCTGTGTGCAGCAGAACAGAGCAAGAAGCAGAGCCTGTGTATGTGGAAAGAGCAGAAACAGAGCCAGCACTGGGGAGTTCTTGTTCATAACAAGTCCAAAAGCTTTATTTCTTTACGACTAGCCATAAAAATACATGACAGCAAAACAACTCTTCCAGTGAAACATACCATTTACAGCGGATCATATCACCATCCTTTGTCAATCTGGAATGTACTATGTAGATGGATTGAGGGGTTGTGCAGGGCACAAAGTTTTTGTACACTGTACGCTTCATCTCAATTATATGGCCAAAAGTATGTGGACACCCAGCTATATTATGAAGCTCAAGAGTGTTCCCAGTATAGGGTAGTGTTAGTACTACAACATACAAAAAACATTTTAGACAGTCCAACCTTGTGGTAACAGTTTAGAGAAGAGCCTCTTCTGTTGCAGCATGACTGTGCCCTTGTGTACAAATGTACAAAGCCAACTTCATAAAGACCGGGTTTGGTGAGTTTGGTGTGAAGAAATGTGAGTGGCCTTCACAGAGACCTGACCTCAACCCCACTGAACACCTGAGCGCCGGTTCACACAGGGGCAACACGACTCTGGCCGCGACTTTGCCAGGCGACCTGGACACGACCTGAGGGCGACACGACAGCGCGACTTGGGGCGACTTACAAGGCGACTTCAAGTCGCCTCCAGTATAGGCAACTTTCCAGTGGCCAATCAAACAACAATCAGCTCTGGGGGAGGGAGGGGTTTGCTTGAAAAAACCATCTTCTCTTCCTGTGAAGTCGCTTCACTATAGACCATGATCCGACTTGTAGGCGACTTCCATTGAAATCAATGGGTACAAGTCGCCTACAAGTCGCCTTGAAGTAGTACAGGGACCTTTTCTGAAGTCGGAGCGACTTCAGTAGCGTACATATAGACGGCTCTCATTCACTTACATGGACTTTCAGATGTCAAGCGACTTGGGGCGACTTGAGGTCTGACAAGTCGGATCCCAAGTCGCGGTAGTGTGAACCGGCACTAAGGGATGAACTGGAAACCTGATTATGAATCGGGTCTTCTCATCCAACATCATCAACCGGACCTACCAAATGGGCACAAATTTCCACCGGCTCACTTCTCTCTCATACCTAGGTTTTCTGTTGGGTTCATGGCCATGGTTTTGAAATTGAATGCTTATAAAAGTTCAGTGGTGTATGGGGTCCACCTGTGGATTTGGTTTCCATATTTAAAGTGATATTAAAGGTTTCTCTTGAATTTATTATTATTTATACATATTTATTATTATTATTTATATATACATTATTATTATTTATATATACACATCTATTATATATAATATATTTATTATTATTAGTGTGTGTGTGTGTGTGTGTGTGTATATATGTGTATATATGTGTATATATATATATATATATATATATATATATATATATATATATATATATATATATATATATATATATATATATATATATATATTATTTTTATTATTAATAATAATTTTTTTTTTTTTTAATTAAACATGTTCTACTTTACTGCTCGATCCTCATCTTCTGGGATCCCCCGCTAGCACTCCAACGTATAACATGTTCCAGCCCCTGCATCCCCCCCCCCCTTTCCTTTGTCAGAGGGAGGGGGATCCTCACCCCACACCCACTGTCACAATTTAAAAACCATGCAGATGTGCAGGGCTCTGCCCGCACAGCCGCATCCTTAATTCACAGAGTTCTGTGACTGAATGTACTACTGTGGCTGACCGCTTGTAGTCAATAAACTGAGGGCGCCGGTGATCACTCTTGTAGTTCATTGATTGTGCCAGCAGTTCAGTAACTGCCTGTATCGAAGGCAGGGTGGATTTGATTTAAATAAAGTCTATTTTAAATCACTAGTAAAAAGGCTTGATTTAAATCGTAAATTTTAAAGGGCAACTGTCATCTCTGTCCTGTAGAGGCTCCTCCTCTGACCCGCTGTTGGCTCACTGACAGTCCCATTCACTTTAATGAGACGGCTGGTGATGTGGCAGTGACACAACAAGGTGAGGGACGTGGCGGCAGCAGGTGATTGGATGCCCGGTAGCAGGCGCTGCCATGATGGATCTGAAATGACAGGTGATCTTTACATGTAAGGACTCATTCTTGCTGGTAGTTAGGCTACATGCACACTGAAGCTCATAAACGGACGTTTTTGGGAGTTTGGGTGTTTTTTTTTTTTTTTTTTTTTAACAGCCCATAAACTCCCCCCTGTTATCCTATGTATCCATGCACACATGGATGTTTTTGGATGTTTATCAGCAGTGGAGTATACGGGCTATTTTCTGAACGTCATAAAATCGCGTTTTGACCACAAACGCAATTGCTCGTAAACGTCAAACGCTCAAAAACGTGGCTCGCCAGCGGTTTTTAACATTT
Source organism: Lithobates clamitans (assembly GCA_037952925.1). NCBI lineage: Eukaryota > Metazoa > Chordata > Amphibia > Anura > Ranidae > Lithobates > Lithobates clamitans. The sequence continues at coordinate 382,110 of JBBGZY010000850.1, forward strand.
TTGATAAAAAAAAGGCGCTAATAAATGCTAACGTGGAAAAAAGCTAATAAATGCTATTGCAAAAACGTTAAACGTTGAAAGACTCACTGCAAAGCTACTGGCGTTTTTATAACGTTTATTTTTAACGTCCAGTGTGCATGGAGCCTTAGAATCTTTAATATTTGCAAGCAAAATGAAGGTTTCCTATTTAGAATAATAAGCTGTCAGGTTAGTAAAACAGCGATATCAGAACCGATTCAATCATACAGTTTGTAGTGTACATAGATTTGCTAAATAATGGGCTAAAGGAATATTCCTGAACTTTTTGTTTTATCTTATGGTTACTGTGAAATTGTGTGAATGCGCCAATGTAGTGCATGTTATCGCAGCTTGCAGAGCTTGGATTCAATGAATGAAAAAAAAAAAAATGTAAATATTGCAGAATATATAGCCTCATGCTACATAACTAAGCTCCATTTCCTGCTGAATAAACTAAATTATGAATGTATCTTAAATAGAAAACTATCTTTTTTAGATAGATTTTTACTCTAAAAGCATTTTATTAAAATTAAATTTGATTAAAAAAAAAAAAAAAATTTTAAATAAAAAAAATTCCGGTTGAATTAAAAAAAAATCTTTTTTTTTTTTTTTTTTTTTTTTATCATTGATTTTATATCCACCCTGATCAAAGGTACAGGCAGACAGCTGTAGAGTCTGCAGGACCCCCTGGCATTGCACCTGTAATCTGCTAATCATGGGTGCAATGCGTTACAGGCTCCAGTGTAAAAAAAAAAATATAAATTAAAAAAAAAAACAAAAAAAACATGCTGTTTGTGCGGGTTTTTTCTTTTCTTTATGCTTGTTCTATCCGGTTATTTTTGCATGACCTGTCGCGACCGTCTTTTAAGCTGTGTACTAAAGATCAAATTATCAGGCGATAGCTCAGAAAGCGATATTTTCCATCCAATTTTCTCATCGTGTGTGTACAAGGCAATGGGTATGAAGCCAGCCATAAGCTGGCTATGTAAGATTCCTGGTGAATTTGGCTAAAATTCAAGCCATGGGTGGCCCTATTGATCCCAACTGACTCAACAAAAGTCTAAATCTAAGGAATTGGGTACAAAATTGTCACCCCAACAGTGACTGCATCTCCTATCTGAAGAACATTGGCGTCTTGTAGGGTTTGTCAAATTGGCAGCTCATTGGACTACTGAAGTAGTGGCGGTTCTGCTAACGCTGCTGCTAATTGCGAGGCAGCGGCTTAGCGGTTGTCAGACAGCGACAACTTTTACTACGGATTCCCAAATAATGATTTGCTTAACAAAACCGTCTACAGCGAGGAATGATGCCAAACATTCTGAAAAATTTTAGCTTTTGGGTTTACTTACACTTTAAATCTTGCAAACAAAACTGAATAGAGATGAAAATTCTTGTGGTTTAACACATTAAATATATATTTGATTTGCTTCTGTTACATTTGCAGATAATTTTTAGTCCTTGGCGCCTGTTAAAAAAAAAAAAAAAATTTCCATTACTCCTCACTTTGTTTGCGGCTCTATCCGTATACTTTAGCAGCTCTCTCCATCAGAGGTAGCACTTAACCGTTCAGTTCAAGGTGGATTAACAGGCACTCTTCTCCTCACAATGCCCGACCCGACGAGACAGGAACAGGAACTTGACCCAGTGACACGATGGCTGCCATCACCTCATCCGCTCTTTAGTTCTCGCTCTATTCCGGCGGACTGACAGCTTTTTATTAGCACGCCGGCTGATGGAAACACAAAGGTGTTAAGTTGGGCAGAATCCATTTCTGGAGACAAAGAGATGAAAAGCTTGTTCCAGCCGTTTATGTCTCATAATAAGAACACTGGAAACGTTCTAGAACAAGGAAGCCACGCTTGTCCTGAAATTTTTATTTTATTTTTTTCTGGATGTTCCTGTATAATTTCAATGTTCCACGTGATCTACGGCTCAGTTTTAGTTTGATTTTTATATGTCCTAGGGTTTCTTTCTTTCTTTCTTTCTTTCTTTCTTTCTTTCTTTCTTTCTTTCTTTCTTTCTTTCTTTCTTTCTTTCTTTCTTTCTTTCTTTCTTTCTTTCTTCTTCCTTCCTTCCTTCCTTCCTTCCTTCCTTCCTTCCTTCCTTCCTTCCTTCCTTCCTTCCTTCCTTCCTTCCTTCCTTCCTTCCTTCCTTCCTTCCTTCCTTCCTTCCTTCCTTCCTTCCCTTTTATGGCCTGCAATTTGTGAGCATTTTCAGCAGTTCTCGGGGCCCGACTTAGTACAAGTCTGAAAATGGGTTTCCATATTTTGAGTTAGGTTTCCCTTAGACCCCTTTCACACTGGAGTGTTTTTTGCAGGCGCTATAGCGCTAACAATAGCGCCTGCAAACTGCCCCAAAACAGCTGCTCCATTCACTCCAATGTGAAAGCCCCGAGGGCTTTCACGCTGGAGCGGTGCGCTGGCAGGGCGTCAAAAAGTCCTGCCAGCAGCTTCTTTGGAGCGGTGAACTCGCCGCTCCTGCACCGCTGCTCCCCATTGAAATCAATGGTGTAGCGCTGTGATACTGCCGGCAAAATGCCGCTCCGTCTGCGTTTTGCGGGTGGATTTAACCCCTTTAGCCGAATAGCGCCACTAAAACTACGGTAAAGTGGCGCTAAAAATAGCACCGCTTTATCGCTGACACCCGGACGTCGGCAGTGTGAAAGGGGTCTTATTGTATTTCATTGTGAGCTTGCTGTACCATATTTCTAGTACAGTAAAACCTTGGTTTGAGAGCATTTTGCAAAACGAGAAACTTCTTCCTTTTCTTCCTTTTTTTTTTTTTTTTTTTTTTTTTTTTTTTTCTTTTTGTATAAATTTTGACTTGATATACAAGCGATGTGTTCATATACAAGTAGCATCATGTCGCAACTGAGTATAAAAAAGAGAGGCGCCTCTAAGTGTAGCAATATGGTTACATTTAATGAAGGTACAACATTTTAGAAACTCACATGGTTGATTAAAACAGGCACATCTAAGTATGCAGGCATCCGGGGTAAAGCTGTCCACATAGACCATCCTCACCGCCATCGACGTTGTCCCTTCCACGCTGTGCTCCACGAGCGCTTCAAGCCTCGCTTTCAGATCGCTCTACTGCAGGGTAGTCTTCCCGGTCACGATTGCAGACTGACAGCGGTGAGAGCCGGCAGTGCGGGGGATGGTCTATGTGGACAGCTTTCCCCCCGGATGTCTGCATACTTAGATGTGCCTCTTTTAATCATCAACCATGTGAGTTGCTAAAATGTTGTACCTTCATTAAATATAACCATATTGCTACACTTAGAGGCGCCTCTCTTCTCTTTTATGCTCTGGAGCTCCTGATGGATTTTGCTTCTAGTACCCTTGTGGAGGCTTCCATTTGTGGATGAACATTTTATGGTTACACAACATATCACATTGCTATAATCTTTTTATATGGACTATAAACTGAAGGACCTATGAATAAATGGTTGTGGAACGAATCATTGGAGTTTCTATTATTTCTTATGGGGAAATTTGCTTTGATATACAAGTGCTTTGGATTACACGCATGTTTCTGGAACGAATTCTGCTCGCAATCCAAGGTTTTACTGTAGTTTGTTCTAAAAACAGATCGGAAAGATCTGCCAGTCATGGCTATTTTTGTTTAACTTTAGTCAGAGAAAATTTAGTCCTGCTAGATGACTTCAAGCTAGTCCCATAGCTATGTACAACATTAAAGGGGTTCCAGAGGCAGAAGGCCTTTTATCTTCACGCAAGAAGATAAAAAGCCACCTGTGTGCAGCAGCCCCCCTAATACTTACCTCCAGCGATGTTGTAGGAATGTCTCTGTCGTCCGGGACTCCCCTCCTCATTGGCTGGGACAGCAGGGGCGGCACCATTGCCTTCCACTGCTGTTAGTCAGTCAGCCAATGAGAATAGAAAGGGGGTCGGGCCAGACCACAGCTCCATGTCTGAATGGACACAGGGAGCTGTGACTCGGCTTGGGTGCCCCCAACAGGAGGGAGGGGCCAGGAGAGCCGAAGAGGGACCAGAGAAGAGGAGGACCTGGGCTGCTCTGTGCAAATCCACTGCACAGAGGAGCTAAGTATGATATGTATGTTGTTTTTAATTTAAAAAAAAGCTAGACTTTACAATCACTTTAAAAATAAGTGTCTATATTGTTTGTTTAAAATCCAGTAATATACGGTCCTCGCTCTGCACATGCTCAGTTGCTTTCCATTTTTGGCATTGTGCTGAAAATCGGAGCCACCAGAGGCTAATCTGTTAACAGATTAACCATTTCAGGCCATTTTTTTGCGACGCGGCACTGCGTTTCTTTTAGGGCTGAAACAACTAATCGATTAATCGACAACTAATCAATTATGAAAATAGTTGTCAACTGTCTTCATAATCGATTAATCGGCCAGCTGATTAGTTGGCCTGCATACAGAATGCACTATTTGTTTACATATCAGGAAATACAGTGCAGCACACATACAGCTCAGTACACCGTCCATACATGTCAGGAAGTGCCTGAGAACTTGTGAATGTGTGAGGAGCAATACCTCATGGGACATGTAGTCCTGGGCAGGAAGTGAGTGGGGTGTAAAGGCAGAAATTTTTTTACCTTGCTATAGGGGCACACTATACTATAATTTGTAGCTTGCTATTGCGGCACTCTGAAGGTAGGAGGAGCCAGAAGCCTCGGTGAGGAACCCCAGAAGAGAAGAATCGGCGCTGCTCTGTGCAAAACTATTACACAGAGCAGGTAAGTATAACATGTTTGTTGTTTTAAAAAAAAATAATTTAAAGACTGTGCAGGGAAGATCAGCATCTGAACCCAAGAAGGTGAAGGCTGATAGACTGGAGGTAATAGAAGGCATTACAACTACATTTTAAAGTAACGTTTTACGTGTAGGCAAGCCACATTACGTGGGAGCAGGGCATATTACATGCAGGCAGAGCACATGGGAACAGGGCACATTACAAGGAGGCAGGGAACATTACAGGGGGCAGGGATCATTACATGCGCCCCTGTGTGAAAGGGGTCCAAATAAAAAATTTGATCTCCTAGTCTGATATTTACCAGATTCAACCTCCAATATTATATACATTATATTTCTTCTGTCTGTATTCTCAGAGTGGACTAGAGATTTTTCTCCCTAAACATATACAGTTGGTTATTTATATTTACCACTGCATAGATTTTTTAAGAATACATTTTTTTTAAGCTTTACATATTAAATTATTCACCACACTTTTTTTTAAGGTTATTATCCGATTAATCGAAACAATAATCGGCCAACTAATCGATTATGAGAATAATCGTTAGTTGCAGCCCTAGTTGCTTTAACTGACAATTGTGAGGTCATTCGACTTTGTGCCCAAACAAAATTGATGTCCTTACCCCCCCCCCCCCCCCACAAATAGAGCTTTCTTTTGATGGTATTTGATCACCTCTGTGGTTTTTTTTACTTTTTGTGCTATAAACAAAAAAAAAAAGACCAATTTTGAAAGAAACACTATATTTTAAGTTTTTGCTATAATAAATATCCCCCCAAAAAATCATTTCTTAATCCGTTTAAGCCGATATATATTCTTCTACCTATTTTTGGTAAAAAAAAAAAAAATCCAAAAGTTATAGTGTCTGAACAGGCGGATGACAGGTCCGTGTCCACTCCGCTATGCAGAGCAGACACAGCCTGCTCTCCTCTATGGGGCGGTCGGATACGGACTGCATAACACGTCAGCTGACATCTACCGCCTCATAGAGTACAATGAGATCGGGTCCGCCTGAAAAACTGACAGGCGGACCTGATTGGTCCGCTGATGTGAAAGGGGGAGGCTAAGGTTCTGCTTTTAACTGTGGAGTCCCAGCTTGATGGGCAGAGATGCTCTTGAACTTAAAGCGGTGTTTCACTTAAAAAAAAAAAAATTAGATGTCAGCAGCTGCAAATACTGCAGCTGCTGACTTTTAACATAAGGACACTTACCTGTCCCGGGGTCCAGCGATGTCGGCACCCGAGACAGAGCCGTCCCTCGATCCTCGGGTGCTGCCGCCGCCATTCACACTGAGGAAATCAGGAAGTGAAGCGTTGCGCTTCACTGCCCGGTTCCCTGCTGCGCATGCGCGAGTCGCGCTGCGCTTTCTCAATGGTCCCCGTTGTGTTGTGGGAACTGTGTATTTCCCACAACACAACGGGGGTGGGCGGGGTGTCTGCGGCTAGCTGCGGCTAGCTGTACCCGGAAGTGGGTGCAGATACCTGTATTATACAGGTATCTGCACCCCCCTCCCCCCTGAAAGGTGCCAATTGTGACACCGGAGGGGGGGAGGAATCCGATGAGTGGAAGTTCCACTTTAGGGTGGAACTCCGCTTTAAAGAGGTGTCCTGCCTGGGGAAAAAAAAAAAAATTCAAAGTCTACTACAAATACTTGAGCTGCTGACTTTTTTTAATATCAGCACACTTACCTGTCCTGGGAGCCCGCGACGTCGGCACCGCAGCTGCCTGTGTCCTTGTTGCAGATTTTCTCCTTCTTCCATTCTAGACGGCCAACGTGACACAGACCTCAGTGCAGGACTTTTTTTTTAAAGGGCGCTTTCGAGTGCATAAATGTGAACGCGCAAAATGTTAACCAGTCCTTAGAAAGTAACATGTGTTTGCTAGAAGCAGCCAAGCCTGCAATCCTGGGGTAGTCCTGCCGGATGATGCAGCATTTCGGAGCTGAATTCACAGTTCAAGCTGTTACGCATTATCTCATTACGCCGACGTGATGAGAAGTGGCAGTGCGCACGGAGAGAGCTTCTTGTGTCTTACATTAAAGGCAAATAAGCTTAGCGTGAGGAACTGCAGACTCCCAATTTGTCTGCAAGTGCTGTTATGCTGTGTGGATGCACCGTGACAGTGGAGTCTGCCGCTTTGTGGCTGAATTATTCAGCTTATCAGTTCGCTACGAATTTGGTGACTGCAGAGCGCTATGGAGCTCATTTATTTAGGCATTTTATTGATTTATAGAGCAGCAACCCAGCACTTTACTGAGTCCATAAAGGGCCATTAACAGCCATTCCTGCCCCAGAGGAGCTTACATTCTGATGTCCCTACTAGCATGGTCATACGCGTAATAATTTTTCATTGACAAAGCTGACATATTTTGAAGAGCTTCAAAATATATGTAGAATTTACATCATTCTTTTTTCCTACAGGAGCTTATAGTCCTATGTGTCTGTTTAAGGCCACATGCACTGCCATTATTATTAAGTTTGAAGTCCAGGCAGATGAGGGAAAAATACCTTTTATCCCAAATATGTTTTCATTATGGAAAAAAAAAAGTGCAGGGCTTAGGGGCGCGCTGCCCAGAGAGTGCAGGGTTTAGGGGCGCGCTGCCCAGAGAGTGCAGGGTTTAGGGGCGCGCTGCCCAGAGAGTGCAGGGTTTAGGGGCGCGCTGCCCAGAGAGTGCAGGGTTTAGGGGCGCGCTGCCCAGAGAGTGCAGGGTTTAGGGGCGCGCTGCCCAGAGTGCAGGGTTTAGGGGCGCGCTGCCCAGAGTGCAGGGTTTAGGGGCGCGCTGCCCAGAGTGCAGGGTTTAGGGGCGCGCTGCCCAGAGTGCAGGGTTTAGGGGCGCGCTGCCCAGAGTGCAGGGTTCAGGGGTGTGCTGTGTGCAACCCCAACTCTACCCCTCTTTTTAAAAGTCAACCATTCTTAACAGTATATCTAAAGTTCAACTTTTGAGATGGTACAGGGAATGGTTAAATGTACTGACTTTTTTTTTTCTTGCTATCTGTATTCCATTGGGAGATCTCCTTTCACTTAATGTCCTGTAGACACAACAGGAATCTAAAGCAAATTTCTTAGTTGTGGTCAGAACAAGTGCCCCTGTACTTCATTTCTAGTGACAGCCCAAATTAGAGATATTTTCTTTTTGCTTTCAGTCCCAGTGGCAATGGATGCTAAAACAGACCGAGAAAATGAATCTCCCAAGACAGCAATGAATACCAAGATTTCAAGGTTCCAACCTTTTTCCTGCTTAATCCATGGGCCCATTTACCCTTCTGTTGCCATACATTATTGTACACATTGGCCCATGTTCTGGCATATGTTAACATGCATTGCATTAAAGCAGAACTAAACCCATCAATGTGAGGGTTTTCCAAAGCAGCTACACATACTATACTGTAGCTGCTGACTTTTAATATAAGGACACTTGCCTGTCCAGGAATCCAGCGATGTTGGCACTCCAAGCCGATCCATCTATCCATCTATCTGGGTGCAGGCGCCGGCATCTTCACTTAGACCTCTTTCACACTGAAGGCGCTTTACAGGTGTTTTAGCACTAAAAACAGCACCTGTAAAATGCGGTGCGCTTGCTGGGTGGAAAAAAAAAAGGGTACTGCAAGCAGTGTCTTTGGGGTGGTGCGGGAGCGGTGCATACATCGTAGAGCTGCACAATTAATCGTTAAAAAAATTGTGATCTCGATTCACCCCCCCTGACGATCTCTCCTGCAGATTTTGCCGATTCTTTCATATAAACAAGTACAGAGACTTATCTGCTCACTCAGCTGTCAAAAGAAAACATCCAGGCAGTCTGCCAAGTCTAACTTGAAACTTTGTAACTAAGCTTCCTTCTTAGATCAAAGGGAAAGTACTTCTGTGTAAATAATCTGGCCAGTCTGCCAAGTTTTCAACACCCTGTAAATGCAGGAAGTTTGACCACTTAAAGTCTAAATCTTTTTCTGACACACCTTAAAGAGGAGTTCCACCCAGGGGGGCCATTAAAAAAAAAAAAAAATTAAAAGTCAGCAGCTACAAATACTGCAGCTGCTGACTTTTAATTGGACACTCACCTGTCCCTGGGTCCAGTGGTGCGGGGGATCGAAGCCCCGCTCGTCCCCCCCCCTCCGCTCGTCGGCGCCGGCATTTCAACTGTGGGCGCCGGGCTGTGGCTTCACAGCCTGGCACCCACTGCGCATGCGCGAGCGGCGCCGAGCGCCGTGATTGGCCGCTTAATCACCTGGGACCTGCAATGGGTCCCAGATGATTGACAGGAGGGAGGGAGAAGAGTCGAGCCCTTCCTGTGCCAGGGGGAAGTGATGTCACCAGCCCAGGCAGACGAAGGGGCAGACTACGAGGGACCACCTAGCAACAGGCATTTAGAGGTAAGTAAAAAAAAAAAAAAAATATCCAAATATTTTTTTGGTTTTTTTTTTAGAATTATTTAGATATGTTTGTTTTTTTGGGTGGAACCCCACTTTAAGTTAAAATCAATATTTTTTTGCTAGAAAATTACTTGGAACCCCCAAACATTTATATATATATTTTAGCAGAGACCCTAGGGAATAAAATGGCAATTGCTACAATATTTTATGTCACACTGTATTTGCCCAGCTGTCTTTCAAATGCAATTTTTTGGGAAAAAATACATTTCAATGAATAAAAAACAAAACAAAAAACGAAACAGTAAAGTTAGCCCAATTTTTTTTTTGTTTTAATGTGAAAGATGAAGTTACGCCGAGAGAATCGTGAGAGAATCGTGATCTCTCTTCTAAGCAAAAAAAAAAATCGTAATTATCATTTTAGCCAGAATCATGCAGCTCTAATACATCGCTCCTAAACTGCCTCTGCCATTGAAATCAATAGGCAACGCTGGCAAAGCTCCTGCAAAGTGTTTCGGCAGCGTCGCTTTTCGGGCGATATTAACACCTGTTTTGGGGTTAAAAGTGCCACGCTCCTGCCTGCACAGCGCCGGTAAAGCTAAAACGAGCGGAGCTTTGCCGCTAGCATGGGGCGGTCTTCAGTGTGCCAAATGTGGCAGTGAATGGGGGGAGGTGTGTAAGCAAACAAGCAGAGCTTCCCCTATTGGGTGGAGCTCTGCTTTAAGCTTAACTTTCAGGCAGCCCATGTATAGGCTACCAGCACACCATTACAGAGGAGATGGGTATGTTTGGACCTAGAAATGTATATTCCATGGTAAAATTAGGTATGTTTGTGTGGGCGTACAGTGAATTTTTTTAACTTGTTTGTTCATGCATAATCACACATATCACAAACTTGGCCCATTGAATCTGGAGTCTTGATCACTTTGCTTCCTCTTCAAGTCAACACATGTGCATGCAAAGTTTGATTGGCCCCTGGTGAAGCCCCTCCCTCTTCAGAGTGCTGCTGTGCAGGAGAGAAGAGGAGATTTAGATCAATACACTTCAGATACTTTTTAATAAATTGTACAGGAATACACTATTACAAAAATTGTGGTTTTATATCTGCTGGCAATTCAGCTTAGGTTTTCTTTGAAAATGGCAATAATGCCATAAATCACAGCCCAGGTGTACATTAGAGGATGTGAGTAATCACCTGCTGAAAATACAAAGGTGTAAATGAGCCCTAAAGGTTTTCCACAAAGCCGCTCAACCTCAGTCCTGGTGAAAAAGCCAGGTGCAGTGAAATGGAGTGGAGAGAACTAGTATTTTTTTTCCTTCTTTGCTGCAAGAACCCATAATTTCTCCAATAAAAACGCACTGACGCAGTAATCTTCAGCTGCTGGACTCAAATCGCCTTTCCCAGATGAGCCGAGGTCTCCAAGCAGCTGAAGACGTTTATCACTTAAATTAAAGGGCCACCAGACCTTAAAACATCGGTCACCATTTCGTTTTATACTGTACAAGCGAAAAAAAAAAAAAAAAAAAACCCTCTTCCGTTTCAGCTTTTGTTGTCATAGATTAAATCTGTGCATTTTGTCAATATTTTACCTACAGAAAGTTTGGAGTTTAAAGTGCAACTTCATTCTCCCACTCAACATTGATTATTTTTAATCCTCATGCTGCTAGCGTTAGTAAATCGATAGGAAAGTATATCATGTTTACTTGTTTTAGGCAAATGATGTCATGCATCCCAGAAGTCTTTAGAAGGGAAGGAGAGGATGAGGGGTTTTCTCAGCTAAGCACCACTCTCTCCTGCATGCATGCTTGAGCTAAGGGCAGATGGATTCCAGGAAATAAATGCTACAAAAATCATCTGCCCTTACGCAAGATGGCCACGGCCAAAAAAGGGGGGAGGGGGGGGGGGGCTATTTTTCAACGAAAGAAAGTGATTTCTCAACAAAATAAAGCATGGAGACATGGAGGGGGGGGGGGGGGGGGGTTTCCTAAAATATTCAAAATTTAAGTATATTGTGTTTTTGGTTTGTGGTACTCAGATACAGGGAGATCTGCTCTTTACTAGGTTCCTTAAAGTAGAATTAAAGGCACTATACTTCTCTCCTCTCGAACAGTCTGAATTCCGCATTGCAAGGGGGGACTTTTAGGTTTCTCGCAGTTCATTTTAAATGTAACTTCAAAAGTTATTTTGTATTTGTTTTGTTTTACTTCAGATTTAAGGAATCCCTGGTGATCCTGCAATGAAAGTCCTTGATCAGAGACTGCTTGTTATAGGGTGGTAGCGCTCTGTATAGTCTCCCAACTGTGCTGAGTTCCCTGTCATATGCACCCCCTGGTGGTAAAGATGCCAACACACATTACACAGGTGGGCTCCACTAATGTCTCTATCGGGAAGCTGGTGCAGAGCAATGATATATGCAACTGATACTGGACTGCTGTGATGACGTCGTGTGTGCGCGTGGGAGCCGCCGGTAACTGCACACTCACTGAAGAAAGCGGCACGTACGTGCCATTGCTTCAGTGCGCATGTGCCAATGAAGTCTGCACATGCAGATACAGGGGATGTCTCCTAAACCCATGCAGGTTTAGATCTCCGGGGTAGCTACAGGTAAATCTTATTATAGGCTTACCTGTAGCAAAAAGTGGATTGTAAGGGTTTACAACCACTTTAAATCTGTGATTTTCTTTTCTTTTCTTTTTTTTTTTAAAGAAATTTTCTTTATTAGATTTCTATGGTGGAAAAGTACAAAACAGAGCCATACCCTGGCTCACATATCCACAATATAAAAGTGAAAAGAGACCATAAAAAACAAAATGACAACGTGTCGTGCATATTAGTGTACATGCAGTTGGGGCCACCAAATTAGGAGAAATAGAGAGATCTACTACCCTGTTTCCCCGAAAATAAGACCTAGCGTGATTGTCAGTGATGGCTGCAATATAAGCCCTACCCCCCAAATAAGCCCTAGTTAAAGTCCTTGTAGGTCTTACTTTCAGGGTAGGGCTTATTTTCGGGGAAACAGAGTAGATAGAAAAAAAAAAAAAGTGAAAATGTGATTCTCATACAATGTTTACAAGAGTTCAGGGCATGTAAATGAAGGCCAAGAACTCTGCACTCAGGTGTAGGTATAGTGATAATAGCTGCCAGCACTATAGGCCTTGAAATAAAGTGTGGTGGAGGGTTTTTTATTACCATTCCATTTGTCAAAAAGAGATTTTGTTTCGGAAGATTTATCACTTTGTTGGGACTTCCTATCGTTTTATTTGTGTGGACTTCTCACTTATAAGGCCCCTTTCACGCGACAAGCCCGCTCGGATCCGCATGTCCGTTTTTTTTCAGACCGATCCGAGTGGGCCATCCATTGACTTATATGGGGCGATGTGTCCGCTGACACCTACTCGCCATCCGATCCACTCAAGACAGATGTATGGCGATATGTCTGCCATCCATCTTATCGGATGAGATCTGATAAACAGACATGCTGTCCATTTCGTCTGATCTCCCCATAGGAATCACAGGGGCTCTGACAGGCCCCTCCCCGCTCAGTGGGCAGAGACGGACCTGTCACCCGCCGGCTCAGCGGAGATCAACGGAGCGATCTCCTGCTGAGCTGGCAGACTCTGCTAAATGGATCCGTCCCATGTGGAAGGGGCCTAATGCCCCGTACACACGGTCGGACTTTGTTCGGACTTTCCGACAACAAAATCCTAGGATTTTTTTCCGACGGATATTGGCTCAAACTTGTCTTGCATACACACGGTCACACAAAGTTGTCGGAAAATCCGATCGTTCTAAACGCGGTGACGTAAAACACGTACGTTGGGACTATAAACGGGGCAGTGGCCAATAGCTTTCATCTCTTTATTTATTCTGAGCATGCGTGGCACTTTGTCCGTCGGATTTGTGTACACACGATCGGAAATTCCGACAACCGATTTTGTTGTCGGAAAATTTTATATCCCGCTCTCAAGCTTTGTGTGTCGGAAAATCCGATGGAAAATGTGTGATGGAGCCCACACACGGTCGGAATTTCCGACAACAAGGTCCTATCACACATTTTCCATCGGAAAATCCGACCGTGTGTACGGGGCATTAGAGTTCAGGACATAACCTGCAAATCAGGAAAACTAACCCAGCTATAGTATTATGACAATCTACTCAAAACATTCACTTGCCTGACTCTGAAATAGAGTGTAAGTATTAGACGGGGCCCCAGAAGATGCATTGGTGGGTGCAGCATCAAGCCAAAGGTTCTAGACTTTATGGAAATGTATTAGGGCAGCCTCTAGATTACAAGGGTCTCAAACTGGCGGCCCTCCAGCTGTTTGCAAAACTACAAGTCCCATCATGCCTCTGCCTGTGGGAGTCATGCTTGGAACTGTCAGCCTTGCAATGCCTCATGGGACTTGTAGTTTTGCAAACAGCTGGAGGGCCACCAGTCTGAGACCCCCTGCGTCTAGAAGGATAAGAGGCATTGTAAAGTGTAAGATTCGAATTGACCAAATGTTTCCAGTAAGGTCAGGGCAAGAAGGGATTTCCATTTCGACACCATTGCTTTCCTGCCATAAAATAGCAGAAAGCCCAGAAGGGTCCGAGATGTTCTGGTAAAGGCCAAGGGGCCGACCAACCCCAGCAGACAAACATCCACTCTCAGCGGGACCTGAATGGTAGTTGGGTTTGCATCTGCGCTGTGTGTGACCACTTATGTCACGGTTTACACAATGACATGGCGGAAAGAGAAATAACACCCATTAGTCCACAGAAGCCAAGGAGGAATCTGATTTATTAGCTCGGCAGTGTTGAGTAGCCATTGGGGGGGGAGAGGGATTGGGGTGCTGTGTGTTGCTTCTCTAACATTTAATCCGCTTCATCATACATAACCATCAAATGGACAGCATGGTCTGATCCTGACTAAAAATAATAGCACGCCGTCTAGCCTGGTGGAATCCCTCGGCGTTTATCGCATGGTTTCCATAATTGCATGCGAAATATAAAAGTCCTCCATTCCTGCACAAGCAAAGAGTTGTGACCTTGCCAAATCAAATTATCTTTGGCCAGACATCAAAACCAAGCAGGGGCTTTCTCACAGTATGAATTCATAGGTACACTGCAGTCAAACTTCAACACATTGCATTTCTAATGAACACAGAAAAAAAAAAAAGACAAAATACAGAGCTGAAGTACATATAGGTCAGTCCTACTTGTGGAAACATTTGGATTTCTGATTAGTCTCTCCTGGGTCCAGGTATGCTGCTGGACGGCACAGACGCATTCCTGACCTCCAGTACAGTTAAGCAGCACAGATTGGTCAGGGACCCGCCCCCTGCCCTCCGGTTAAAAATAGGAAGGAGCAGGAAGCACTTTGCAAAGGAATAGATCCCTGATTGGCTGTAGGCTGACTTTCCTATTCCCAATCTGTGTCCGAAGGTTCAGGGAATTGCAGCTAAAATAAAGACCGAACTTCAGTGCTTATGCTAGCTTTATTTAAAATATATATGCAAGGATTTTGAAGGTATGTGTATGTATGAATGTGAGTTTAGGGACCTTTTTAGATTGTAAGCTCCTTGTGGGCAGGGACTGATGTGAATGTTCAATATAGAATGTAAAGCACTGTGTGAAATGAAGGCGCTCTGCAAGTACCTGTAATACATAAATAAGGAATACATTACTGGATTTTGTTTTACTGGAGTTTAGCTTTAAATTGACTCAAAAGAAACGGCGTATCCGCTGAATAGTTGTAATTTGCATCCTGACATTTATCTTGTGGTGCTGGCTGTTGTGCTTGGTGCTTATGTGCATTCATATTATTTTCTGAATGGCATCAGATCTGAGCCTGCAATAATGCACAAAGTGTGTTTCCACATTCCCTGCCCTGCCTCTAGAATTCTGCTCAGAGGCTCACATTCAAAAGCTTAAAGTGGAACTTCACCCTCCCAATCGACATTGATTATTTTTAATCTTCATGCTGCTAGCATTAGTAAATAGATAGCAGAGTGTGTGTATATGTATGTGTGTTTTGTTTTTTTTGTTTTTTACATTTCTTAAGTTACTTCCTGGTTTCTTGCCTAGGCAAATGATGTCATACATCCCAGGAGTCTTCAGGAAGAGAGGAGGAGGGGTTTTCTCAGCTGAGCACACTCCTGCATGCCTGAGCTAAGGGCAAATGGATTACAGGAAGTAAATGCTACATGAATCATTTGCTCTTACTCAAGATGACCACAGCCAGCAATGCTAGGGGGGTGTTTTTAAAAGTAATTTCTCAACAAAATAAAGCATGGAGACATGGATCAATGTGGGAGTTTGCTTTGAATATTAAAAATGAATTCAGTAGTGTTTTTGGTTTGTGGTACTCGGATGCAAAAAAATAAAAAATAAATAAAGTTTCCTCCTGCAAAGCAATGTTGCATCACATACTAGCACATTATGAAAAACTTACCTTGAAACAAAGCCCCCTCAGCGGCGTGCCGTCACCGCTGCAGAGGCTTCCATCTTTGCCCGGTCTTCTGGCACTTCAATGGCCAAGCCGCAATGGTGTCGCTCCCATGCACGCGCACAGGAGTCTTGGCCACGGCACACAGCTCTGAAGGAATGGCATGGGTATGCCGCTCTTTCAGAGCGCATGTGCAAGTGATGTCACTGGCTGCTGCTTGCTAGAATATCTCCTAAACGGTGCACATTTTAGGAAATTTTCATTTTACCTACAGGTAGGATTTCTTATAATCTTACCTGTAGGTAAAAATCACAAAGCGGAGTTTACTACCATGTTAAGATTTAAAGTTGAACTCTAGTCTTCTCTTCAGTCTTGCACAGTTGTACAGGTTCCTCTCTTGTTCCCATATTTATATAATAAAAGAGTGTAGCGCTCTATTTCTTAAAGTGATGAAATCAAAATCTGAATAAAAATCTATATAATATATATTATGCACCAAAAAAGATTACTAAATCTGTAAACTAAAAATCTTTACATTAAGTTATTTAGTTAATTGCTAGAACATTCGTGATCTAAAATTAGTGGGGGGGGGGGGGGTGCCTGATCAGCAGATCTCGGGTGCAGTCTCAGGCTCCTGCAGCCTGTCAGTGTAGGTGTCTTCCCATACCTCCGATACCGGCAGACCGTTACATACTGACAGTAGGAGACCATGAACTACCTTGAGCACTCAACAGTACCCTGGTAATTCATTGAGAACTACAAGCCGTCTGCCACAGTGGCTGATAGTTGTAGTCGTTCCCCCCCCCCCCCATTCACAGACAGCTGTGAGTGAATGACACGGCTGGGTGGGCGGAGCCCCACACAGCCACAGTTTTAAAATTGTGACAGTGGGTTCTGGGTGAAGTTTCCCGGCCCACTGTCAAAATGGGGACTTGGGGGGTGGGGTATGGTATGGTTCAGTTTGTGGGCTGCTGCATCTGTAACATGTTACACCCTGATACGGGTGTAACACAGAACATAGTCTAGGTGAACTTATCATTTAAAGTGTCCACAGAAACATCCAAGCATTTTGGGCATTTTGAAAATTTGCATAACCCCTCCCACTGTTTACACCTGGGCTGAGAACTTATTACATTTAAAATCCTAAGAAATGAGGTACAGCAAATGCTGGGACTTGTAGTTCTATCACAGTCTACAATAGAGGTACAGCACATGCTGGGACTTGTAGTTCTATCACAGTCTACAATGGAGGTACAGCACATGCTGGGACTTGTAGTTCTATCACAGTCTGCAATGGAGGGACAGTACATGCTGGGACTCCCAGCAGCACCTGCCCTCAGTGTACACACACCCAGGAGGGATTCCTGTACCATTGGCAGCACACAGGTGTGTATTGCCCTGTCATAGCTGATACAGCACCCCTCTTGCCCAGTGTCTGGACCTCTGCATAACCATCTGCCACCCGCTCCAGCCCTGTCCCTGCCCCCTGTGCCCCTTAAGCCTGTTTTTACCCTGCTTTGCTTGTCAGGGACTCGGCTTCACTACTGACGCCCAGGCGTAAGTGAGCGCCAGACCCAGTCACCCCCGTTTTCAGCCAATCACTGCCCGGCTACTCCAGACTGGCGGATTGCTCAACCAATGGCGAGGCGAAGTGGGCGGGAGCTGGCAGCAGCCTCCAGTCCAGACTTGGAGTATGCGAGGTGATGTCAGCTGGGGCTGGGATCCCAGTGAATGGGTTGACAAAAGCCCAGGCGCCAGGATGCAATTACTAGTCGCCACGGCGACCTGGCGCCTGGGATTTCTCAAGCCCTGGCTGTTGCTATACAGCAAACACTGCGACTATGCAAAAGTCAGGGAGCCCACTTGGCTTACTTTAATCTTTTATTGGAGACACAAAAAGCTCATATTAAACATCCAAGGCAAGTTTTTTTTTTTTTATATTAGACGAGTTGACGTGAAGAAGGAACTTTGATGCATATAGTATGGGGACTGCTACATCAATCCCTCAGTGTGTGAGAGACAGCAAGGAGCCTGCAGTGTGCAGAGCAAAAATAAAACTCGGCTGTACCTTCCAGAAAAAATAAACTCAGGGTGCCGAAAATAATCACCTTATTATGGATGGCTTTTTATAGTTGTCATAATAATCTCCCGTGGCTTTACAAAGCGAGAATAGCGGTCCCTCTGCCGCGGTCCCACATGGACTGTGAATTCAGCTGTGTTGGCATTTAAAGTATATGTAAATCCTAGAAGGAAAACGACATTTCGTTTGCTAACGCACTTTGTGTCAAAAATGTGTAACATTTATTTTTATATATATATATATATATATATATATATATATATATATATATATATATATATATATATATATATATATATATATATATATATATATATATATATATATATATATATATATATATATATATATATATATATATATATATATATATGGCCCCAAACAATTAAAAAAGTAATGAAAACAAGTATTTTATGGGGAAAAAAAATAAATAAAAAATTATATATATATATATATATATATATATATATATATATATATATATATATATATATATATATATATATATATATATATATATATATATATATATATATATATATATATATATATAATTATTTTTAATTTTTTATTTTTTCCCCATAAAATACTTGTTTTCATTACTTTTTTAATTGTTTGGGGCCACATCTGACAAAAACAGGTGGTTGAGTCACGTTTTTACTGCCCCCTGACCACCACTCCCCTTGACCTGCAAAGGCAGCCAGACAGGGTTGTACACATGTAAAGCACCCTGGCTGCTGCAAAAATGATTCCCTCTTGTTGCATTTGGCAGTACCACCTCCGAATGAGCCCCATTCAAGTCAATAGGGCCACCCCGGAGCCGCTTGCAATGCACGTTGCTGCTGCTGTATTTACAGTATAATAGGTGTTGAGGAGGCAACATATCGCCTCCTCACCGTGTGTCAGGGGCAAGGTCTCCCACATGTCCACTTGCATTAAACTAGCCATAAAGGAGTCTTTTATTTTATTTTTATTTTTTTATTGCTCAATCGGCAGGTTGAAAAAAACATTTTTTTATTCCCCTCTTTCACACACCATCCTCTCTGCAACATTTAAAGGCTAATAAACTGCCTGAAAAAATCTGTAAAAAAGAACTGCGGGGATCAAATCACATGACTAGCAATTGGTCACATGGTCTGCCGGTGCAGGTGATCGCTGTTCAGGCAGAGCTGATGGCTCGTTATCTCTATTTGAACATCATTCCCTGAAGTGTACTTTCATGTGGGAGGGATGCAGAATTTCCATTTTTACATAAAAGGCTAAGCTTTTTGAAACATCCATTAATGTTTCATTACAGCAGAGAGGGTCAATATTTTTAAGATACATTTTATGCATTTTAGATTTAGGTGCACTTGAAAGAAAACGCTGTTTTTACAGTTTCTTAGATATACGGGTGAAGTTGATCCGCTCCAGTAATCTATATCAGAGTAAATTAAAGTGCATCAAAATGTGAACTTCATATAAGTCCAATATTTGTAGAGCCTTCTGCAAACCTCCTCATCTCCTATGTTTTTGTCTGGCAGGTGATGAGTATTTTGGACCCTAAGTGCTGTTCCATGGTGAGACATGCTTGCCCCCCTCATACCCCAGAAGTCGGGGGTTTTTTTATGAAGAGAAGGCAAGTACAATATGGCAGATATTACCCACTTGCTTACTGGGCACCTAGACCCCCCCCTCCTGCCCAGGTCAATTTTCAGCTTTTAGCGCGGTCACTCTTTGACAATTGCGCGGTCATAAAACACTGTACCCAAATGAAATTATTATAATTTTTTTTTTTCCCCCACAAATAGAGCTTTCTTTTGGTGGTATTTGATCACCTCCTGGGTTTTTTATTTTTTGCTAAAAAAAAAATGTAAGACTGAAATTTAAAAAAAAAAAAATTACAAAACCCTTTTTATATTTTGTTAATAAATTTTGCAAAAGGGTAATTTTTCTCCTTCATTTATGTACGCTGATGAAGCTACACTGATGGGCACTGATAAGGTGGCACTGAAGGGCATTGAAACGGGTGCACTGATGGGTGGCAGTGATGGTAGGTGACACTGATGAGGCACTGATTGGCACCACTGGTGGGCATTGATAGGTGGCACTCGTGGGCATTGATGGCACTGATTGGCACTTATGTACTGGTGGGCACTGATTCGTGGCACTGGCAGGTGGCACTGGTGGGCACATATGAGGCAGCTTCGCCTCTTCCTCTCCTGTACCGATGTCCCTTCAACAGAAGCCGGTGACGGGCTTTTTTTTTCTCCTAATGCTGTCAGCGTGAGAAAAAAAAGGATTACCAATCGTCTGTTTACATCATGTGATCAGCTGTCATTGGCTGACAGCTGGTTACGTGGTAAGGGGCTGGGATCGACCCCTTACTCCAATCTGTGGTCACCCACGACTCATTTGACTCGGTGATCACAGAGCCCACCCTGCAGGGGGCGCGTGGGGGAGCGTGCAAAGGGGAGGACGTCTACTGACGGCCTCCCGGCACAGTAGATCCACGCTGTAGCCGTGATTTGGCTATAGCGTGGATCTGAAGGGGTTAAGCATTTTGCTTGCCTTTTCTAACTTTTATTCCTATATTGTTGCTCTTCTCTCCATATGGGAGCCTTGGCCTATTTTATTGTGACTCCTCTCTGTATATGGGAGCCTTGGCCCAGTTTTGTATTGTGACTCTTCTTCTTTTCATTGGAGCCTTGGCCTGCTTTATTGTGATTCTTTTCTCTTTATTGGAGCCTTGGCCCAGTTTTTTATTGTGACTCTTCTCTCAATATGGGAACCTTGTCCCAGTTCTGTATTGTGACTCTTATCTCTATATGGGAGCCTAGGCCTACTTTATTGTGACTTCTCTGTATGGGAACCTTGTCCCAGTTCTGTATTGTGACTCTTATCTCTATATGGGAACCTTGGCCTACTTTATTGTGACTCTTCTCTCTATATTGGAGCCTTGGCCTACTTTATTGTGACTCTTCTCTATATGGAAACCTTGGCCCCGTTCTGTATTGTGACTCTTCTCTACATGGGAACCTTGTCCCAGTTCTGTATTGTCACTCTTCTCTCTATATTGGAGCCTAGGCCTACTTTATTGTACTCTTCTCTATATGGGAACCTTGGCCTACTTTATTGTGACTCTTCTCTCTATATTGGAGCCTTGGCCCAGTTCTGTATTGTGACTCTTCTCTCTCTCTTATCTCTATAATGGGGCTTTTCCTTCTTCATTAAAACCCCAACCTAGTCCTGTATTGTGGCTCTCATCTTTTATGGTATCCTTGGCTGCCTCCTCTCATATTGTGGCAATTTTCTCTAAGGGCGGGTTCACACTGCTGCGTGGTGCGAGATCGCATGTGATTCGCACCGCACTGCAAATCCTATGCGATGTCCTTGTGATGTGAATTCAGCCATACAGATAGTATAGCTGAATTTGCATCGCATTCGGACCAATCTTACACAGAACCCTTTTTTCTGGTCCGGATCGGTCACACTCATACGATCCGATTTCCTGTCTGAATTTGCAGATCTCACTGCGATTATGTGAACTGATTTTGGGGTGTCATTAACTTTTAATTGACAATCCCAGCAGTTCGGATAGGGCAGTGTGCACTGCTGCCAGGAGACATGCGATGCGGGAACCCGTAGTGGATTCGCAGGGTTGCTGCAGTGTTCTTCTCTCTTTAAAATTTCCCTGAATAGTCTGACTCTTCCTTCTTCATAGAATTAGCCTCGTGTATTGTGGCTTTTCTGCCTATATGAGAGCCCTGTCTCAGTCTATTATTGTGACTCTTTTTTTGCTTCTTGGATGCCTCGACCTTGTCCTATGTTGTGGCTCTTCTCTCTTTGTGTCTTTCTCTGCCTTGTCCTGTATTGTAGCTCTTTCCTCTTCTTGGATGCCCCGACCTTGTCCTATGTTGTGGCTCTTCTCTCTTTGTGTCTTTCTCTGCCTTGTCCTGTATTGTAGCTCTTTCCTCTTCTTGGATGCCCTGACCTAGTCCTGTATGGTAGCTCCTCTCTGTGGATTCCCCAGCCTGGTCGAGTACTGTGACTTTTTCCTCTTCTTGGATGCCCTGACCTAGTCTTGTATTGTGGCTCTTCTCTCCTTTTTATAGATGCCCCTGCCTTGTTCTGTATTGTGAGGTTTTTTTTTCCTCTTCTTGGATGCCCTGTCTGTATTGTACCTCCTTCCTTCTTGGTGGGTGCCCTGTCCTAGTCCTTTATTGTTTCTCATGTCTTTGTGCTACTGTGTAGTAGTGTGTATTCTGCAGTGCATGGCTAGTTGCACATGCACAGTCATTCATTCTAGCTACTGTTTGCTCTCCCTGCCTTCCTCATCCATAGAAGTATTGTTCAGTACCCCACTTCCTGTTCTGCTTCGGTGCCCAGTTTGAGGGATCTCTTCTCATTTGTAGAGTCACGTGTTCCCTATTATAACATCTGCCCTCGCTGCTATTTGTGATTAATGAAGGCTTCTCATATAATTCTGTACTAACACTCCTCATCATTCTAGTAGCAGCATCAAAAGAAGGGTTTGGAGATTGTGTGCGGAGCTTTCTAGCTTGTATTCTGTGTTGTAATTACAGCGCTGAAGATACTTTTTCAAAAAGTCTGACTGCAGGCAACAAATAATTAGTCGCTGACTTGCATATGCTGTGCAGGAAATACTACAGCCATTCTAAACTAGGATGCAATGTTTCAGAGCCATGTGGGACTTCTTCGTCATATGCCTGAAAAAGGAGTCCTGCTTGACTACATTCTTGGCCTGTTTATGGATCCATGTAGTGCTGGTGACTTTCTACTATGTTGATACATTAACCAGCTTTCTGTTGTTCCCATACACTCCAGGCTGTATCCAGGAATGCATGTAAAAAGAATATATTGATGTAGTGATGTCACCGGTCTCTAGTGAATGGATAGGCTGCATTCTCAGTGATGTCACCGGTCTCTAGTGAATGGATTGGCTGCATTCTCAGTGATGTCACCGGTCTCTAGTGAATGGATTGGCTGCATTCTCAGTGATGTCACTGGTCTCTAGTGAATGGATAGGCTGCATTCTCAGTGATGTCACCGGTCTCTAGTGAATGGATAGGCTGCATTCTCAGTGATGTCACCGCTCTCTAGTGAATAGATAGGCTGCATTCTCAGTGATGTCACCGGTCTCTAGTGAATGGATAGGCTGCATTCTCAGTGATGTCACCGGTCTCTAGTGAATGGATAGGCTGCATTCTCAGTGATGTCACCGATTTCTAGTGAATGGATAGGCTGCATTCTCGGTGATGTCACCGCTCTCTAGTGAATGGATAGGCTGCATTCTCAGTGATGTCACCGGTCTCTAGTGAATGGATAGGCTGCATTCTCAGTGATGTCACCGCTCTCTAGTGAATGGATAGGCTGCATTCTCAGTGATGTCACCGCTCTCTAGTGAATGGATAGGCTGCATTCTCAGTGATGTCAATGGTCTCTAGTGAATGGATAGGCTGCATTCTCAGTGATGTCACCGCTCTCTAGTGAATGGATAGGCTGCATTCTCAGTGATGTCACCGCTCTCTAGTGAATGGATAGGCTGCATTCTCAGTGATGTCACCGCTCTCTAGTGAATGGATAGGCTGCATTCTCAGTGATGTCACCGCTCTCTAGTGAATGGATAGGCTGCATTCTCAGTGATGTCACCGCTCTCTAGTGAATGGATAGGCTGCATTCTCAGTGATGTCAATGGTCTCTAGTGAATGGATAGGCTACATTCTCAGTGATGTCACCGGTCTCTAGTGAATTGATAGGCTGCATTCTCAGTGATGTCACCGGTCTCTAGTGAATGGATAGGCTGCATTCTCAGTGATGTCACCGCTCTCTAGTGAATGGATAGGCTGCATTCTCAGTGATGTCACCGCTCTCTAGTGAATGGATAGGCTGCATTCTCAGTGATGTCACCGCTCTCTAGTGAATGGATAGGCTGCATTCTCAGTGATGTCAATGGTCTCTAGTGAATGGATAGGCTACATTCTCAGTGATGTCACCAGTCTCTAGTGAATGGATAGGCTGCATTCTCAGTGATGTCAATGGTCTCTAGTGAATGGATAGGCTGCATTCTCAGTGATGTCACCGCTCTCTAGTGAATGGATAGGCTGCATTCTCAGTGATGTCAATGGTCTCTAGTGAATGGATAGGCTGCATTCTCAGTGATGTCACTGGTCTCTAGTGAATGAATAGCTCCATCATCTACTCCTATAGGCTCTCTGTAAGCCAGCCTGAAGAAGAACACCCCCCTGTGTTTGTACCTTGTAGAGTCAGCCAGCGATTTTAGCAAAGAAACACACAGCTGCCCAATTGTGATTTTTGTATTCCAACGGCTATCTTTTTTAGCTTAGTTGCATTGTAAGCTAACCAACAGATTTTACTTGTTGACTTACACAAGAAACAATACAGGAGGGGTTCACCTAATAATGTTACTTGCTGGAACACGTTGTAGCAGTGTTTGCATTTTGCTGACTCGGGTTACAGTATCAACCTGGGAAGTGAAGGTTCTCTGTCTTCTTTTTTTTTTATTTTATTTTTTTTTTTCCCCCTTGTAGAAGCGGCATCCCATCATTGTAACAGGATTACCAGACACCATGTAGAAAAGTTCCAGAGAAGCACCGTGGTCCCAGTATCCATGGTAACTGACAAAGAGCCGGTTTTCAGTAGTTTCTGCAGATCTGCATACAGCTTCCTAATTCTCTCTTTTTTTGGCATTCTTTGTAGAAGCAGTTACCACAACAAGTGCACTGGCCCGTCTCCAGACATTCACTGTGCTAAAAATATGATCTGCTGGAGAGAAATTACAGTTAAATGGCATCCAAAAGAAATGTTTTTACAAACGTTTTAAATGTATTTGTCGGACCTTTTGCGGCGTATTTCAGTGGGGGGGGGGGGTGGGGGGTGGCTTTAGGGCGTGATTTTGATCAAAGGTGCATGCAGCTCAAACAGAACTTTTTTATTTTGCTTTTAAAGTAGATCTAAATCTTAACGGAATGACGTTTAGCTTGCCAAAGCATGCCGCCCAACTTTTTAATATAGCCTGTACAAGGCTGCAACCTGTTGGCTTTCAGGCCAAAAACAACTTTATTGTTCAAGTTGCAGCATGAACACTGAGAGGCCAATCCACTTCTGCTAATGCATTTTGCCCCCTAGTGGCGCTTAAAAGCAATATTAAACACAAAAATTAAAATGTAATATATTGCAGCTCACAATCCTTAAATGTGGTGGATGCAGTCGTTTTTTTTTTCCCTTGTTTTATGCTCACCCCCCCCTATATTTTTACCTGGTGATCTAGGCCAGTAACGCACCTCCTGTCCTAAGGTGGGTCTGCTCCACGGCGGAGCAAAGGAGATGCCTTTTGACACCAGCATGTGGGAGAGGGCAGTGTTCGATGCACTAGCCCAAGGGTCTCCAAACTTTCTTAGCAAAGGGACAATTTTCTGTTCTTCAGGCTTTAGGGGGGGCTGGCCAGGGCCAGTGGGAGTTGAAAATGGCCTGGTGTCCAGTTAGAGTAAACAATGCCCCATCATTGATGTCTGTAGGATGGCCTAGTGCCCCGTCGTTGGCGTCTGTGGGAGGCCTGGTGCCCCATGGTTGACGTCTGCGGGAGGCCTGGTACCCCATGGTTGGCGTCTGCGGGAGGCCTGGTGCCCCATGGTTGGCGTCTGCGGGAGGCCTGGTGCCCCATGGTTGGCGTCTGCGGGAGGCCTGGTGCCCCATGGTTGGCGTCTGTGGGAGGCCTGGTGCCCCATGGTTGGCGTCTGTGGGAGGCCTGGTGCCCCATGGTTGGCGTCTGTGGGAGGCCTGGTGCCCCATGGTTGGCGTCTGTGCTAGGCCTGGTGCCCCATGGTTGGCGTCTGTGGGAGGCCTGGTGCCCCATGGTTGGCGTCTGTGGGAGGCCTGGTGCCCCATGGTTGGCGTCTGTGGGAGGCCTGGTGCCCCATGGTTGGCGTCTGTGGGAGGCCTGGTGCCCCATGGTTGGCGTCTGTGGGAGGCCTGGTGCCCCATGGTTGGCGTCTGTGGGAGGCCTGGTGCCCCATGGTTGGCGTCTGTGGGAGGCCTGGTGCCCCATGGTTGGTGTCTGTGGGAGGCCTGTTGCCCCATCGTTGGTGTCTGTGGGAGGAGTAGTGCTCCAAGAGCCATATAAAGGCAAGCAAAGGCCCACAGTTTAGAGACCGCTGCACTAGCCAGAGCTGAACTCCAGCTAAGACTTTTTAGGCTTAGTGCATACTGGGCATTTAGCCCCTGTGCATGAGTTCCCCGAATTTTCAATGGGGGGGGGGGGGGAAGCACAGGCACACCATCCAGCCCCATTGCCTGCAGCCTATAAAACTGTGAGCGACAAACTTGCTGCGGCTGAACTGTGCACCAAGTGGTTATGTTTTACACATACTGACCTAAAACATTAGTACCCATTATTGCAATGCTGGAGACTGGACACTGAAAGGAGAAGCAGCACAGTGATGAGCTTATATGTCTGCTCTCTTCTCCTCCTATCAGCATGCTTCCTGCTTGCACATAAACTGACTCCTCACATAGCTTATTCCTTTCCCCATACAGGGACTGCAAGATGCTGATTTCAGGTACCAACACAGCATGTAATAATAAAATACACTTGCTGTTGTATGAATGATTACAGAGCTGCAATAATGTGAGTCTTTTAATATCTGCCTGGAGTTCAGCTTTAAAATGATTGAAAGTCGCTTTTGTAACTACATTAGCATGTTAAAGCTTATATGTGATTTTAGCAATTTGGTTAAAATCAACTTTTAAAGTAGATCCATTGTATGAAAAGATTCCTGACATATTTTGTGCTCCTTTTTTTTTTTTTTATATTAAAAAAAAAAAAAAATGTTTTGGTTTGTGGAATACCTGACCTGAGGAAACTGCTGCTTCAGGCTCCCTCAGGTCATATGTATTATGCCAGGGCCTTAGTCACATGGTGGTTCAGGCAGAGCCATCCTATTGGCATATCCACCTTTTCCCATTTAGCAGAGAATACATGACCCATAGATAAGTAATACAGCCCACAGTACAGGATTGATTGACAAGGGTCTGCAGTCCAACCTAAGAGACATTGCTGGAAGCCTCTTCCATATGGCTGTAGGGATTGATACCAAACTTTAACTACTTGCCGACCGCCCTATAGCAATTTAGCATACGTGATCCTGCGTTTCTAGGTATGGGCCGGGAGTGCGTGCCGCCGCCGGCTCGCTCCTGCTGTGATTCTGCACAGCGGGTCCCGTGGACCCGGTGTCCACTGGCACCCGCCGATCGTTTGGTACACAGGCAGAACAGAGATCTGCGTTCTGCCAGTAAGGAAGGCATAGATCCTGTGTTCCTGCAGAGCAGGACCAACTCGCATCAACCATGTAAGTTGCTAAATATTGTACCTTCATTAAATGTAACCATATTGCTACACTTAGAGGCGCCTCTCTTCTCTTTTATACTCTGTTGTGACATGACGGTACTCGTATAGCAAGACATCGCTTCTATATCAAGTCAAAAATTTATTAAAAAAATGTTGCTTGTCTTGCAAAACGCTCTCAAACAAAGTTACACTAAAACCAAGGTTTTGCTGTATTTCAATCAAGGAGGCGTAGCATATGGGTGTTACCAAGGGCGGTCTGCATGCAAATTAAGAGGGATAAAAAAAATAATGTTCTTTAGCAAGGAACATACATTCCACATTAATAAATCAGGTTGCCAAAATTAGTTTGTGCTGTAAATTGCCTCCAACGTTGCTTTTGTTTCTTCTTCCAGGAGGATGCCATTTTGCTGAAGCTCAGAGCCACTGAGCAGCAGTAAATCTTCAGGCTGTAAGCAGATCGGCCTCTAGTGGCTCTGATTTTTGGCGCAATGCATGTGCAGAGCAGCCTGGTACAGTTTATTACTGTGTTTTAAGCATAGGCGCTTATCTTTAATGTTTTACATACTATACTTGCAAAAGGGTCCAGCCTGAAGTTATCTAGAAGGACTTAAAGGAGTTGTAAACCCTCAAGGTTTTTCACCTTAATGCAATGTAAGGTGAAGAACCTTTTGTAGTGCGGCAGCCCCCCAAGAGCCTCCCCCCCTTTTACTTACCTGAACCCAATCATTCCAGCAACGGGGACAAGCAGAGCAGCTCCAGCCGCTGTATTGGGTCCTCATTGGCTGGCTTGATAGCAACAGGAGCATTGGCTGCCGCTGCTGTCAGTCAAAACCAGTAACACGGGGGGCGGGGCCGAGTACTGCTGTCTGTCAATGGACGCAGCAGCAGGACTCAGGAGCGCGGCCACACAAGTGCCCCCCAGGGAATGCAGGTCCCTGCTGGGGGACCCCAGAAGAAACCCTTGCACAGAGGAGGTAAGAATGACGTGTTATTTAAAAAAACAAACCTTTACAACCCCTTTTTAATTTTCTGAATAAAGTTCCACTTTAAATCTGCCTAGGAATACCCACTTCTCCATACTGACACCTACCCATGCAGGCATTTTGATATTTGCATTAGGCCTTTTTCACATGAACGGTCTGTTCCGGTCTGCCTGTCAGTTTTTTTTAGGCGGACCTGAACGGACTCTCCATAGACCTCCTATGGAGCGTCGGATGTCAGCGGTGACATGTCCGCTGACATCCGACCCGCTCCGATCCGAAAAAGTGTAACGGAGGAAAAACCTACTTTTCCATCCATTTTCGGATCGGATCGGGTGACGACGGACACTACGGTCCATCATCATCCGAGCCCCCATAGGGGAGAGCGGCGCTCTGACAGGTCCGTCGCTGCACAGTGTGCAGAGACAGACCTGTCATCTTCCCCGCTGATGTTCACAGGGCGGATCATCAACGGATCCGTCCCATGTGAAAGGACCCTTACTCTTCCCAAGACCCAGCCCACTTGTATCAGGGCTGAGGCCTCTTGAGAGGAGTACTGAGGCAGGGTGCTGTCATTTTTTCAGGAAACTATGGCCCCTCCCACCAGCCACGGTCTGTCTGCATTGACATCACTGAGTCTGAAATAAGGTACAATAAAACCTTGGTTTGAGAGTAACTTGGCCTGAGAGCGTTTGAAATAAATTTTGACTTGATATACAAGCGATGTCTTGCTATAAGAGTAGCGTCATGTCACAACAGGGTATAAAAGAGAAGAGAGGCGCCTCTAAGTGTAGCAATATGGTTACATTTATTGAAGGTACAACATTTAGCAACATATTGCTACACTTAGAGGCGCCTCTCTTCTCTTTTATACTCTGGAGCTCCTGCTGGATTTTGCTTCTAATCCCCTTGTGGAGGTTTCCATCTGTGGATGGACATTTTATGGTTACACAACCTGGTCACATTGCTATAATCTTTTTTTTATATGGACTATAAACTGAAGTATTTATGAATATATGGTTGTGGAACGAATCATTTGAGTTCCCATTGAAAATGAAAAACATAAAGGTTTATTTTAAAGTGGTAGTAAATTGCTGGGTGTTTTTATTTAATTTATTTATTTATTTTGTAACCTGAAAGATAATGTCATAATGTGCTAGTATGCATTGCATACTAACACATTATGGGGTTTATTTATTAGTTGGAGAGTGCAAAATCAGGCTCACTTCTGCATAGAAACCAATCAGCTTCCAGGTTGTATTGCCAAAGCTTAATTGAACAAGCTGAAGATAGAAACTGATTGGTTTCTATGCAGAAGTGAGCCTGATTTTGCACTCTCCGGTAAGTGAACCCCAATGTTACTTACCTGGAAATGAAGCCTTCCAGCTCCGAGCTGTCACCGCTGCAGGCGCTTCCATCTTCACTCGTTCTTCCTCCTGGGTCCGCGGACTCCGGCTGTGTGACTGGCCGGAGCCGCGATCACATCACTCCCACGCATGTGTGCGGGAGCCCGGGTGGCCGTTCCTTCAGAGCGCATGCGCCGGTGACGTCACCGGCTGCATCTACAGTAAATATTTCCTAAACGGTGCAAGTTTAGGAGATGTGAGTTTACTCGCACTTTAATGTAGTAATTTAATTTGCATGCTGATGAGAGATTAGAAAGGTACTAGAGAAGGCAAAAATGTAAGTAGGTTAAAGTCGGGTTTAAAGCTAATGCATTTTGGAGGGTTCAAGAGGTCCCCTATCAATAACGCTGAGCAGACCAACCCAGTGTTTTTTTTTTTTTTTTGTTTTTTTTTGTGTGTGGACAATATAATCAAATTGTTTTGAAGTATGTGCCCTTCAGCAGATCTGCTGTGCATGGGTTATTGCATTTTATTGCATTTTCTATGTCCTCTCTTACTCATGCAAGTATATAAGCCCATTTTGCTTTAAGGTCTGTATTAGGTTTACCATGGTAATATCATTTCAAAAGTAATACTGTACCTGAGCACCACAAACCAAAAGTGATATTTAATTCCTTTTTATTATTCAAAGCAACCCTAAAATCCATTCATGTCTCTATGCTTTTGTTTTCCTGAGAAATCCTTTTAGAAAAACCCCCTCTAGCATTTCTGTCCATGGCCATCTTGAGTAAGGGCAGATGATTCATGTAGCATTTACTTCCTGGAATCCATCTGCCCTTAACTCAGATGCAGGAAGGAGGGTGTGCTTAGATGAGAAAAGCCTTCCTCCCCTCCCTGAAGACTCCTGGGATGTAGGACAACTTTTGCCTAGGCATGAAAACCAGATAGTAACTAAAGAAATGTAAAAAAAAAAATAGAAACAGTTCAAAACAAGTAAGTATGTTATAATTTCCTATCCATTTATTAATGGTAGCGGCATAAGGATTCAATATCATCAGTGTTGATTGAGAGAGTGGAGTTGCACTTTAGGGCTGTGGTTTTTATTAAAATAACAATTGTTTATTACAGAGCTTTAGCAAATGAGATGTTATAGTTGGAGTTTATATCTTTATATGGACCTACATGAGTGTTTGTGACATATTATCACCGTTTTGTAAGAAGCGAACAGTCTTTATTGGCATAGCGTTGCCCATAGCTCACAACTGTCCCTGATTTCGAGGGACTGTCCCTGATTTGGAACAAAGTCCCTCTGTCCTCCTCCTCATTTGTCCCTCGTTTTGGTCTGATCTTTATAGTTGTATATAAAATGCATTTTTTTTTTTTTTATCTTTCAAAAAGTGTTTCCCAGTGCTAAACCTTTCATTTCTAAAGTTTGTATTTGCAAAGCCAGGATAAAAGAATAATAATGGGGAAAAAAAAACACTTGTGGGTTTAACTAATTTTGAAATTTTTTATTTTTTTTGTATAATTCTCCTTTTTTAAGGGGGCATGGCAGGGGGTGTGTCCTATTCCTACATACTTTTTGCTAATGGGTGTCCCTCATTCCCATCTCAAAAAGTTGGGAGGTATAGCGTTGCCCCATGACAGACTCCACATACAGCCTTTCTCTGTGTTCTCTCAGCCTGAATTCTGCTAACCAGCTCTGTGAGCGAGCGGCTTGTCCCCATCGCACGCTTGCCGCACAATGTCCACTTTTTTTTTTTTCTCCCCTTTTTAGAAACCAGAATTTGTTCTGAAACGTCAGCCTGCCCCCGAAAGCTTTTGTGGCTGCCCTGACCCCTACTGGGATTTTCCTGTAGCAGATGGCCTAATGCATCCTGCAAGTCATCAGGCTAAGATGGGGGCCCGGGTCACGGGGGTCTCTGCTCGGCATGACCCTGCTCTTGGTTGGTTGGTTAGGATGTCGGCGTTGACATTGCATCCAAGTGACAGCATTATGCTCGTCTTGATGGACCTCTGTTTGCTATTTGACCCCAGCTTATCATACATCCTAGGGAACAGCATGCAAGCGTTAAGCCAGAAAAATAATCACAATAAACGTTTGTGCCTGTGTGTCTAATCCGTTTAATAAAACACAAAAAAATGATTGTAAATTTCTACCCTAAAACACGTTTCCTCAGCGTAATATATGATGACATGCCCCGCAGATAAGACACTATAGATGCAGTGATATAGGGGGCCTGAGATTTACATAGAATACATTATTAAAATGTGTGCTTTGCACTTTTGTGTTTCTTTTTTTTTTTTTTTGGTTGGGGTGAAGAGATCGCTGACCTGGAGGAGTATAAAAAGGTCATGCATTCAGTCCAGATTTCCCCGCTATTTTACTAGACAAATGCTGTGTGCGGGTCAGCTCCTTAAAATGGTCTTCCTCTTGTTGTTATGTATATTTATCCTGTATGGTTGAACTGCCCCCGTTTTGTAACTCAGGCGCTGTACATAGTGACTTTGTCGCCAGTCCTGGGGGCACTTTAATGCTGAGCTGGTCAATCTGAGCCATTCATATTATTCATCATTATACCTCTTCTGAATTGGCTTATATACATCATGGTTGGGCTTTTGCAAGAATTAAAATGTTCAGGGTTAAATGATTATATGTGCACATGATTATCTATGAAAGATTTACATTCTGTCCCTTATTTAAAGTAGCGTTGCATCGAATGGAAATTTTTGGTGCCGAAACCAAGATAGATAACTGTAATATATTCGACTTCTTAATTAATACCATGAATTTAAAGCGGAGTTCCACCCACATGCTAGGCTACTTTCACACTGGGGCGGGGGGGGCATTAGCGGTAAAGCGTCGCTAATTTACCGCTGTAATAGCAGCGCTTTTCAGCCGCTAGCGGGGCGCTTTTAACCCCTACTGTCGAAGTGGTTTGCAGGCCCTTCGGCAGCAGTGTCCATTTATTCCAATGACAGGGGCTGTGGAGGAGCGTGTATACACCGCTCCTCCACCACCCGAAAGATGCAGCTTGCAGGACTTTTTTCTAATGTCCTGCAAGCGCACCGCCCCAGTGGGAGGAATAGTGCTCCATCGCTGGTGTCAGTGGGAGAAATAGTGCTCCATCCGTGGTGTCAGTGGGAGAAATTGTGCTCCATCTGTGGTGTCAGTGGGAGGAATAGTGCTCCATCCGTGGTGTCAGTGGGAGAAATAGTGCTCCATCCGTGGTGTCAGTGGGAGAAATAGTGCTCCATCGATGGTGTCAGTGGGAGGATTAGTGCTCCATCCGTGGTGTCATTGGGAGGAATAGTGCTCCATCCGTGGTGTCAGTGGGAGAAATAGTGCTCCATCCGTGGTGTCAGTGGGAGGAATAGTGCTCCATCCGTGGTGTCAGTGGGAGGAATAGTGCTCCATCGATGGTGTCAGTGGGAGGAATAGTGCTCCATCGATGGTGTCAGTGGGAGGAATAGTGCTCCATCGATGGTGTCAGTGGGAGGAATAGTGCTCCATCGACGGTGTCAGTGGGAGGAATAGTGCTCCATCGATGGTGTCCAGTGGGAGGAATAGTGCTCCATCCATGGTGTCAGTGGGAGAAATAGTGCTCCATTGATGGTGTCCAGTGGGAGGAATAGTGCTCCATCCATGGTGTCAGTGGGAGGATTAGTGCTCCATCCGTGGTGTCATTGGGAGGAATAGTGCTCCATCCGTGGTGTCAGTGGGAGAAATAGTGCTCCGTCCGTGGTGTCAGTGGGAGGAATAGTGCTCCGTCCGTGGTGTCAGTGGGAGGAATAGTGCTCCATCCGTGGTGTTAGTGGGAGGAATAGTGCTCCATCGATGGTGTCCAGTGGGAGGAATAGTGCTCCATCCGTGGTGTCAGTGGGAGAAATAGTGCTCCATCCGTGGTGTCATTGGGAGGAATAGTGCTCCATCCGTGGTGTCAGTGGGAGAAATAGTGCTCCGTCCGTGGTGTCAGTGGGAGGAATAGTGCTCCATCCGTGGTGTCAGTGGGAGAAATAGTGCTCCATCGATGGTGTCAGTGGGAGGAATAGTGCTCCATCGATGGTGTCAGTGGGAGGAATAGTGCATCAAGGGAAAGATAAAGAGAAGCAAAGAGCTGCAGTTTGGGGAAGGGGGTTTTCCCATCCTTGTAAGTCTGTTGGTAGATTCCCCCATCCACAAACATTCAAGGTGGATGGGGGAATCCTTCTCGCTGTAAAATTGTATTCTGACAGGGAAAAGCCTTCCCCACCATCGGAATACAATGATCAGTTTTGTCGGCTATACCCGGCAGCACTCCTCACTTGGGAAAACCCTACAGGCTGGTTGATCATCTTGTGTACAACCAGCCTGCCCACACATAGAAATTTGTCTGGTCCCTGCTAAACAGGCCAAATTTCTATCCAAATATGGTCATCTTAAGTAACAGGAGGACATTGTTTTCTCCTTTCCCTCCTCATCTGCATTCTAATGAAATGTATTAAAACCGAGGGTACTCACAAACATACGAGTATATCAATCTCTCTCATCTCCTCCTCCCATGCTCGTCTCCAGGATTTCTCCAGAGCCTCTCCCGTCCTCTGCAACTCGCTACCTCCACCTGTCCGGCTATCCCCTACTCTTGCTGCCTTCAGGCGATACCTGAAAACTCATCTCTTCAGGAAAGCCTATAACGTCTCCAATCTCCTACCACTTCCATCAGCTCATTCCCCACAGTTACAACCTTTTTTACCACCTGCCCCACCCTATTAGATTGTAAGCTCTTCTGAGCAGGGCCCTCTTAATCCTCCTGTATCTTATTGTATTATAACTGTATTGTCTCCCTTTTATATTGTAAAGCGCTGCGTAAACTGTTGGCGCTATATAAATCCTGTATAATAATAATAATAATATCAGACGTAACACAGCATCGCCGTCCGACCAAGTGTGCGCAATGACGTAATGAATTCGTCCCCACTGACGCGTTTTGTGGCAAACTGACGTCTTCAGAGAAAGTTTTTTTTTTTTTTCTTTTCCCCCCCATTTAATTTTTAGTACCTACTAAATACAACCATTATCAATCTCTTTACATACATTATTATAGACACGGTGACACCCTCACTAGATCTATGTGCGTCTCTATGCAAAGTTCATTGTTGGTGGAAGGGATCAGCAGGGTGCTGTACATAAATTTGCTTCCTGTTTTTAGGAAGCTATATACAGGGATGTACAGGAAGCAGTGATAATGCCCACACCTGGTACTGAGCCTTCATGATTTGAAAGAACTAAAATCTGATGGACGAAAAGGGGTGGGCCATAATGATACCGAATGTTTTCTAGCAAGGAAATGATGCATGCTGTGACTTGCTGCAGCTTCTAATGCACACTGTGAGAAGCCTGCAGTGAAATTAGAGTGGTAGTAGAAGTAAGCAGAGTAGCAGTAGAGTAGTAGAAATAATCAGCAATCGGAGTAGTAGAAATAATGTGAGGAGTAGTAGTAGTAGAAATAATCCCTAATCAGAGTAGTAGAAATCAGAAGCTCAGACTCTGTCCAGGACACACACCCCTACCCGTTTCACCACACCCATGGGGCTTAAAGGAGTTGTAAAGGCAGAAGTTTTTTTTTTTTTCTAATCTCGATGCATTCTGTGCATTAAGATAAAAAAAACCTTTTGTGTGTAGCAGCCTCCCCAGCCCCCCCTACTTACTTACCTGAGCCCCATCTGTCTCCAGCGATGTCCACAAATGTCTAAGCCATCCGGGGCACTCCTCCTGATTGGCTGAGGCACAGCGGTGCCATTGGCTCCCGCGGCTGTCAATCAAAGTCAGCCAATCAGGGGAGAGAGGGGTTGGGGCTCCGTGTCTGGACACACAGAGCTATGACTCAGCTCCAGTGCCCCTATAGGAAGCTGCTGGCTTAGGGGGCACTCGATAGGAGGGAGGGGCCAGGAGCAGCAAAGAAGGACCCGTGAAGAGGAAAATCCGGTCTGCTCTGTGCAAAACCAACTGCACAGAGGTAAGCATAACATGATTTATTTATCTTTTTTTAAAGAAGACTTTACAATCTTAGCTACATAGATACATAGTAGGTGAGGTTGAAAAAAGATTCCATCAAGTCCAACCTATGTGTGATTATATGTCAGTATTACATTGTATATCCCTGTATGTTGTGGTCATTCAGGTGCTTATCTAATAGTTTCTTGAAACTATCAGTGCACCCCCGCTGAGACCACCGCCTGTGGAAGGGAATTCCACATCCTTGCCGCTCTTTCAGTAAAGAACTCTCTACGTAGTTTAAGGTTAAATCTCTTTTCTTCTAATTTTAGTGAGTGGCCACGAGTCTTGTTAAACTCCCTTCTAAGAAAAAGTTTTATCCCTATTGTGGGGTCACCAGTACGGTATTTGTAAATTGAAATCATATCCCCTCTCAAGCGTCTCTTCTCCAGAGAGAATAAGTTCAGTGCTCGCAACCTTTCCTCATAACTAAGATTCTCCAGACCCTTTATTAGCTTTGTTGCCCTTCTTTGTACTCGCTCCATTTCCAGTACATCCTTCCTGAGGACTGGTGCCCAGAACTGGACAGCATACTCCAGGTGCGGCCGGACCAGAGTCTTTGTAGAGCAGAAGAGTTATTGTTTTATCTCTGTAATTGAATCCCCTTTTTTAATGCCAATATTCTGTTTGCTTTGTTAGTAGTAGCTTGGCATTGCATGCCATTGCTGAGCCTATCATCTACTAGGTCCCCCAGGTCCTTTTCCATCCTAGATTCCCCCAGAGGTTCTCCCCCCAGTGTATAGATTGCATTTAGATTTTTGCCACCCAAATGCATTATTTTACTTTAATGATTACCCTCTGTGGGTGGGGCAAAACGCGTAGGTGTGTGTGGCCTGGACGGAGTCCGGGCTGAGGCTGTTTTGACTTTCCCACAAACAGGGTTTTGTTGTGATGCGCTGCTTTTGGGACTTTTCCTTCTTTGCATCGATCTTCATAGAGCTGGGACGATCGCCTGCACTCCCAGTGGCCGACAGCAGATAAGGACCTGTTGGAGCCCTGAGCAGCACCCTTTGTTTTTGTCATAGAATTAAAGATTACCTAGTCAGGCCAGCTGTATTTTTCTTGTAGACTCTACTGGGTACCTCCTTTTTATAATGCCTTCCTCCAGGTGGGTTTCCTAATGGTGACTTCGGTGGTCCATGCTTGTATCATGTGTGTCGGCACTGCCACTTGTAGTCTTACCTTGAGAGAGCATATGACAACACAGGAGATCATTTGGGTTCAGGGACGTTGTCGCCCTTCAACAGGCATTACCAGCAGGGATTCTATTAATGAAAGCTGCAGATTAAAAAAATATTGAGAAATACTTTTGAAATATCAACTTGATAAGTCTTGTGATTGTGTTTTATATATATTTTTTTCAATAATGTAAACCACAATGTGTCCCACCACTCTCTTCTACCAGGTTTTGCCATCGTAGTCTGAACAATAAAAGCTCATTTCCGATTGGATGCATTGGATTACTCCAGGTGCACACTGCTCTTTGCTTTATTAAGTAGAGGCCTCGGAGGTCACGTCTGAAGACACATCATGAATACCCAATTTCTAGCTAAAAATATAGAGAAGCCTGGAGATCAAACATAAAATAAATAAGTTGTAGCCAAAGTTTCCGACCGGTTCCGTCTCCCAGAAAGTCCAGTGCCCTTAGCTTGAAGAGTAATCATTTCTTTCCCCCCTCTCCCTGTCTTTTTTTTATTTTCTGAGGAAATTCATTTGAAGGCTTTTTTTTTTTTCTTTTATTCCCCTTTCCTCCCATCCCCCCCATTCTTTTTCTCCGAGCCTGTCAAGTTCAAGAGCAGCTCAGATGCCATGAATTAAGTGAAGCACAAAAGGGGAGAGGAGACCCTTTTGAAGAACAAAGAATTCCTATTAGGCTGCCGTGTTCTCTTCTGACCAAAGGCACTCCCTACACGGCTGCCATTGTTATCTGCATGCCCCGCACATATGGTGAATACAGTAGGGCCTCGTTACATCGCCAAGGAAATTTCCATGCTTCTTCTTCTTTTTTTTTTCTTTCTTTCTTTTTCTTTTACATCTATGGCATACGGTCATTTAGTCATTGTGCACAGCTCGAGTTACCCTCTGCTTCCTCTACCCTCAGTATACATGCTTGACACCCGGTATGAGGCACAAGAAAAGGTTCCTGCTATGTCAGACCACCGCAGACAAGGAAGAGTCACCGAATTGCTGCAGGTGACAGTGGTATGGATATGGCGGGCATTGGGTAACTGTGAAGAAATAGGACATAAAGGATCCCGGGTTCATCAGTTTGCTGCGTGCAGAATATGAATCTTGGGTTACCAAAAGACTAAAAGCTGTACTTTTAATGAAATACTGTAAATCCCTCAATAACCACAGAGGATATAAATCCATTTTGTGTTCTCCAAATTCATTTTTGCAATCTCAGATAAATATTAAAGGAAAAGGTTCACCTTCAGGAGCAGGGCTGCTGGTAAGGCCGTACAAGTGGTCCTGTTGTACTGGGCCAAGGCCCCATCAGCTAAATAGGGGGGCCCAGGGCAGCATTATTGTTCATGTTTGCCTTAAGGAATAGATTTTACTAGACACCCCCCCCCCCCCCCGCTCCTACTTGCTCACCAGGCAATAAATGACATTTAGTAAGCGAAAAACTCACCCAAGCCCTTCCGCCATATATTATAGTTGGTGTGTAGAGTGTGTAGACCCCAGATGATGTCCCCTAGGACGAAACGCGTGGGGATGAACTGCTGACACCACCAACCTTGCCAGATACCTGCATTTTAAAAGCGCTGTTTTTCTTCTGAAATGTGAGTGTTCTTACTTTCAATAAATGGGTTTTAAAACCTTTATACAGTAGTATCACGCTATGTACTCTCACGTTTTTTCCATATATACTCTGGATGCCTGAGTGGATTTATTACTTTTGCCATATATAACACTCGCAAGTACCTGGGTCACCTGGATTAACCCCCACGCTATACAGACACCACCGTGGATCCCCACAGTTACAAGCTAGATTGACTCAGTGGGTGTACAGCCATCTGTGTCCAATCTTTCCGGTAAGCCCCCAATCTAAATGGTGGTGGATCTTCTATCAACACATTCACAAATCTCTTCACTTTTTTTTGGTGCTATTTACCCTTTAAAGACTTTCATTTTCTAAGGATTATTCAAAAAACTAGCACGTTTTTCTATTACGGACTTTATGTATATTACTTTAAAGGATTATTATACACATTTATGTAATTTTTACATTGGATTAGACCATGAATATGGTTATGGATTATGTTTTTAGTTGTTAGCGCTACACTTTTGCTTTATATAGTTTTATCTACAGGATTAGGTCACTTGTATGTGTTAGATGCTTACACATGTTTGCTTCTGACAGCGCAATATTTTATTTATATATATATATATATATATATATATATATATATATATATATATATATATATATATATATATATATATATATATATATAAATAAAATATATTTTCTCTATCTGGTGTGTAGAGTAGTTGATGCTTTGGCTAATCACAATAGATCCATAGAAAGTACAGGCCGGCAACTCGACAGCTTCTCCATGGAAAATATTTATTTAAGCATTACAGCAATAACATCATCCAAAAATTTCCGCCGCGTTTCGGCCTTTGGCCGTCATCAAATGCACGAATCAATAAATGACATTTCCCTGGGCCCAATCAGGTCAACAGAGGGGCCCAGGAGGTGGGAGAACTTTTTTTTTTTCTCTCTAATTTTTGGGGCGTAGGCAGATAGTCAGTCAGTACCGCAGTGGCACTGACTATGTGCCTACGCCCCAAAAACTAGAGAGTATGTATGTTTGGGGGTTCTGAGTAATTTTCTAGCAAAATAATTTTACATGTAGGAAAGGCATGCCGGAATTTGCACGGTATGGAAGCGGTTAAGCATTATCACATTTTACCAAAATATTATTTTCTGTAATAATCATGAGCTGAAACCTGTAATAATGACCAGAAAATTGTCAGTAGGAAACACGGGGCTCCTGACATTGGTGGTCAGTGTAGTGCCCCCTGCTGTTGGTGGTCGGGGGAGAAATGTGCCATTCACATTGCTGATTAGTTGGAAAATGCCCCCTTTCACCTTGGGGGTCAGCTGAGTGAGCAAAGCTGCAGACCTTTTTCTGGGTTACTTTTGGCCCACATGCAGCTGACTGAACTGTTGTCAGAAGTTGGAAGCATCAGAAGTTCTTCTTACCTGTCAAACTTTTTTCAAAGAACTTTTGTTGTGTATTATAACTAGTGAGATTCTGCTTCTCTTTCCTTTTTTTCACTTTTTTTTTTTAGGATTGAAAGTTTTCAGAAAGAATTTTAACTTGTTATATATCGGAAACACAATGGCCACAGTTCTTTCTGTTGTCCCTACCTATTTCCAGCCATGAGTGGTGTCTGTTCAGGGTTTTGAATCTTTAGTCCTTTTGTAGTGCTCAGTCCTGTGATGAAGTTTAAAGAGAAATGGGAGCTTTTTGTGTGGTTTCGGATAAAAGTTTTGTGCTCTTGTTTTAAAGCTGCAGTGTGTTGGACCAAAGTAGATGTGAACCCAGTCGCTGATCTTTAGATTTTAACACATAGTTACATAGTAGGTGAGGTTGAAAAAAAGACACAAGTCCATCAAGTCCAACCTATGTGTGTGATTATGTGTCAGTATTACATTGTATATCCCTGTATGTTGTGATTGTTCAGGTGATTATCTAATAGTTTCTTGAAACTATTGATGCTCCCCGCTGAGACCACCGCCTGTGGAAGGGAATTCCACATCCTTGCCGCTCTTGCACCTTCAAGCTTAAAGTGGGAGTAAACTCCTTTTTGTTTTGTACCTCCAGGTAAACCTATAATAAGGCCTACCTGTAGGTACTGTAAGGCAGACCAAACATGGGTCAAATTTCGAAAGAATTTTCTTTAGAAAATCTTATCTAAGAATTTTCGTTCGTATTTCGCACCATTAGTGGGCTGCAGCAACAGCCGATTTTCATGCGGCAATCGGACATGTTAGAAATTTTTTGAAAAACAAACTATTTTCTAATCATTGATGGGAGAAACGTGCGAGAAATGTAATCGAAAAAGAAATGTGCAAGAAAAGAAAATTCCCAGAAAGAAAAGAAGATTCCCAGCCACAAAAATTCTTTTCTGTAGCAGCAGGAGGTGAAATTGAAGGCTTGGTTGGCTGAATTCTGAAAATCAATGATGGCGTCGTCGGATCACAAAACGCACAAAATTTCTGATTTTCAAAAGAAAATTCTTTCGAAATTCGATCGTGTATGGCCAGCCTAAGTATCCCCCTAAACCTGTACAGTTTAGGAGATATTTACATATGAGGCAGCTGGTGATGTCACCGGAACATGCTCACTGCGCTCTGATTGGTCGGCACACCGTCTGTTTTGAATAAGCTGTGCAGGAGTCGGGACTCCTGTGCGCATGCGCAGGAGTGACCTCATCGCAGCATGGCCTTTCAAACAGCCGGAGCCTGCGAACCCAGAAGGAAGACCGGATAAAGATGACTGGGTGCTGCTGGAGGGATCCGTTTTGCAGGACTTTATTTTGCGGAGGTGGGGGAGTTTTTTTTTTTTTTTTGCCTTTTTAAACGTGGTTTACTACCACTAAGACTGGTACTTTTTTTCCTGCGTTGTTGCTCTGCAAGAAAAACACAAAAAAAGGTTTCCCTTTAAATCCTACGGGACTTTTCATTCCACTGCGCTGTGGGTGTATTGCGTTTTGAAAAGTGCTGCATATTGCATCTTTTGGTACGGTGTTAAAAACCGCACCAAAAACGCAGCCCCCGGAGCAGATTCGAGTGCCCGGCGGGCGCGATCTCCACTGGGCTCCCGTGATCGCTGTTGACACACCCGGTTCTCTGAGGGGAGAGCAGACTGATCGTCTGTTCATACAGAGTATGAAAAGCGATCTGTCATCTCCCCTAGACAGTCCCATCCCCCTTCGGTTAGAACACAGAAAGGGAACACAATTAACCCCTTGATCGCCCCCCTAGTGGTTAACCCCTCCCCTGCCAGTGCCATTTTTACAGTAATCGGTGCATTTTTATAGCACTGATTGCTGTATAAATGACAATGGTCCCAAAAATGTGTCAAAATTGTCCGATGTGTCTGCCATAATGTCGCAGTCCCAATAAAAATCGCAGATCGCCGCCATTACTAGTAAAAAAAAAAAAAAAATAACAATAAAAATGCCATAAATCTATCCCCTATTTTGTAGACGCTATAACTTTTGCGCAAACCAATCAATGTACGCTTATTGCGATTTTTCTTTAACCAAAAATATGTAGAAGAATGCATATCGGCCTAAACTGAGGATATATATATAGATATATATATATCTATATATAGATATATATAGAGATATATATATATATATATAGAGATATAGATATAGATATATATATATATATATATATATATATATATATATATATATATATATATATATATATATATATATATATATATATATATATATATATATATATATATATATATATCTATATATATATCTATATATATCTCTATATATCTCTATATATATATATCTCTATATATCTCTATATATATCTCTATATATCTCTATATATATATATATATCTCTATATATCTCTATATATATATATATCTCTATATATATATATATTGTTGCTTTTTTTTTGTTTATAGCGCAAAAAAATAGCAGAGGTGATCAAATACCACCAAAAGAAAGCTCTATTTGTGGGGAATAAAAAGCACTTCCGTTTTCTTTGGGTGCAACGTCGCACGACCGCGCAAATGTCAGTTAAATCTACGCAGTATCGAATTGCAAAAAGTGCTCTTCTCAGGAAGGGGGGTAAAATCTTCCAGGGCTGAAGCGGTTAAGCTGGGGTCGCACCTATGTAGTTTGCTTTTGATATGTTTC
The DNA here is from genome assembly GCA_037952925.1 of Lithobates clamitans. Lineage (NCBI taxonomy): Eukaryota > Metazoa > Chordata > Amphibia > Anura > Ranidae > Lithobates > Lithobates clamitans. The sequence goes on from JBBGZY010000850.1 coordinate 424,384, forward strand.
TGCAGTGCTTTTTGCGTTTTTGCGCATGTGTTTTTGGCACGTTTTTCATGCAATGTTGCATTTTGCATTTTTTATGCTTTTTTTTTTTTTTTTGACCAATTTGTTAGGCAGATTAAAAGACGCAAAATCGCAGTGAAAACAGACTACATGCTTTTCTGCAGCTTCTTGAAGTCTATTGAACCAAAGTTGCCCCGTTTTGAATCTTAAAAAGTCCCTGACCCTTTTCAAAAATGCAGTGGCTGAAAAAAGCATAGATGTGAACGTGCCCTATAGGAAACCATGTTGAATGGACTGTAGTGCGTTTCTGCAAAATGCACTAAAAAATGCATAGGTGTGAGCCGAGTCTTACACTGTGCACTTCAATAGAAACACACAGCCCTTCTCTTCTCTTCTCTCCTCTCCTCTTCTCCAAACTAAGGCAGGATAGATGATGCAAATTTCTTTCCTGCAACCACCGATTGCAGAAATCGCTAGATTCCCCCGTCAACACAGATTGCAGAAATCGCTAGATTCCCCCGTCAACACAGTGTTTGTTGGGGGAATTGCTTATGCAGAGCTATTGTGTTCTCCCAGTGGAGGAGGGTGCAGGGGGCCGTCCCTGCTGGGAGAACACAGTGATTAGTATTAGTGGTTTAGCCACTGGCAATAATCGCATGCTAGAAATCTGACATGCTGGTTGTACCTAAGTTGATCGATGGATCAACTTGGGTACAATCAGCCTGACCATAGATGGTTCAAATCTCAGCCGCTCCATGCCCGCAGGGGACCATCCCTGCTGGGAGAACACAGTGATTATTGCTAGTGGCCACTGAGAGTAATTGCATGCTAGAAATCTGACATGCTGGTTGTACCCAAGTTGATCAATATGGCCTGGTTACAATCAGCCTGCCCATAGATAGTTCGAATCTTGGCTAAGATGTGAGCCATCTATGGCTGGCTTAACAGAGCCTGCACTATCGACTCTTTCCTGTGAAGACTGGAAGTTCAGGGAAGCGGCACCGAGAGAGCAGGAGCCAGTAGTATTGAAAGTCACAGAGAAGGATTTTTAACACATAATTTACTGGGGAATGTCTATTTTTTATTGTGCTCAACGTGTTGAGCTTAAATAATGCTGAGGGTTTAACACTACAGTAAAACCTCAGATTGCGAATAACACGGTTTCGCAATACGAGCTGTATTTTTTTTTTTTACTCGATTTGCGAGCGTTGTCTCGCAAGATGAGCAGGATTCATGCCTCTGGGGTGTACAGTACCGCATGTGGCCAGAGGTGGGGGGGCGCCAGAGACGCTCATGGACCACTTGGAGACGCCCATAGCTCAGAGACCGTCTCCGAGTGGTTTCCGAGTGTTTTGGAGTGTCTCCGGCGCCCCCCTCCACCTCTGGCCACATGCGGTACTGCATACACTAGCAGTGACACTGGAACAAATTATCTGAGTTTCCATTGATTCGTATGGGGAAACTCACTTTGATATACGAGTGCTTTGAATTACAAGCATTCTTCTAGAACAAATTATGCGCGTAATCCAAGGTATTACTGTACTTTTAAAAGTTTCAACCATGATCTCCCCCTCCCCTTTCCCGTCTTTCCTCAAAACTGTACATATTATGTTTCTCAGAACATTATCCTGATTTAAAAGACCATCACCGCTTCTCATACAAGTTCTGCTTTCCTTGTGTAGCTTTGTATTGTCCAAACACGGCTGGGCCGCCTTCGATTTCCTCCTCCTGCACCCCAGAAGCTGGGTGCGCCGTAGTTGGTGACAGCGGAGGAGAGGACCCACGCTGCGTACTCTGACACTTAAACGAGCAGAGGTTTAAAGTCTCCTCACATCTCGCTCGCAGTCGGCAGACGAGCTACATGAATACTTGTGATGTGATCCCCTGGGCTGTCATGGGCACGCTGTCTTCTCACATCAAAGCCTGTTCTGGCAGACAAGTCTTGCCGGTGATGAGGCAGTTGCAAAGTTCCAAGCCACAAAATCTGCTTTTGAGGGGCACAGCTAGGAAACGCGTTAGGCGCTGCCCTCTGTGCCTGTCGCTGCTATTTTTTTCTTTCTTTCTTTTTTTTTTTTTTGTGTGGCATGCTACGAGTGCAAATAACATTAATATTTCAGCAACTGCTTAGTAGGTTTTCAGCACTGTACGATTTGGTGGAAAAGTATTCAAAGTGTCAGTTTATAGATAGAAGAAAAACTATCCTATCCAATTAGTTGTATGAGTTGGGCATTCATTATTAAAGCTGAACTCCGTCATACAACTGGGGAGGCATGAGGGGCGCTTTTCAGGCACTTTACAGTCACTATATTTTGCGCTAAAACGCCTGAAAAGCGCCCCAGTGTGAAAGGGGTCAAAGTTGTAGCTAGTTTAGGACAGAAATGGCAATATCTATCTATCTATCTATCTATCTATCTCGATAGAGATCTATCGATATATCTCTATCGATATATCTCTATCGAGAGAGAGAGCGAGAGAGAGAGATATATCGAGAGAGAGAGAGATATATCGAGAGAGAGAGAGATATATCGAGAGAGAGAGAGATATATCGAGAGAGAGAGAGATATATCGAGAGAGAGATATATCGAGAGAGAGATATATCGAGAGAGAGATATATCGAGAGAGAGATATATCGAGAGAGAGATATATCGAGAGAGAGATATATCGAGAGAGAGAGAGAGAGAGATATCGAGAGAGAGAGAGAGAGAGATATCGAGAGAGAGAGAGAGAGAGATATCGAGAGAGAGAGAGATAGATATCGAGAGAGAGAGAGATATCGAGAGAGAGAGAGAGAGAGAGATATCGAGAGAGAGAGAGAGAGATATCGAGAGAGAGAGAGAGAGAGAGATATCGAGAGAGAGAGAGAGAGATATCGAGAGAGGGAGAGAGAGATATCGAGAGAGGGAGAGAGAGATATCGAGAGAGGGAGAGAGAGATATCGAGAGAGAGAGAGAGATATCGAGAGAGAGAGAGAGAGATATCGAGAGAGAGAGAGATATCGAGAGAGAGAGATATCGAGAGAGAGAGATATCGAGATATAGAGAGAGATATCGAGAGAGAGAGATATCGAGAGAGAGAGATATCGAGAGAGAGAGAGATATCGAGAGAGAGAGAGATATCGAGAGAGAGAGAGATATCGAGAGAGAGAGATATCGAGAGAGAGAGATATCGAGAGAGATCTATCTATATATATCTCTATTTAAGCAAACTCTAACTTTAAAAAGATTAGCATAATAAATTGGTACACATTTGGGCACCTTTCACCCAAAAATGGAACTTCTGCTGCCTGGATTCCGGTGTCACATTTCGCACCTTTCAGGGGGGAGGGGAGAGCAGATACCGGTCTAAAACAGGTATTTGCTCCCACTTCCGGCGAAAGAGCACCTCAGTATCCGCGGGTGATCTACGCCATGTTCCGGCCCCTCCTCTGCCCCCCCCCCCCGCTGTTTTCTGGGAGACGCACAGGTCCCAAAAGACAGCAGTGACCACTCAGAACGTGACGCACGACTCGCGCATGCATAGTAGGGAACCAGGCTGTGAAGCCGCAAGGCTTCACTTCCTGATTCCCCTACTTAAGATGTCGGTGCCTCCACCCAGGAGCAGAAGGATAGGTTGGCTTCGGGTGAGGACATCATGGGCACCCTGGACAGGTAAGTGTCCTTATTTTAAAAGTCAGCAGCTACAGTATTTGTAGCTGCTTACTTTTAAAATTTTTTTTTTTTTTTTTTTTTAGGCGGAACTCCGCTTTAAGGTCTAATGGACCTCCAAGTTGCATCAAATTTGAACCCAAGTAGTGCAGGGACTACTTTGAAGTTGCTGCGACCTTGAAGTTACACAGATGTCAACAGTGCTCATTGGAAATCGTGGGGTGCGACTTTGGACAGCAAAGTGTGAAAGGGGCCTTAATCAATTACAGTGGAACCTCGATTTGCGAGTAACGTGGTTAACGAGTGTTTCGTAATACGAGCACTGCATTTCTAAAAATCCTAACTTGGTTTGCGAGTGTTGTCTCGCAAAACGAGCAGGATTCAGGCCAAAAGCGGTGTGCAGTTACTGCTTTTGGCCTGAGGTGGGGGGGGCGCCGGAGCCGAACAGCGCCGATCGGCGGCGTTCGGAAATGCACGGAAAGGCTGGAGGACAGTTGGGCTGGCCTCAGCAAACCTCAGAAAGGCTCGTGAACGGAGTCCTTCCGAGGTTTGCCAAGGTGTCCTTGGGCCTTTTCGGCTGTTTCTGAGGCTCTTCGGCGCCCCCCCTGCCTCTGGCCGCATGCAGTATTGCATCCCATTGAAGTCAATGCGGAACAAATTATTTTCGTTTCCATTGACTTCAATGGGAAAACTCGCTTTGATATGCGAGTACTTTGGATTACGAGCATACTCCTGGAACGGATTATGCTCGTAATCCGAGGTTCCACTGTATATGGTGGCTGCACTAGTGCCAGAAAAAGACAGAACATCGATCAAGGGATTGCAGATAGACACATGAAATAAAACTTCATGACTATACATCAGGCTGGGAATATATATCAGAAGCAAAAAGTATAAAAATAAAAATGAATACACATTAGAGTGATACATATATCTACACACAAAGTCCCATCCAAAAGGGGAAGAACTAATCATTAATGATTGTAGCATATATAGTCCATTGATGGTAACACAGTTACCTGTGTGTGAGTATAAATAAAAACAAAGAAAATGACAACCAATCTCTGAGGGGATATATAAAAAAAATAAAATTAAAAGATAAAAAATGAAGGTAACAAAAAGGAAAACCTCACCTCCCAAACCCAACTCACCTACCCAGAGGATCTAGCATTGTCCTGCAGAGAGCCGGGTGTCTGAGCCTCAGTTCCTCTCCACCATCTTGGTCCTCCTTATCTGACTGCCTCTTCTGGGTTTGGCCCCTGATTAAAACATACAGCGCCACCTGCAGGGGCTCCTGCAGCCTCCAGGGATATGTGACAACGGTATTCCAGGGGGTGCTGCAGCATGTTGTGGTATTCCAGCCTGGAAAAAGGAAGAAAGTTAGCCCCCCCCCCCCCCCAAAATGGATCTACTATAATTATTGTGGTGAGGGATGGAGATAATTTTTAATGTTATTTTGATCTTTAAGCTCTGATAAAGGCACTTTGTCGAACGTAAAAAAGATTAAACATTTGTGGATACAATCAGACTGGAACTCTACTCCTTATATCTTTAGATCTTTGATGTTTGGCAGGGGTACCTGGATCTCAAAGCCAGCAGAACAGAACAGAACTACAAGTCTTTTGGCAGGTAAAACATACAGAATATATTTTTTTTTTCTTTAAGAATAAAGCGGGGAATGATTAAAACCCTGGTCAGATTTTAATGCTGTCTGTCAGAGTGTCACCAGGATAGGAAATCGGGTGTTTTGGTGTGTGGGTGGGGGGGGTTGTCTTCTGAACGGGGACGTCTGAGACTCACCTGGCGGGGAAAGCAGAATCAGGATGACGCCGTCAAAAGTTGGAGCGAGAGAAGCTCCTATCATTCTTACCCTACATCTTTAGTTCTAGGAATACTGTCATGTATTTCCTGTCAGCGCTGATGTACATCTGATACAGTAACATCTAGATGAAAGAATTGTTTTTTCTTTTGTGATTTTCATTATATTTTCATTACTGTTATTTATAGGCTTTCAAAACACCTCCGTGTCATCAGTCTGTGCGAAAGTTGATTAAAGTTTCTTATACAGTGGAACCCTCGATTGCGAGTAACGCGGTTTACGAGCGTTTCGCAAAGACCTCACTCTCCTTTGCAAGTGTTGTCTCGCAGGACGAGCAGGATTCAAGCTGCTGGGGTGTGCAGTACCGCGTTTGGCCAGAGGTGCGGGGGCGCTGGTGATGCTCAGAGACACTTGGGAACCGAGTGGCCTCGAGTGTCTCTGGCGCCCCCCGCACCTCTGGCCACATGCGGTACTGCATAGACTAGCAGTGGCTGTGGAACGGATTATCTGAGTTTCCATTATTGCCTATGAGGAAACTCGCTTTGATATACGAGTGCTTTCGATTACAAGCATGCTTCTGGAAGGAATTATGCTCGTAATCCAAAGATATTACTGTATGTTAATGGATGCCACAGAACCCCTGACAACCTCAGGTGGCACCCTGGTTGAGAAAAGCTGACCCAGATCACTTTGCATGCAAACAAAATCCCTGACCCTTGTGCAAAATCACCCTGCTCCAAACGGGTGCATTAGCAGATGCATGAGGGTACCTTTTACAATTTAACGGCACTACTGCGTGTGCTAGAGGGCAGCGCATTTCTGTACTTGTTTGGAGAGCACGCGATTTTGCAAGTCTTCCCGACACAAATTGGGAACCTAATCTAAAAGTATGTTTAAATGCAACTAGTAAGAATGCCTGAGTTTTGTATTTATTCTTTACAGCAGCACTCAGACGGGTAGAGTGGGGGTGTACTTGGGGCAAGTCTGTGCTGCATTCAAATGCCCTGACTGGAGGAGAGAGCAGAGAGCTGTCCTCATCACTTTGTTTCCCCCCCCTTCACTGTTCAGTCACAGACTGGGGTAGGTAGGTGTAGGTAGGTGATCTACTTGTGTTGGTTAAAGTGTTAATAAACTCGGGACCCTGCAGTCACTATATCTGGTCTCCCACAGTACACAGAACATGGAAATGCAATTATTTTAGTAAATTTAAACTGCTAAATACTGGGGGCCGACCAATATTGTTTTTTTCAGGGCCGATACCGATTTTCAGCTGCCTTTCAGGGCCGATAGTGATCACAACAGGTGCTGATATTCTGTACATTTAAAGTTTTGAAAAATGAACACAATTTCTACGCAAATCTAATATAAACTAAACGTTTTTATTAAAATTTTAAACATTTAAAAGTAAAAGACTGGGGAAAAAAAAGTGCTTGAAAAATAACTTATTAAATGGCTTCCCAAAACATAGAAAAATGACACAAATACCTATAAACTGCACACTGACCATTATCGGTAATATCGGTAAGATTCTGACCGGTACAGATTATTTGAAAATTTGCGAATACCGGCCTAAATAATCGTCCGTTACCTACTAAATACCTTTTCTCATCGGCAGTATATAGCAGTCTTGTGACTTCTATCAGTGGCTGGTTAAAGCTTGTAGGAGGAGTTTTCATTCTCCTTTTACTGTCCTATGAGGTTGCATGACCCTTGACCCTCTGGACAATGCTGATTGGCCCTGTGCTGATCATATGCACCCTCCCAAGAAAAAAAAAACTCTCTAGCAATACACACCAAACAGTGACTCCAAGGCTCTACACTATCAGCAGATGGGTTGGGGACAGTAAAAGAAGGGGAGGTTCAGAGAAGACAGGATCAAACAGCCTTTTTTACACAATGTAGAGGATTAACCCCTGAGGTTCCACAGTGAGTATAACAAGCATGCTTTACTGCATATACAGACTGATTTTACTGTTGCGGGTTTAATAACACTTGAACTGCAGCAGATGAAAGTCAGGTTAACAACCTGGCTGTGCTGTGTGGCAGAGCTGTGCAAGTCTCAGGAATGTACAGAATATAAATGCAAATTCTTCAGCAGGTAAAACGCATCCCATATATGTATTTCAGTGAGGCATTTAGCTGTTTTCCTGGAGTTCAGCTTTAAAGGTAATACAGTTCTAGAAATATATTTATATATGGATGAGAGTGCCACAAATCAAAGAGAAGTCCAGCGGGAGGTCAGGAGGTATAGCTAATGCATTTCAGATGCTCACAAAGGGGAGCACTATAAACACGTTGGACATACCTTCTGACCTCTTGTTGTAAATATACTTTTTCTAGACCTATCCTTGATTTGTGGCACTCTCATCCTTTTTGAATTTACATTTCATATTACTTGGCGGATCTCCAGGAACATCTCAGCTGACACCATCGTTCTAAAGTACCTGTTCTCATGCACATCTGGGAAGGGAGGGCGTTCATGTATGACGTCCTGTGCACGAGCTACCTGCGGAGCGTGCGCGGGGCTCGCTCTGTAATCAGCGAGTCAGTGAGACTCGGCTGATCGGGGATCAATCCCGGCCCCTTACCATGTGATCAGCTGTCAGCCGATGACAGCTGATCACGTGATGTAAACAGAAGATCGTAATCGGCTTTTTTTTTTTTTCTTCTCACGCTGTGGGGAGAAAAAAAAGCTGATTACTGGCTTCTGTCAGAGGGACATCGGTCCCACACACGGACACCCACTGCTGCTAAGCAGTGCCCACCAGTGCCACCTGCCAGTTCCCATCAGTGCCACCTACCAGTGCATATCAGTACCACCTACCAGTGCATATTAGTGCTGCCTATCAGTGCCCACCAATGCCACCTATCAATGCCCACCAGTGCTGCCTATCAGTTGACACTGGCAGGCAGTACTGATAGGCAGTACTGATGGGCACTGATAGGCAGGGCTATCAGTGCAGCCTTACCAGCGCACATCAATGAATGAGAAAAAAAAAATAACCGTTTGCAAAATTTTATAACAAACTATGAAACAGTTTTTATTTATATATATATACATACACACACATACATACATTTTATATATAAATTTTTATTTTTTTTTTAGCTAAAAATTAAAAAAACAGCAGTGATTAAATACCACCAGGAGAAAGCTCTATTTGTGTGAAAAAAATGTTAGAAATGTCATATGGGTACAGTGTAACATGACCGCGCAATTGTCATTCAAAGTGTGAGAGCGCTGAAAGTTGGCCTGGGGAAGAAGAGCTTGAAAGTGCCCGGTAAGCAAGTGGTTAAAAAGTATAGAATGGTTTTGATAAAAAAAAAAAAAATTCTCGAAAGTGCTCATTGACAATTACAGTGAAAAAAATGTTCTCATTGACAGTCTTTTCTCAAATGTCACCACTGCTGTGTTGTCCATACAGAGAGAAGCAAATACTGTACATTATTCCCAATGCACACCTTCCTGCAGAATGGCTGTATATGTAGATGGGTGCTGCAGCCCCCTGATGAAGGGGTCCTGCATGGCTCCGAAACGTTGCGTCATTTGTTATGATGTGATCGCTGAATAAAGCTTTGGACTCATTCCGGAGATCCGTGGTGTGCTGGTGACATCCTTTCACTTCATACAGAGGGAAGGGAACAACATACATGTGCCGTTGCCGTTGCTGTGTGTATGTTGGTAGATGAGTTCTCGCACTTCCCTGGTATAAGCGCTGGAGATTCAGCTCACTTTTTCCTTCCCCTCCAGGCTGCGTCTTTATTTAGTCACACGCTCCCTGCAGTGGGTGCCGGCAGGATGCCGAGAGCGGTGTTTTCCAAGTAATTAGCTGAATACCACCTTAGCATTTGCTTAGAACCATCTCCATGTACAGCCTGCTTCAGACTGCTGTCGGAGCGAGTCAGTGCTTCAGTGGAGCTCAGCATAGCCGCAATTCAGCTTTGCTGTACCTGTCAGGTAGGTGTTAGATGGACATGTGACAGGATGAGTGCCATCTGTGAATCACTGCTGACTCCAACTAATCATCTCATAGCAGCACTGATATCCTGGCAATGCAAGATCTCCCAGCAGGGACTGAGGATTCAGACTGGGATACTTTAGATGCCAGAAAAGTTGGAATTCAGTTTTTGAGGTTCATTTTAACATTTTGGGTTGTGTTTAGAGGAAGATTTGGCCATGGTCACGCTGGGAACACACTTTTCTATTTTTAAGTTTTTTTTTTTTTTTCCCCTGAAATAAATGGAAAATGCATGAAAATGCACATCAAAGCGCATTGCCATGCATCTTCCAATTTAACTTTTGTAAGATGCAAAAAAAAGAGAAAGCAGAGGGCAAAGGACTAGTCTTCAGTATGGCCTGTGGTCCCCCCGATCTTTCCCCGTTACTGACTTACCATGCTTTATTCTGCACTGAGTCTCTTATGTCATGGTGGCCATCTTGGTAGAGGCATGGCTTTGCTTCCTTCATGCAGAGTCTCCAGCAAGGAGAACAGTGAGCAGTACAGTAGTGACCTCACCAAATCTCACTCCAGATCTTCTGAGGCTACCAGTCAGACATCAGTACCTTAAAGAGGAACTGCAATCTGCTCACATAATTTGTAATAAAGACATCGGCACTCACAGCGACGGGCACAGGACTTCATTCCCATACAGCCAAAGCGGCTCACACACATATCCTTGGTTCACAGTTTAAAGCGGACCTTCAGTCATTTTTTTCATCTTTCCATCTATTAAATCTTCTGCCCTTGTTTTAACTTTGGATAAAAAAATTATTATTTTTTTCTGCCAATAAATCCCTTATACAGCCCACTTCCTGTTCCTTGTCTGGTCATTAGTCTAGGCTTATGACATCATGCACAGCTCTCTCTCACTCTAGTGAGAGTTTGCCAGGGAGGGGGGGTGAGTCAAAGGAGGGCCAATGAGAGCTGCAGAGCTGGAGGTGTGCCTCTGTGTAAAACCAGGAAGTGAACAGGCAGCAGCTTCAGCTGCCCACAGTTAAAATGGCTGAAGCCAGACTCAGTAGAGGGAGATTTCTGCAGCATATTTGGCAAGTACAGAATCACAGTATATATAAAATAATACGTAAAGTGGTTGGAGGGAAGTTTCAAAATGGCAAAGATGTTTTTATTACAAATTATGTGAGCAGACTGCAGTTCCTCTTTAAACCACTTCAGCCCCGGAAGAATTTACCCCCTTCCTGACCAGTGTGTTTTTTTCGATTCGGCACTGCGTTGCTTTAACTGACAATTGCGCGGTTGTGCGACGTGGTATTTGATCACCTCTGCGAGTTTTATTGTTTGCACTAATAAACAAAAAAAAAGCAACAATTTTGAAAAAAAACGCAATATTTTTTTTCTTTTTGCTATAATATCTCCAAAAAATATTTAAAAATACAGTTTTTTTTTTTCCCTCAGTTTTTTCAGTAGCAGTCATGTGACTGTTGTGATTGGCTGTGACTATTCCGATCGCGTGACAGCCAATCACAACAGTCACGTGACCAGAATGCCTGTCTCCGCCTCCTGGCTTTTAGAACCCTTTAAAGAGGCCGGCGGGAAGGGGGTTAAATTTCTGATTGCTTAGCTGTCTCTGGCCCCATTGCCTTCTGAGTCGCTGACAAGCATGGTAATCGGTGAACTCGCAGGGAAATGTGAACTGTTGGGGGAGGATTTACACGGCCACATACCGTGGCTATGTCAATAAATAAGTCATACGTCTATAATGCAGAACAGTGTGCGCTCCAGCAGTTTTGGGACTCCTCTATTAAAATGGTGAAGTTTGTGAGAAGAAAAAATGAGCTGGTCACATGACAAAACAAGCCCCCCCCCCACCCACGCCCGCACTCTATGGATGTAGTTCTCCTTGCTGCATTGAGCAAAGGGAACTCTGTGGGATACGACAGGCTTCATATCACTGCCCACATTTTTTAATGGCCTGCAAATGCAGGTTGCAGTACGGGGTAACCCTGCAGAATATAACGGATAGAACTGTATCAGATTTTTTTATTATAAGTGAGTCTCCTAATCTGCATGTTTTTTGCTCTGGGGCAGGAAGCTCTGGAAGCATAAATCCGGCGAATCACAATGACACCCAGGTAACTAGGTCAGCAATGACCGCCATCGCGTTTCTCTCAGTAGACGTTTACTTTAATTTTTTTTTTTCTTTACAGTTTTTTATTTACTAAATCATGAAGGTTAAAATGAAAGTAATGTGCCCCTTTTACATTGTTCGCTTGTAACGCTTCTAAAGTGATAATGGAGTTGGGATTTGTGGCCTTTTTACATACAAATAGCGCTTAGCGGGGTGGTTCTTTAATAAGTAATTTCAGGAATGTATGCCATGTATTGTACCCATAAAAGGCATTCACTGGCGAGCCTGATAATGTTAATTCGGAGTGACAGGTGCACTTGAAATTGACTTGTGTTATGTAAAAGCCTGCATGACTAAAGACACTTCCTGCAGTGCATTTAGATACGGCTGGATCAATCGTTCTGCACATAACTCGGCAGCCCTCGATTTTTTATTTCTTCTCTCTCTCTCTCTCTCCATACGGGGACGAGTTGTGTACTTAAACAGGCAGTGGCTTCAGGGCAGCTCCGAATTAATGCAAATATTCTATTAGTGCTGGTTTGCCCAGGGACACGGAGTGCGCTCTATAATACATGAACGAACAATCATCTGCTCGAGAAATCACAGAGATGCACCAAACAAATGTCAGAGTGTTTAGCTGGTGCACCGACCGGCAATTTGCTGGAATCCCCGGTGATGCTGGATATGTCAAGTAATACTTCCAATGATTTTAATCTATGGAAGAAACTGTAGCTTCTAATAAACTGATTTGGGGGGGGGGGGATTAAATGTCAAGTACGGCTTTATTTTCCAAGTTTTTTTTTAGATTCGTGTCCTGTGTTTCTACAAAAGGAGCTGTATGGGAATCTGCATCGGTGAGCGCGTATATTTTAAAGCCTTTGCTGTGTAAGTTGCAAGGATGTTGGCAAACTTCAATCGCAGATATTTACCCGTTTCTGGCCTTGCTAGCGCTTTTTTGAGGGGGACTGCGAAGTGGGAGGGTCTGCCTTCTCTGTAATCGCACAACCCGTGTAAAACAGGCAGGGGGAGGCAACCTTAAAGCGGTAGTAAGCGGCACCAATTGAACCCTGAAAGGTAAAGGCATAATGTGCTAGTATGCATCGCATACTAGCACATTATGAAATACCTACCTTAGAACGAAGCCCTCCAGCGCCACGCTGTCACCACTGACAGGGCTTCCATCTTTACCCGGTCTTCCTTCCGGGTTCGCATCCTCCGGCCGTCTCATTGGCTGCACTGTTATGACATCACTCCCACGCATCAGTATACCATCCCTTCAGAGTGCATGTGCAGGATTCCCTTATGTCTATGGCAGACGTGCAGCCCTGGGATGGCCCCAGATCTTGGCTCTGTAATCCCAACTTCCCAAGGAAACAGGTGCTATAAATATAGGAAATGTGCGTATCGCTATGTGATCGCTCTGCGTACGAGCGACTGCGAACAAGCAGTTTGTCAGTTTATCTAACAATGCAACATATATTGATTAAATAAACAAATGATCAGAAACAATCTACACACACCACACACACATCTGACGCACCTGACACGACACACCACACGCGGCACACATACACCCCACACTCACATCTCACACACACCACACACACACCACACACACCACACACACACCTAACACACACACACACGACACCACACATACATGGAAAGAAAAAAGAAGATTGCACAAACCTAAAAACACATTATTAGGTAATCATGCAAAAACAAATAACATGTGAGTGAATCTGTCCATGTGAATCTATTGTTAATGTGTAAAAAATTTCCGTTTTTATTGTAAAATGTAACAAATAAAAACAACTTCTAGTTATTTGGTTTTAAAAGTCCCAAGTCACACGAAAAAAATGAAGTACGGGAACAATGAAGGCAACTTCAGGTGCAGAACCTAGAAATCTGCAATGGCAACTGGTCAGTACTTTATATCCCAGCGAAGAAGTAAGCTAAAAAAGCCAGATGGCCTCTTACCGGACACAATGGACCCCGAGTTATAGGGATCAAGCTCGCCTAATATGCACAGTAATCAGCTGTGATGTTTCATCTGGTCCACTCCAGCCACTAGCCACTTTCCTCCGTCATGGACAACAGGACGTTTTAATAAATTTCTTCCTTCCAGTCACTCTGCCCGACACTCATCCAGTAAGTATAAGGGATTTAGAAGAAAGGGAACTTCATGGTGCAGTAACTAATGGTAGTTTACTCCATAAAATTTTCTTAAGCGCAGCAAAGACACACACGGCACACATACATACATACATACATACCTGACATACATACATACCTGATACACACACATACCTGACATACACACACATACCTGACATATACACACATACACGCACACATACATCTATACCTGACACACACACACATACATGCCTGACATACACACACGCACACATATACATATACATACCTGACATACATACATACATACCAGATAGATATAGATGGAGAGATAGATAGAGAGATAGAGAGATAGATAGATAGAGAGATAGATAGATAGATAGATAGATAGATAGATAGATAGATAGAGAGATAGAGAGAGAGATAGATAGATAGAGAGATAGATAGAGAGATAGATAGAGAGATAGAGAGATAGATAGACACATACATACCTGATATATATATATATATATATATATATAATATACGCCGCGGGTCGGCCTTTACTCTTCACTCCATAATGTTTAGGGGGTGGTCCTTACCTTATGACCTATGGTTACGCTGTTGTTGCGATGCAGAGTATTTATTTTATTTTTTTTCATCTGTTGGAAAATGACTGTGACTGTCCACACCGGACAATGTAGATTGTTGGTGTGACTTCTACTGTTTGGAATGTAGCCCCCCCCCCCTTATTGTTAAATAAAGAATCAATAAAATACAAAAACAAACTACACCTCCCATAATGCACCACTAGAGTCCACTGAGACTAAAAATTCTACTCACTTTGGCTTATGGGGTATTCTGGGTCTTGTAGTTCCATAGCAGATAAAGATGTAGCATCTCCTATAGATTTGGGGTAGACTGACCCTTGAAAGCACCCAGAAGTTGCCGTCGTTTTTGGGTCCCGACCATGAAGTTCACAGGTGGCTTTAATGCATGTGGTGGATGTGTATTTCACATGAGTCATACCTTTTTTAATGTATGTAAAACTGATAGCATGCAGATGTTGGTAATCTGGTACCACATGAAATATTATGTGAAAATCAACTACAAAGCCCCCGCAGCCAGTATATTCTGCAAATAACGGCAATAAAGCCACAATAAAATATCTGCTGACTCCCATTAACAACTTTTTACTAAAGATGTCGGAGCGTTCTTCTCCTCCAGACATCTGCTGCCTCCTCTAAGGGCCGCGCCGTCTTCTGATAATGCAGCATTAAAGTGCACCTGTCCATTACTCTTACTCAAGGCAGCCATTTTTGTCAACTTGGGGGGAAAAAAAACAGATTACAAAGAAATTGCAGTCGTTTTGCCCTTTTTAAAGAACAAGTTTACTGTAGGAGATTGAGATTTTTTTTTTTTCTTTTTTCTATCATTCTTCGGAACACCGTTGACTTGTGTATTTTAAGAGATTTGACGTAGACCTTTATTTTGCTTCAAGTAATTGTCATATATTAGCGGCTTACGTGGAGTGTGTGAGAGTGCTTGAGAGAGAAGTGTTTGCTGGAAGAAGTGCACTAAGTCAATATATAAGTTCTGGTTGGATAAATATAGTTAAACATAGAACATCGGTACGTGGAGTGGAATGTGGAAGTAGTTCTGACCTTGCCAAGGATGGAACCAGCTCTGTTGATGTATAAGAACGTTTGCCCATTGCTGTTATCCTTTTCTAGCTTTTTTTTTTTTTTTGATGCGTGAGGTAGTATAAAATCTACAATATTTAACCTCTTCAGCCCCGGAAGGTCTTACCCCCCTTCATGACCAGGCCTTTTTTTTTGCAATACGGCACTGCGTTACTTTAACTGACAATTGCGCGGTCATACGATGCTGTACCCAAATAAAATTGATGTCCTTTTTTTCCCCACAAATAGAGCTTTCTTTTGGTGATATTTGATCACCTCTACAATTTTTTAATTTTTATGCTATAAACAAAAAACAGAAAAACCAGATGTACATTGCATTACATTCAGTGGAGCACAGGGGAGACATGCATTGTCTTTAATGCCGCGTACACACAACCATTTTTTCCGTCGGAATAAACTCTGAAGGTTTTTCCGACGGAGTTCCGGTGAAACTGTCTTGCCTACACACCGAAGTGCGACCGTCCAGAACGCGGTGACATACAACACTTACGACGGGATTAGAAAAAGGAAGTTCAATAGCCAGTAGCCAATAGCTGCCGTCTCGTACTTGCTTCAGAGCATGCGTCGTTTTTGGTCCGTCGGAACGGCATACAGACGAGCGGGTTTCCCAATAGGAATTGATTCAGTCGGAAAGATTTAAAACATGTTTTATTTCTAGGTCCGTCAGAATTTTCGGGGAAAAAAAAAGTCCGATGAGGCATACACATGATCGGAATGTCCGATGAAAGGATTCCATCGGACTTTTCCTGCTGGAAAGTCCGACCGTGTGTATGCGGCATTAGACCATGAATGTCTCAAATAAAGAGAACCTGTCGCCAATAATAAAAATCATCGCATAAGGTTAGAGGTGACAACGCTGTGTCCTAAACTTCAAGTTGTGCTCTTGCGTTGCCACCCTTCCGATGGAGATTACAAGTGGCTGTTCTAAATGCTGCCCACACCCTGTGCGTGTGACATCATTTCCAGGTCTCATGTCCATCAAGGCCGGGAGAGAATGTAATGTGGTGCGATATGCATTACATTCAGTGGAGCACAGGGGAGGAAAAAAAAATCCTTATAAAGGGGACTTTTTGTCCCCTATGTGATGGAAAAAAAAAAAGTTGAATTTAAATTTTTTTCAATTGTAAAAAAAAAAAAGTTATACCCAAGCACATAAAATCCCCCCCCCCCAAAAAAAAAATTGAGGCTCCCCCACTCCCACATTTAGACCCCTTTCACACTGAGGCAGTTTTCAGGCATTTTAGCGCTGGAAAAAGCGCCTGAAAACTGCCTCCCATTCTCTGCAATAGTTGCTTTCACACCCAGGCGGTGCGCTTGCGGGAAGTTTGGAAAAGTCTTGCAAGCAGCGTCTCTGGAGTGGGTTGTGAGCGCTATATACAGCACTCCCAAAATGCCCCTGTCCATTGGAATGAATGGGCAGCGCTTCCGAAGCGCCTAAAAAAAAAAAAAGCGTTTCGGAAGCGCTGCAATATGGGAGTTTTTAACTCCTTTGGGGTTGAAAGCGCCCCGCTAGCGTCCGAAAAGCGTCACAAAAGCTCTGCTTAAACAGCAGTAAAGCGATTCTAAAACGAGCGGCGCTTTACCGCGAACGTGGCCACGGCCCCAGTGTGATAGGGGTCTTATGCACGTACAAATGTAAACGCATGCAGCGAGGTGCCTACACCTTGAACTATCGATTGCAACATGTGTATTGCAATATCTCTGCACACGCCGGAAGGAGAGCAATAATTCGAGCAACAGACATCTTTCGTAACGCTAAACTGATGACCTATAGGGGTCTTTCAAAGCATTGCCTATGAAAAATATAGAGTACTGACATGTTTGGTATCTACCAGTATTTACTCGGTGCAAGCTCGGCTTTTATATTTTACCAAGAAATTGGTTAATTTATTGCGTTTTTGTGCCCCCTAAAATCAGCATTTAATGCATGGTGTTTTGTGTTTTTTTTTTTTTTTTTTTTACTGAAATTTTGTGTGTTCCTAGACCTTTGTGGTAATATCGTGTAACATAAAAAATTGGAACTACCACTATTTTATTCTATAGGGTGTCTGCTTTCAGAAAATATATAATATTTGGGGGTTTTATGTAATCTTCAGGCCTAAATTTTTTTATTTTTTTTGAATCAGGTGCAAAAAACACGAACGAGCTCTGGCTGTGAAAGGGTTAAAGGATAAGTTCACCTTCGGGAACATGTTACATGTTCCACCCCTAAGAATTGTTAGTTTAAAAAAAAAAAAAAAACTGGCTCCTAACTTTTTTTAGCTGGCTCCTAGATTCAAAGCAAATTTGCCAAGCCCTGCATTACACAACCAAAGTCTTCTGCTGTCATCTTAAGAAAACCCACCATGAGAAATGCCAGCGAGCCATCCCTGGTGTGCATGTACAGGAAACAGCTGCAGGATCAGTAGCATTGACATGTAACAAAATATTATTAGAAGGAAAGCCCGGTATTAAAAAAAAAAAAAAAAAAAAGTAAACTAAATGATATGCAGTCGGGTTCTACATCTACACTAATGCACCATTCTGGACAGAAAACCCAACCTTTAATTCAGTTAGGTTTATTAATAAATGTATTTGAAAATCTAGCCAGCATAACAGACTAGAATCTTTCAATATCAAATTTTGCCATGAACTTTTTACATGGCAGAAATGATGCTTGGATTTGAGGGTTATGCTTTGTATTGCGTGGTGGTAGCATTCCTCCTCCCGGAGAATATGCCCAAAAACTGTATCGGCTTCTCAGTGCATAAACACACATGCTCAGAGGAAAAAGAAAGTCCGCTTTCATGCCATGGTCATTCACATGTCACTATTATCCAAGAGCAATCTAAAGTCTATGGGCGCCTTGCCATAGACATGCAGATGTCTCACTTAGTTGGACAGATGGTGAGAAATTCCACCTGTCCCTCCCATACATCACTGCAACGCTGAGGCTTACTGCGCTCTTCATGCCAACTTGGCTGACGTGTAGATGTTGCATCTTTGTGGTGATCTCTCTCTCGCGCGCTCTCTTTTTAGCTTTTTCTTTCTCTTGCTCGCTCTTTCTCTTTATCGCGCTCTCTCTCTCTATCGTTCTCTCTATCGCTTTCTCTATCGCTCTCGCTCTTTCTCTATCGCTCTCGCTCTTTCTCTATCGCTCTCGCTCTTTCTCTATCGCTCTCGCTCTTTCGCTCTCGCTCTTTCTCTATCGCTCTCGCTCTTTCGCTCTCGCTCTTTCTCTATCGCTCTCGCTCTTTCTCTATCGCTCTCGCTCTTTCTCTATCGCTCTCGCTCTTTCTCTATCGCTCTTTCTCTTTCTCTATCGCTCTTTCTCTTTCTCTATCGCTCTTTCTCTATCGCTCTTTCTCTATCGCTCTCGCTCTTTCTCTATCGCTCTCGCACTTTCTCTATCGCTCTTTCTCTATCGCTCTCGCTCTCGCTCTTTCTCTATCGCTCTTTCTCTATCGCTCTTTCTCTATCGCTCTTTCTCTATCGCTCTTTCTCTATCGCTCTTTCTCTATCGCTCTTTCGCTATCGCTCTCGCTCTTTCGCTATCGCTCTCGCTCTTTCGCTATCGCTCTCGCTCTTTCGCTATCGCTCTCGCTCTTTCGCTATCGATCTCGCTCTCTCTCTATCGCGTGCTCTCTCTCTATCGCGTGCTCTCTCTCTATCGCGTGCTCTCTCTCTATCGCGTGCTCTCTCTCTATCGCGTGCTCTCTCTATCGCGCGCTCTCTCTCTCTATCGCGCTCTCTCTCTCTCTCTATCGCGCTCTCTCTCTCTCTCTCTATCGCGCTCTCTCTCTCTCTCTATCGCGCTCTCTCTCTCTCTCTATCGCGCTCTCTCTCTCTCTATCGCGCTCTCTCTCTCTCTCTATCGCGCTCTCTCTCTCTCTCTCTATCGCGCTCTCTCTCTCTCTCTATCGCGCTCTCTCTCTCTATCGCGCTCTCTCTCTCTCTCTATCGCGCTCTCTCTCTCTCTCTATCGCGCTCTCTCTCTCTCTCTATCGCGCTCTCTCTCTCTCTATCGCGCGCTCTTGCTCTCTCTGGGCTATGACAGCACAGAGATTTTCTAGCACGTTCGTGATAATGAGGACCTCAGATGATGCTTGGACAGGCCTATTATTGCTGCCTTTTTGAATCTATGTGCTCTCTGGTAGCTGCCCAGTTGTATTAAACAATATTCATTTAAGACCCCTTTCACACTGAGGTGTTTTTCAGGTGCTTTAGCACTAAAAATAGCACTTGTAAAGAGCCTGAAAGAAGCCTCAGCTGCAAAACCAGTGTAAAAGCCCGAATGCTTTCACACTGGGGCGCTGCGCTGACAGGGCATCAGAAAAAGTCCTGCAAGCAGCTTCTTTGCAGCGCATTAGGGGCGGTGGAATCACCGCTCCTAAAGTGCCCCTGCCCATTGAAAACAATGGGGCAGCTCTGCTATACCGCCGGCAAGATGCAGTTGTAGCGGCCTTTTGCGGGCGGATTTAACCCTTTTTCAGCTGCTAGTGGGGGTTAAAACCGCCCCGCTAGCGGCTGAATAGTGCAGCTAAAACGACGGTAAAGTGGCGCTAAAAATAGCGCCGCTTTACCACTGACGCCCGGGGAGGCACAGTGTGAAAGGGCTCTAAGGATGTATTTGGCCAGCATTACTGGCCCATGTCTGTTCAATCTATTGTCTGATTCTATGCTATGTTAAAGCAGACCTTCAGTAATGTTTCATCTTCCTATCTATTAAATCTTCTGCCCTTGTGGTTTTACCTTTTGGATAGTAAAACATTTTTTTTCTGCCAGTAAATACCTAATACAGCCCACTTCTTCCTTCTTGTCTGGTCAAAAGCCTAGACTTATCACATCATGTCTGTCGCTCTCGCTCTCTCTCGCTCTCTCTCGCTCTCTCTCGCTCTCTCTCGCTCTCTCTCGCTCTCTCTCGCTCTCTCTCTCTCCATAAGAGGGCCAAGGAGAGCTACAGAGCTGGAGGTGTGTCTCTGTGTAAATCCAGGAAGTGAACAGGCAGCAGCTTCAGCTGCCCACAGTTAAAATGGCTGCCGCCAGACTCTGTGGAGGGCGTTTTCTGCAGCATATTTGGCAAGGGCAGAATCACATTATATATAAAATAATATACAAAGTGGTTGGAGGGAAGCTTCAGAATGGCAAAGATGTTTGTATTACAAATTATGTATGCAGACTGCAGTTCCTCTTTAAGCTGGGCATAAATGATAGAATTTTGAATGAACATTTTTAGGAAAAGTCTTAGGAAAATTCATACAAAATTTCTCAGAACATTTGTTTGTCAGTCAAAAGATTTTTGTTTTTTAACAGTTAATTTTGGAGTGAATGGAAACAATAAATACGCTGCACCCCATGTCCCCTATACCCATTTCCAATGAGTACCGTTCATATCTATGCAAATTAAAGTTGCAGCGACTTCAAAGTAGTTGATGCACTACTTTCGGTCCAACTTTCATGCGACTTGAGGGCAAAGACTTCATCGTTAATCCTTAAAAAGTTGCACCTGAATGTTTTACATACGGCAGTTGTGCAACAGTTTTCCATTATCAGTGGTCCAAGCCAAAGTCGCATCCCAGTTGTACCCATACAAAGTTGCACTCTAAAGTTGTACGACGTTGGAGTCATACAAGTGTGTATGGAGCTTAATTGAACAAGCTGAAGTTGGAAGCTGATTTGCTACCATGCAGGGATGCACCAGATTTCTGAGTGCCCTGGTTAGTAAACATCTCCCTTTGTGTCTGCAACATGCCACTGTCCTCCCTGGGGGTTTGACCAGTGCTGGAATGTTTGGACGCTGCCCCCTTGCCCCCATTTGTCATAAAGAGATCAATATTTGGATGTTCGTTAATAGAACGAGCATTCATTCATTTAAAGGAAAACAGATTGATCAGCGGTAAATTCATGGTCACTTATCAGGACATTCTCTTCAGAATTTCCAGAGAACTCGGATCATTGGCGTTTGTGATTAAAAAACAGAGCAAATATCTAGTGACGGCACATCCTAGATTAGTTAACATATCAACCAAATGCCACAACAGAAATCTATATCCATTTGTATGCAATATTTATTTATATCACTACGATCAAAAATTTGATACCGTAATTGACAATGATTCAAGTTCTTTTTCTGAAGAGAAGCATTTTACAGTGTTGCTACTTCCCTTTTATTGGAGACCTCCTTAGGATAAAGATAATGGAGAGATTTTTGTGACCTTTTTTTAATTTTTTTTTTTCTTTTTATATAAAAACATCAGCATGCTTCTTGTCGGCACATGAACTGATTGGCTCCCTGTGTTGCTTTTTCTTCATTCTCCAGCCCTGCTGTACAGGGTCTGCAAGTGGCTGATACCTGGTCATATTTAGGTGCTTACACTGCTCATAGTTAAAATAAAATGCATTAAATTATATATTAATGATTACCTAGTTGCATTCATTTGTGCCTAGAGTTCAGCTTTAAAGCAGTTGTAATGTAAAAAAAGAAATACTGTATTTATCGGTGTATAACGCGCACCCCAATTTTAGGAGGGAAGTTTATTTAAAATGTAATTTTTTTTTTCCTTAAAGAACTTTGAAGCAAAATTAGGGTCACAGCTCATCAATGCACCCTGCTCAGTGCTCATCTGCAGCCATTTAATTGACCAACAATGCAGCCTGTTCAGTGCCCATCTGTAGCCTCACCTTTCCCATTATTGCAGCATCGCCAGTGTTGGATTATCCCTGCTGTCTCAGAGGGAAGAGGAGGAGCGAGCGCTACTGAATTGCACAGAGCCACAATCTCCTGTGTACCCGGCGCTCCGTTACTCACAGCCATGCGTCTTGGCCCTGCTTATATGATAGACAGAACAGTGGCCCAATGCGGGGCCAGGAGGCATGGCTGTGAGTGACGGAGCGCAGGGTACACGGGAGATCGCGGCACTCGCTCCTCTTCCCTCAGAGACGGCAGGGATCGGTGTATAACACGCACCCATGATTTTCCCCTGATTTTAAGGGGAATAAAGTGTGTTATACGCCGATTAAATATGGTAAATAAAATGTTTTTATTCAAATAGTGTTTTATACTTGCCTGCTCTGAGCTTTCCGCTTCTCCTCTTCTGCCGGTGCCCCCATAGCAAGCTGTGTGCTGTGCGGGCACGCTCCTGAGCTGGGCTGTGTGCGTCCTTAGATGCACTAAGATCATCTTGGCCCCGCCCCTGCTCCCTTCTTACTGGTCTTGACTGAAAGCAGCAGGGGCCAATGGCTTCCACTGCTTTCAGTGAAGTCTGTGAGAGCAAGGAGAGGAAAAAGAAGAGCTGCAGAAGGGCACAGCTCTGAATTGTTGTAGGACTCCAGTAAGTGTTTAGGGGGGTAAGAGAGGAGCAGCTAGTGGAAGGGTTCTCACCAAGAGTGTAGGATTTTATTTATTTTTTTAATCATACTTGCCTAGGTGGATGCAGCATTGATCCGATGCTGAATCTGTCCCCCGCTGGTACTAAAGCTGAGAACTGAGTGATCAAACGCTGATTGCTCGGTTCTCAGGGCTCCCTGAGCAGAGAGCTGGTGAATGTCAGTCACTGGCTCTCTGCTCTGCCACTCCAGCGCTTACTGGAGCTCTGGGCTGTGGAGGTGGTGAGAGCGGTCGGCTCAGGCTCTCAGCCACTTGATTAGGGGCTGAGCCAGGTGCCGGTCCAGGCATGTGGGCGGATCCCGACCATCTGGTCACCATCTTGTCCCAGCCTGGACCGGCTCTGTGACATCAGCTGACAGCTGGCTTCAGACCACTGTCTGCTGAAAACGGGTCACAGGAGTGCAGAACGAACTGCACTCCTGTGATCTGATCTACAGGAGAAGTACAGCCAAACGAGTTTTTGGCTGTACTTCTCCTTTAACTTGCACAGAGCGGCACCGATCCCCCTCTTCTCGGCTCCCCTGCTGGTGACTCCTCCTTTCTTGCTGATGCCCCCAATAGGAAACCGGGAAACTGATTTCCATGGGGGCGCTTGTGTGGTCCCTCTCGAGCCCCGCTGCTGCATCCATTGACACAGGCATCAAGACCCCGGCTCCCTCATCACTTCAGTTGATTCTGCTGCCCAGGGAGGAGGAACCAAGCCAGGAGAGCCGAAGGTCTCAGGCAGGCACAGTGCTGGATCGCTATGGGGTTCAGGTAAGAATAAGGGTGAGGGGGAGAGTCTCTGACACAGAAGGTTTTTTTACCCTAATGCATAGAATGCATTAAGGTAATAAACCTTGAGGCTTTAGAACCACTTTAAAATAAATTGTTCCATATCACTGTAATTCTCCTTTAAGCGAGATTGCGGATTATTAAATTAGTTCAGGGCGATAGTGTAACAATGGCTGCCACAGTTATTAAAGTACATAGGTGCTTTTATTTTAACTTTTACTCTGCCCAAAAAAAGATTTGAGGAGTTCACCGCTCTGCCTCTTGTCTTCATTTGTGTTTTCAGAGTTGTACAAAGTCAAAGTTTTAATGTAACATTCACCACTTTCCCCGCGTCCTTCCCTCAGCTGTGAAGAAGGCGAGAGAGCAAGAGAGCCTCAGGCTGGTTTTTAGGATTTGATATCCGCCTGAGGCAGAGCCTAGGACGTATCCGTCTGTATTAGGAGATCAGAGCCACAGTGACCCGGCCTCACGCACTAAACGTGCCTCAGGCAAGGAGACAACAGGTGTGAGAGACGAATAACATTTCTGGACGAGAGAGAGCGAGACGTTCACTGGCCAACCATGGCAGTTTACGGGAAGCCTGTCAGGACAGCTGTTACCTGGCTGGTCTTATATGGTGCCTTTTTACTATGCTGTCCCCCGGGAACCATCACCTAGTGCATATGCAGATTTGGACTTTTGTGACATCAGAA
Source organism: Lithobates clamitans (assembly GCA_037952925.1). NCBI lineage: Eukaryota > Metazoa > Chordata > Amphibia > Anura > Ranidae > Lithobates > Lithobates clamitans. The sequence goes on from JBBGZY010000850.1 coordinate 448,584, forward strand.
CATAAACTCCTATTCCACCCCCTGCATACCATGGTCCAGGCCTAGCTATAGGTCTCCAAAGGCTTCAGGCGGTGCATTCGGGTTTTGGAGCGGTTTGCCTATGTTCTCTCCATCAGGATGTTGCTGGTTCTTTGCAGGGCCCCAGACAGGTAATGTATATCTAAAGCCAGTTTTTTTTTTCCTTTTCCTGCCATTTGTATCCCGTTGGGAACATTTTCATTCACTTCTTGCTATGGACACAGCAGGAACAAACCAATAAGGCAGGCCATACATGATTCATTTTCTTTAGTTCAACCAGCGGGTGTGTGTGGATGGGGGAATTCCTCCCGTGGAGCTATTGTATTCTGACAGCGGGGAGCCTTCATTGCTATCAGAATGCACTCATCAGCGCTGCCGCTATAGCAGCACCGACTGAGCGAAAAATTTCCAACAGACTGGTTGTACAGAAGTCGATCATATTCATTTAATTAAAAAAAAAAAAACACACCTGGAGATCCTGCAACGAAGGTCCTTGTTTCAGGAGACAATGCTCTACTAGTCCTAGTGGTGCACCGAAATAAAAATTCTAGTGCCTAAACCAAAAATTCAGGATGCATTTGGCCGAAAACCAAAAGCGAAATGGACCGTTTAAAAAAAAAAAAAAAAAAAATTAATTAATTGAAGGAAAAGTCACATCACACAGCCGGTCCAGGCTCGGGAAGGATCGTGACCATATGGTTGGGATCTGCCCACATGCCTGGACCGGCACCCTGCTCCGCCTTACTGAGAGCTTGAGCCGGCTGCTCCCATCCCCACCACAGGCTAGCATTCCAGTGAGCGAGCGGGGGCAGAGCAGAGAGCTCTGAGAACCGAGCGATCGGCACCGTTAGATCACTCAGCTCTCAGTCTTAGAGGTATCGGAGAACAGATGCAGCATCAGACCAATGCTGTATCCACCTAGCAAAGTATGATTCTGAAATAAAGAAAAAACCCATACTTGCATTGAAGTCGATGGCAGGTGTTTGCTCATTGGAGTCGATGGCAGGTGTTTGCTCATTGGAGTCGATGGTAGGCGTTTGCTCATTGAAGTCGATGGGAGGCGTTTGCTCATTGGAGTCGATGAGACGCGTTTGCTCATTGGAGTCGATGAGACGCGTTTGCTCATTGGAGTCGATGAGACGCGTTTGCTCATTGGAGTCGATGAGACGCGTTTGCTCATTGGAGTCGATGAGACGCGTTTGCTAATTGGAGTCGATGAGACGCGTTTGCTCATTGGAGTCGATGGGAGGCGTTTGCTCATTGGAGTCGATGGGAGGCGTTTGCTCATTGGAGTCGATGGGAGGCGTTTGCTCATTGGAGTCGATGGGAGGCGTTTGCTCATTGGAGTCGATGGGAGGCGTTTGCTCATTGAAGTCGATGGGAGGCGTTTGCTCATTGAAGTCGATGGGAGGCGTTTGCTCATTGAAGTCGATGGGAGGCGTTTGCTCATTGAAGTCGATGGGAGGCGTTTGCTCATTGAAGTCGATGGGAGGCGTTTGCTCATTGAAGTCGATGGGAGGCGTTTGCTCATTGAAGTCGATGGGAGGCGTTTGCTCATTGAAGTCGATGGGAGGCGTTTGCTCATTGAAGTCGATGGGAGGAGTTTGCTCATTGAGGTCGATGGGAGGCGTTTGCTCATTGAGGTTGATGGGAGGCGTTTGCTCATTGAAGTCGATGGGAGGCGTTTGCTCATTGGGGTCAATGGGAGGCGTTTGCTCATTGAGGTCGATGGGAGGCGTTTGCTCATTGAGGTCGATGGGAGGCGTTTGCTCGTTGAGATCGATGGGAGGCGTTTGCTCATTGAGGTCGATGGGAGGCGTTTGCTCATTGAGGCCGATGGGAGGCGTTTGCTCATTGAGGCCGATGGGAGGCGTTTGCTCATTGAGGCCGATGGGAGGCGTTTGCTCATTGAGGCCGATGGGAGGCGTTTGCTCATTGAGGCCGATGGGAGGCGTTTGCTCATTGAGGCCGATGGGAGGCGTTTGCTCATTGAGGTCGATGGGAGGCGTTTGCTCATTGAAGTCGATGGGAGGCGTTTGCTCATTGAGGCCGATGGGAGGCGTTTGCTCATTGAAGTCGATGGGAGGCGTTTGCTCATTGAGGCCGATGGGAGGCGTTTGCTCATTGAGGCCGATGGGAGGCGTTTGCTCATTGAGGTCGATGGGAGGCGTTTGCTCATTGAAGTCGATGGGAGGCGTTTGCTCATTGAGGCCGATGGGAGGCGTTTGCTCATTGGAGTCGATGAGAGGCGTTTGCTCATTGGGGTCGATGGGAGGAGTTTGCTCATTGGGGTCAATGGGAGGCGTTTGCTCATTGAAGTCGATGGGAGGCGTTTGCTCATTGAAGTCGATAGGGGGGGGGGGGGCGCTTTCGCATTGGAGTCAATAGGACGCAGCATGCCATAGTCACGCCCTTCTTTTTTTTTTTTTCTTTTTTCTTTTCTTTTTTTTTTTTAGTCACCCTGTCACAGGCTTCTCAAAGGGACTACAAGTGGCCTTTTTACATGTATTATGGAGGTACGATCTACTGTTGTCACTCTGTAAATTGATAGGCAGCCATCACTGGAGTGCATGTAGACAGGAAGTGGCTTCAAAGAGGTTGCAGATGATCAGAAGCACCAAGATAGAACAAAGGATAGAAATAAGGTTAAAAACAACTGTTTTTTGTTTTTCTATATAAAGGGCAATTGTCTATGATACGCCCTCCCTCCTAGATTGTAAGCTCTAACGAGCAGGGCCCTCTGATTCCTCCTGTATTGAATTGTATTGTACTTGTATTGTCTGCCCTAATGTTGTAAAGTGCTGCGTAAACTGTCGGCGCTATATAAATCCTGTATAATAATAATAATAATAATAATAATAATAATATGATACGCAAGGTAATTGTCGTTCTGTTGTCATTCAAGCTAACAATGGAAGTGCTCGCTATCGCCCTCTGGGGGGTAGATCCTAGCAGATCAGTCCTTGCTGGAGTGCTGAATTAGGGTTGGGACGGGGCCATTTAATGCTGCTCTTAATTTAAAATCATTTTTCCTTTTTTGTTCTCTTTCTTGGTACACATTGACAAAAATGATTAGATCAGGTCTGCTCAAAGTTTGGTCGTTTTTTTTCTTAATGACACATTTTCCCCTTTTTTGTAGAACGTTCCTGTGTGGAGAAGCCCCGAGTTTCAGATTTTTCGCATGCTCCATACACTCCAATCTGCAGAGTGCCTCACATTGGCAGCTCCTTCCCCACCATCATTTCATTTATTTGTGCCTGCAGAGAGCTGGCAGCAGCTTGAATACAGAGCAGGGAGATTGCCAGGCATCTGTCTAGAACATCTGCTTAACCTTTACCTCTTCCAAAACAGACAAAGCAGGGGCCGTGGCCAGCCCAGCAGCTTGGGGTGTGATTAAATGGCTTCACTAACGGCCCCTAACAAATGAATTCGGCTTTAGCTTTCACCTTGCCACCACGGTACGCCAGACGTAGAGCGCTCGGGCGAATCGCACAACATATTTGTTCATGTACAGCCAAATAAAGATAATTGCACTTTGGAAATGTATGTAATTTGCGTATAGTATTCAGCTTTTTACAGGAAGTGTTGAGATTGCAATCTAATGTCTCTGTTTAAGGCTACATGCACACTGGGCGTTTAGCCCAAATCCCGGCGATTTCAGTTATCTGGGAGGCACAAGTGCGGTGTCCGCCGCTGCCAGCAGCCTCTCATAATCTTAGTTGGGCTGAAATATGTGGAAGCTGGACGCTGCACCAAGTGGGGCGCACGATTGGGGTCATATGAGTTTGGGGGGGATTTGGCCCAGAATGTGTTGGCCCTAAACGCGAGTACTGCTCGGTACAGCGTCCTCCCGCCATGTATATCAGCCATGAGCTGGCAACAGGGCTATACACTGCACTTCTGCGCCCCACCCCCCCCCCCCCCTTCCCCGCCGCCTCTCCAATTTTCAGGTGGACCTGACCGGACCACCCATTGTTCTCTATGGAGCAGCGGATTTTTTATTTATTTTTTTTTACACCTGCCAGCATCCGATCTGATCTGATCCGGTCCGCTAAAACAGTTTGAATGACAGGCAGTCCGTTTCCATCTGACAGCCCCATAGAGAACAGCAGGCCGTGTCCGCTCTGCATAGCATAGCAGACACGGACCTTTCATTCACCTGCTCATCTGTGATCAGCAGAGAGATCCCCTGTTGAGCAGGTGGATCCACATGACAGATTTCGCTCCGTCTGAAAGGGGCATTATGGTTTGTGTGGACGGCCATTGTTTTCTTGCGTTTGACATGCTTTCATAGCTCATCTCAATGTAGGTCGGCAGTTCCCTTTTTTTAATTTAATGCCGTAGGGTGGATAAGAATCGTCAGGCTGCATAAATAACAAACATGTCATACATCCCTGGTCTGTGTAATGGTTTTGCACACAGAAACCCCAATTCTCCTCTTCTTGGATGCCCTGCCAGCCCCCCCCTGGCCCCTCCCCTCATTGTCAAGTGCCCCCCATAGCAAGCAGCTTGCTATAAGGCACCCATACGTGCTTGTCCCTGAGTAAGATTTGTGTGCCCATAGACGCACAAAGCGCAGCTTTACCCTGCCCTCCAACTGTTGCGAAACTACAAATCCCATGAGGCATTGCAAGACTTGACAGTTACAAGCATGACAGGCAGAGGCACGATGGGACTTGTAGTTTCACAACAGCTGGAGGGCCACCAGATTGAGACCCCCTGCGCCTAGGCCCTACATCACTTTAGGACACAGAGTGGCACATTGGCCAGCAGGTGGAACCACATACCAGGCATATGACACAGACAGAAGTGTGTCCGGGTGGTGAAGAGTCATTAGAAGGCTTAGAGAGAGAGAGAGAGAATGTCTTCAGTAAAAGGATGGACTTATAAGTATTAATCTTCTTTTACGGGGGCCCTCTTTATATATAATATAATATTATTATTATTTTTTTTTTTTTTAAGAGGCCACAGAGGCACTTTATCATATGAAATTTTTATGCTCACCCCGCATTTGTCTAGTGAAGTTGTCCCCTCCCCTCTATCCTTTTGGCATAATATTGCGTTCCTCCCTACTCCAGCAATCTTTTCCTCACCATGGTTCTGTACAGCTCCTCTCTATACTGTGAATGCATGTTATGGCCTTGTTTGTTTCTATTCTGAAGGGCTGCTGGAGGCTGCCAATGAGTACAGCCTACCTATAAGAACGGAATAGGGGTTGTGGTACACACGTACAGTATGAAGAGGAGCCAGCCAAGTCCTTTTCTGATGAAAGATTGGTGGATTAGGAAAGAATATAAGCAATGCCCTGGGTTTGATAGGTAACTTTTGCTCCAAGAACAAATGTGGGTGAGGGGCAGTAGGGCGCCTGTAGTATAAAAAGAAACTTGGGCAGGCCTTAGATTAAAGTGGTTGTAAACCCTTACAATCCACTTTTTGTATATAATGAGGCTTACCTGTAGTTACCCCGTGCAGGTTTAGGAGATTTCCCCTGTATCAGCATGTGCCGAAGTCATCGGCACATGCGCACTGAAACAAACTGAAGCAATGGCACGTATGTGCCGTTTGCTTCAGTCTGTGTGCTGTTACCGGTGGCTCCCGTACACATGCGCGGGAGTGACGTCATCTCCGCTCCGGCCAATCACAGCGCCGGAGCCGCGATACCCAGGAGTGACTCCGGGGAGAAATGTCGCCAGCCGGTGCTCTGTACAGCACCGCAGCTGGGGCTTCGATCTCAGGTGAGTATTATATAATGAGCTAGTATGCTATGCATACTAGCTCATTATGCCTTTTGTCTTGCAGGTCTTTTTTTTTCCCATGTGGGTTTACAACCACTTTAAGCACGGGTTGAAGGAAAGAAAATGGCTCAATTCCCCCATCACCACAGTTAGTGTTGATGGTGGGGGGGGCCTTTCCCAGATGGCAGAATACGATTACTGCTAGAGGCTATAGCCACAGGCAGTAATTGCATGCTGAATATCCAATATATATTGTACTGAAGTCGATCAATGGCTACAATCAGCCTGCTGATGGTGTGTATGGGGCTTAAGTCAAACTACAGAAAAATACACCATCAATGCATTTTGTGTGATTTTAGAATTTATCAAGAGGACCGGAGAGCTATTGACATGCCAACTTATGGCTAAACTCTGTGGGTGGGATGGTGAGGCTGAAACTAGACTGCAGACCATCCTTTTGATTACATAATTTAAAGCCTTACTTTCCAAATATTCACTCGTCCCTGTGCTGCTTCATGGCGGTGCCTCAATGCTGAGCTAATGAGACCTTCAGCCCAGTGGGCAATATACAGCCACCGGGCTTTCTAGAATGTTTGACTGTTTCAGACTAGTTAAAGCCCACTAATTTATCTGCCTGCCTATACTACTACAGTCCGCAAACCGTTCATCTATCTCCACAACGTATTAATTAAAACACAATCAGCACTAAGACACCACGTGGCAGACAGCAAGACGAAACCGCAAAAGCCTCGTCTCTTATGGTGCAGATGTACCAAGTGTAATGTTTTATGCTGGTCTTTGTACATCATCTGACAATTTTAATAATTCCCGAGTGTAACAAAACTGTGTGGTTATAAGACAATTTCCAGTTTTCCTAATGAGTTGCAAATAAGTATGTTTTCTTGAACAAAAGTGGAGATGTTTAGTGGTCTAAGTGAGAAACAGGAAAACTTCACCCAAAAATGTGCACTATGTTTTTTAGTTTTGGTGGACACCGGACCATCCTACCTGGCCTGAGCGGGGAATGCCCTGGTTGTAGTACAGTGACAGCTTCCTGGAGGGCTCACTCACATCATTTATTTTATTTATTACAGGTACAGTGGAACCTCGGATTGCGGTTAACGAGCGTTTCGCAATACGAGCACTGTATTTTAAAAAATCGTAAATCGGTTTGCGAGTGTTGTTTGCAAAACGAGCACGATTCAGGCCAAAGCGTGTGCAGTACCGCGTTTGGCCTGAGGTGAGGGGGGGGCGCCGGAGCCGAGCGGTGCCGATCCGCTGTGATCGGCGGCGCTCGGAAATGCATGGAAAGGCCCGAGGACAGCTTGGCTGACCTCGGCAAACCTTGGGAACGGAGTCTTTCCGAGGTTTGCCGAGGTCAGCCTTTCCGGACGTTTCCGAGGCTCTCCGCCCCCCCCACCTCTGGCCGCATGCGGTATTGCATCCCATTGAAGTCAATGCAGAACAAATTATTTTCGTTTCCATTGACTTCAATGGGGAAACTCGCTTTGATATGCGAGTACTTTGGATTATGAGCATACTCCTGGAACGGATTATGTTCGTAATCCGAGGTTCCACTGTACTTGTATAGCGCTGTCAAGCTTATATGCCGCTTTACACATACTCTACCGGCCACTTTATTAGGCATGCCAGTTCAAATGCTTGCTAATACAAATTGCTAATCAGCCAATCACATGGCAGCAACTCAGTGCATTTAGGCATCTAGACGTGGTGAAGGCGACTTGAAGTTCAAACCGAGCATCAGAATGGGGACTTAAGGGACTTTGAACGTGGCATGGTTGTTGGTGCAAGACGGGGCTGGTCTGAGTATTTCAAAAACTGCTGATCTACTGGGATTTTCTTGCACAACCATCTCTAGGGTTTATGGAGAAGGGCCAGAAAAAGAGACAAATATCCAGTGAGCGGCAGTTGTGTGGAGGAAAATGCCTCGTTGATGTCAGAGGAGAATGGGTAGACTGGTTCCAGATGATAGAAAGGCAACAGTAACTCAACCACTCATTGCACCAAAGGTATGCAGAATACCATCTCTGAATGCACAACACATCGAACCTTGAAGCAGATGGGCTACAGCAGCAGAAGACAACACCGGGTGCCACTGCTGTCAGCTAAGAACAGGACACTGAGGTTACAATTCGCACAGGATCACGAGAATTGGACAACAGAAGATTGGAAAAGTGTTGCCTGGTCTGATGAGTCTCGATTGCAGCTGTGACATTCAGATGGTAGGGTCAGAATTTGGTGTAACCATGAAAGCATGGATCCATCCTGCCTTGTATCACCGGTTCAGGCTGGTGGTGGTGTAATGGTGGGGGGGATATTTTCTTGGCAGACTTTTGGGCCCCTTTAATACCAATTGAGCATCGTATAAATGCCATGACCTACCTGAGTATTGTTGCTGACCATGTCCATCCCTTTATGACTACAGTGTCCCCATCTTCTGATGGCTCCTTCCAGCAGGATAATGCACCATGTCACAAAGCTCCAATCATCTCACCACTGGACAATGAGGTCCCTGTACTCCAATGTCCTCCACACTCACCACATCTCATCCAATAGAGCACCTTTGGGATGTGGTGGAACGGGAAAGTCACATCATGGATGTGCAGCCGACTGTGTGATGCTATCATGTCAATATGGACCAAAATCTCTGAGGAATGTTTCCAACACCTTGTTGAATCTACGCCATAAAGAATGAAGGCAGTTCTGAAGGCAAAAGGGGTCCAACCCGGTACTAGCAAGGTGTACCTAATAAAGTGGCCGGTGAGTGTATATTGTACATTCACATCAGTCCCTGCTCTCAGGAGCTTACAGTCTAACGTCCCTAACTCGCATTAATACATATATTAGGGCCAATTAACCTATCAACATGTCTTTGGAGTGTGGGAGGAAACCCACACAGGTACACAGAGAACATGCAAACTCCAGGCAGGTAGTGTCATGGTTGGGATTCAAACCAACGACCCTAGTGCTGGGCTCATGAGTTTGGTCTAGGATCTGAACCTGTATCAGTTAATCTTTGAATACCGTCTGTGTTCCTCCACCACCACAGCAGAGAACTCGCTGACATGCCATGACGACCTAAATTAGGTAAGCCATGATCACATGCTTACATTGCCACAGCGGATTTTGCCTTCTGGGACCACTCTCAAGCCAGGACCATCTCCACTCCTCTCACCATTATGCCTCCATGCATATACAGTATGAAGTAACCACCTAGAAAACTAGGAAAGCCTCTATAATGTAAAACCGCTCATTAAAACCTGTACAGTTCCTTGAAAAAGTATTCACACCCCTTGGAATTTTCCACATTTTGTCATGTTACAACCAAAAACATAAATGTATTTTATTGGGATTTTATGTGATCGACCAACACAAAGTGGCACATAATTGTGAAGTGGAAAGAACATAAATGGTTTTCAAAATTTTTTACATATATGTGAAAAGTGTGGTGTACATTTGTATTCACCCCCCCTTAGTCAATACTTTGTAGAACCACCTTTCACTGTAATTACAGCTGCAAGTCTTTTTGGGGATGTCTCTACCAGCTTTTCACATCTAGAGAGGGACATTTTTGCCCATTCTTCTTTGCAAAATAGCTCAAGCTCTGTCAGATTGGATGGAGAGCGTCTGTGAACGGCAATTTTCAAGTCTTGCCACAGATTCTCAATTGGATTTAGGTCTGGACTTTGACGGTGCCATTCTAACATTAATATGCTTTGTTCTAAACCCTTCCATTGTAGCTCTGGCTGTATGTTTAGGGTCGTTGTCCTGTTGGAAGGTGAACCTCCATCCCAGTCTCAACATGATGCTTCCACCACCATGTTTCACGTGGGGATGGTGTGTTAAGTGTGATGTGTTCGTTTTCTGACACACATAGCATTTTGCTTTTAGACCAAAAATTTCAATTTTGCTCTCATCTGACCAGAGCACCTTCTTCCACATGTTTGCTGTGTCCCCCACATGGCTTCTCACAAACTGCAAACGGAACTTCTTATTGCTTTCTTTCAACAATGGCTTTCTTCTTGGCATTCTTCCATAAAGACCAGATTTGTGGAGAGCACGACTAATAGTTGTCCTGTGGACAGATTCTGCCACCTGAGCTGTGGATCTCTGCAGCTCTTCCAGAGTTACCATGGGCCTCTTGGCTGCTTCTCTGATGAATGCTCTCCTTGCCCTGCCTGTCAGTTTAGGTGGACGGCCATGTCTTAGTAGGTTTGCAGTTGTGCCATACTCTTTCCATTTTCCGATGATGGATTGAACAGTGCTCCGTGAGATGTTCAAAGCTTGGGAGATTTTTTTATAACCTACGGAGTTTAAATTACACACAGGTGTACTCTGTAACGAAACGTCCCACACTCCGCTTGAGTGCTTTCTTCATATACTGCTTCCTCCAATCTGAGTATAGATATCAGATATTCCAACCGCTCTCAACAACAAACAAGACAATGCTTGTTTGGTTGTTGAACATGAACTGATTTATTTGAGATGACACACAAATTATATACAGCAGGCTGACAATACAAACTGTGACCAGAAACCTAATTAACATGAGCTAGTCATTTACCCAGACTAGGTGATCCAGAGATCTGACCTTTCAGGGTAGACTTGCCGGTATTCTGCCGGGAAAGTTCCTCTCGACGGATAAGGACCCCCAGTAGGAGCCGGCGGAAATAGCCAAAGCGAAATAGAGAAGAAATCAGCTGTACACGGCGCCTGTAAGAGGGCCACTCGCGGGCTCGCTTCGCTCGCCACGCTTCAGGCACGGCCTCGCTGTGCTCGCCACTTTTTTATTCTCTCTCTAGGTCCACTTGGATGGTGGGGCTTGAACCTGGACCTAGGGCGCAGGCGCCGTGTACAGCTGATTGAAGTTTTTCAGCTTCGGCTATTTTCGGCGGCTCCTAGTCTTTCGTACTGCGCAAGCGCATGCGCAGTACAGGGGGGTCCTTATCCGCCGAGGGAACTTTCTCGGCAAGACACCGGCTCCTCACTCACAACTTACAATACACATGAGTATAAACACATCCCCCAATAGTTTGCTAGGAGACAAAGGTGTGTTAATGAGCACAATAAACTATTGGGTGAAAGACCCGGGCTTTCCAGATCACATTAATCAGCATTCCTCTCACATACATCTGTCCAGTGAGTCCCAAGCTGGCAGAGACCATCATGGCCTCCTTAATAATGTCCTTTTGCATTACATAACAGAATATCTTTCTAAATGCTTGTAGCTCCTTCAAACGCCAGGGCCCATAGTCAGTAGGCAAGAGGCTAGCATTCGGTCCCCTCCAAAAGCCGGGTGAAACTCTATTTATTAGGTGACTTCTGAAGGCAATTGGTTCCATTAGATTTTATTTAAGGGTATTGGAGTAAAGGGGGCTGAATACAAATGTACGCCACACTTTTCACATATTTATTTATAAAACCTTTTGACCACCATTTATCATTTTCCTTCCACTTCACAATTATGTGTGACTTTGTGTTGGTCTATCACATAAAATCCCAATAAAAAAACATTTACGTTTTTGGTTGTAACATGACCACATGTGGAAAATTTCAAGGAGTATGAATACTTTTTCAAGGCACTGTAAGATGCCCACTCACATTACAGTGCAACTTTTGTATACAGTACTTTGTGCTTGATCACACCAGCCGCCGTGTTATACCGTGTGCACTGTGAAGGGAGCAGAGCTGTTTACTTATTTCCACTTTATGTTGTTCTTTAAATTGTATTGGATTGTTGCAAAATTGTTTTCACTCTTCTTCATGCACAGTGCAATGTGATATGCTGCGTAAAAAAAAAAAAAAATTAAAAATAAGCGCACACCATGGCAGCACAGTGGTATAAATTGAACTCGTAGGACCCAAGACACATTGCTTTGCCTGTGTGCTGGGGCAGCGCACTTTAATGCATGTGTTGTGAATGAGCCCTTAACCTCTCTTTAAAAAGTTCTTGTACTTTTCTCTTTTCTCTGTGCACGGTCTGTAACTGGAAGAACGCTGCTGTTAACAGTCTTGTTGTGAAGGGATTAACTGAGATTGGAATGCAAAGACTCACTTCAAGATGCTTTTCTTTTCCCTGAAGTGACTGAGTGCTTCCCATTTTCTCCCCCTGGCCTCTGCTCCCTGTGGGTACCGCTCCTGGCAATGGTGACTTGTCATTGGTTGTCTATTCAGAAATGTCCCTCTCCCATTACAATTTTTTGCTTTTCTTAAAGGGACATTTACACTAATTTGTTTAGAAATTTTGATTATCTGGCTTTCTCTTAGTTTGAGAGGTTTCATTTTTAGGGTATTGGCAGCAGACTAGAGCATCGCTCACCTTTCAGGGGGTGTATGGTGTGTGAGTACCAATCTTTTTGTTTTTTTTTGTTTTTTTTTATTTTTCCTTTTTTTTGTTGTTGTTTTTTTTAAGTATTCACCGATACCAATTACCGATACCTACTGACAACTGTTCTGTTTACACTTCAGCTGTCAGCAGTGGTACAAATCACTGAAAAGTTATATTACAAATTTTTTTTTTTTTAACGTTTTTGCACTTTTGTCAATGTGAAATGTGTAAAAATATTAACCAACAAAGCAAACAAACAATAAAAAAAGTTTTCATTATTAATAGTTTATAAAATAGTGAAAAAATTGAACAAAAAAAATCTGCAGAAAAATAATAAATGGTGGAGAAAAAGGAGTTAATTAAGGCTGATTAGAGTAAATTAAGGATTAACAAGGGGTTTAACCGTGAACATTTAATTTAAAAAAAACAAAAACGCACAAAACAACTTTTTTTACTTGCCAGGTTGCTTTATACTGACTTCATCTGCAGATCGAAGTTCATCCCTTTGATCTGTAGATGAATAAACTGAAAAAATACAAAAAGAAACAATGTTTCTTTTTATCTTTCTGTTTCAGTGCAATGGCTGCTTTTTTCCTTTTCTTTTTTTGACAGCTTCAGTTGCCGGGACTTTGTTTACACTTCAGCTGTCAGCAGGGGTGCCCCACTGACAGCTGAATGATTCATCAGTTGTTAACCTCCCTGGCGGTATGATTATGTCAGATTTTTTGCGTCTCAATTCGGTACATTGTTTTGCATAGAAATTTGGCATTTTATATTGTAGGCTTGTTATTCTTAGTAATAACACACTTAAATCTGTCCAAACAAGAGTCTAGAAGACATCCCGGGTATGATGAAGTTTGAAACACGAAATCATAAACTATAATGTAATAACTATAAATAATTATAAAAAATAATATAATAATAAAATTTAATTTCCTCGCGATTCACTATCGCTCAATTCTGCAAGTTTTCTAATTTACTATCGCTGTTTTCTCGCTGGTCTAAAATCACTTTTGACGTAAAGACACTTTTTGGTTGCTATGGATAATCTCCAGTTTCCAGGCAGTTAGAACAGTATATATAATATAAAAGTGCAGGCAGGGCACTGAACAAAGCACTGGGGAGGGACAAAAGGGATGTGAAATGATTTGATACAGTAATGTAATCTGCAAGATTACAGTGTACTGTATGTATTATGGTTTGTGTACTTTTTTTAATTTGCTGCCGGGCTCCGCCCCCAATGCGTTGCGACGCTCGCAGGGAACGGAGCCCGGCACACAGTGCATCGGGCGGAGGACACAGCCTGCTGACACAGCGGGAGGACAGGATCCTGGGGACAAGGTAAGTATTCCGCACCAGAATTCTGCAATGCAATCCCGAGTGTGGCTGGGGGTTACCGCTAATGGTACTGAAATTTAACCCCGAGCCACACTCTGAATTACCGCCAGGGAGCTTAAGGACGCAACGGACCTGCTCCTTAACAACCGTTTTTTCCCCCGCCTTTTTTTTTTAAACATTTCAGCTGACAGTTGAAAGGACCGAACCAGCAAGTATCAGTTTCAGGTATCAGAGCATTTACACAAGTACCGATACTCATGCAAATGCTTAGTACCGGCAGCTCTACCCCCTTTCTGTCCAGTCCAATTTTCAGCTTTTATTGCTCTCATACTAGAGGTTCTCTGCCCAGGATACAAGACTGGCTCTGTCTGACTTGCTGCAGCATCTAATGAACACTGGCAATTGCACAGTCATGCAACGCTGTACCCAAATGAGATTTATGTACATTTTATTTACACAAATACAGCTTTGTTTTGGTGATATTTTATCACTGCCAAGTTTTTTTTATTGTATAAACAAAGAAGAAAACTGAAATTTTGAAGAAAAAAAAAAAACTCCCAAAAAGATATTTTCTACTTTGTTATAAAACCTATTCAATAAAATCTAATTTCTTCATAAATGAAGTGCTGAAGCTGAAGTGCTGGTAGTGATCGGGGCAGATCCTGGTAACCGTGTGTTTTTGGGAAACCTATACTATTAAGATCACCAGTATACTTCTGATGATCAAGATGTTGATCCCGTACACACACTATACTAGTAATGGTGGTGAACAGTGACTTATAGTGTGACTGTGAAAGTATGACGGGCAATCAGGGGCTGGCACCAACTGACACTGAGTGGGAGAGGTGCTAACTGTCTATGAAACTATCTAGTGTCGCTAATACAGTGATCAGTGATAATACTGTACTAATGACACTGGCTGGGTGGTGGGGGGGGGGGGGGGGGATCAGGAGGGCAAGCAAACGGTTAACTGTGTGCCTAACAAGTGTATATGTGCAGATTTTACTCACTTACAGACTGGCTGGCTCTCTTTTCTTCCTGATTTACTAACACACAGATCTGTGCTGTGATTATCCACAGCAATCAGCAGGTTCCCAGCCAAAATCATTGGCTGCCAGCCTGTTGATGAACTTTGCACTGTGCCCAACCACAGCGCGCGTGGCAGGGGGGGGGGGGGGGGAACACGCCCAGGGGAGTAGTAATGTTACTGCGGGTCGGCAGCTTCTCCCGGCATTGTGCCGAACTTCGGGGTTTACAGGCGTGTGCTCCCTGCCACGCCTGCACGAGTATGATTGACTTAAACTGACGGTTCAGTTGGGCTTTAATGCAAGAAATGGCCAACATGCAGGCAACTGTTGCAGATTGATGCTTGGTACATCCGTCAGCGGCTCACCCAGAGTTTTGGTTGTGACATCTTGTCTCACACCCCCCACCCCCACATGTGCTGCTAAAATCTGAAGGGACCACTGAGGTTACCTCTTTATAAAGGCTTGTAGCATCATCACCGTAACATGTCTTTTCACTGCCATGCCTTTCTGCTGCAGGCATCACCCCGATAAAACCCCTTGAAGTAATATCAGTCAGTTTTGTGACCGATACTTCTAAAAAAAGTGAATATCGGTCGATCCCTAGTGAATATCTCCTAAACAGTGCAGGTTTAGAAGATATTAATTTTACCTACAAGTAAGCCTTATTATATAGGCTTACCTGTAGGTAAAAAAAATCACAAAGCGGGCTTTACTACCACTTTATAGTAGTGCAGTGCTAAATGGTAAAAAATGGCCTAGTCATTAAAGGGGCAAAACCTTCTGGAACTGAAGTGGTTGGAATAATCTGTGTATTTTAGATGTTTTAGTACAGCTTTTTGAAAAGAAAGCCTTGCAGTGCACACAAGTAAAACAGACTACCTGTGTAGTGCTATAGTCTTCATCCAAGGACTACTGCGATGCCTCAGTTCTCCCCCATTCCATTCCATTTTGTTGGTCATTTAGGAACCCTTTCTAAAGACCTGTTTGTGAAGAACTGAAATTCTCAAGCACACCTACGGCAGGTTTGGTGCTGCCTGCCAAATGCATAAAGTCTAAAGCTGGATACACACTATACAACTTTTGTTGTTTGACTTCCTTTAGATTTACCTTCAACTATGTAGTGCCAAGGGTCCTGCCTGATTGCATACAAATTGAAAGTGTTTTTTTAGGTATGACCTCCATATTATATGGTTTTGTTAAATCTAAAGGCAAAAATCTAAGACCTCTTTTACACTGAGCCAGTTTTCAGGCATTTTAGCACTAGAAATAGCGCGTGTAAAGCGCCAGAAAAATGCCTCCCATGCTGCCCGAATGTGAAAGTCCGAGTGCTTCCGCACTGGAGCGGTGCGCTTGCGGGACGTTAGAAAAAGTCCTGCAAAAAGCAATCTTTGGGGCAGTTTGGGAGCGATGTATTTAGAGCTCCCAAAACGCCCTGCCCATTGAAATGAATGGGCGGCGCTTCAGAAGCACTGTCCATTCAACACAGGCGCTTTTAAAGAGGAAGTAAACCCTGGTGGGTTTTAACTTCCTCTTTATTTCCCTGCAAAGGTAAAGCATAATGGGCTACTATGTGATGCATAGTAGCCCATTATGTGTCACTTACCTCAAACCGAAACCAGCGATGTCTCCATTGTCCCCACTAGTCGGGAGCGTCCATCTTCGCCCCTCTTCTTTCAGGGGCCGCGAACTCCGGCTCTGTGACTGGCCGGAGTCGCGTGACGTCACTCCCGCACTGGAGCCGCCAGTCACGACATGACCCCTATTAGAAACAGCACGATGTGCCCTTTCTAAAGGGTGCATGCGTCGTAGACATTGGGGCACGCGCCGTAGACATTGGGGCACGCGCCGTAGACATTGGGGCATGCGGCGTAGACGTTGGGGCACGCGGCGTAGACATTGGGGCACGCGGCGTAGACATTGGGGCACGCGGCGTAGACATTGGGGCACGCGGCGTAGACATTGGGGCACGCGGCGTAGACATTGGGGCACGCGGCGTAGACATTGGGGCACGCGGCGTAGACATTGGGGCACGCGGCGTAGACATTGGGGCACGCGGCGTAGACATTGGGGCACGCGGCGTAGACATTGGGGCACGCGGCGTAGACATTGGGGCACGCGGCGTAGACATTGGGGCACGCGGCGTAGACATTGGGGCACGCGGCGTAGACATTGGGGCACGCGGCGTAGACATTGGGGCACGCGGCGTAGACATTGGGGCACGCGGCGTAGACATTGGGGCACGCGGCGTAGACATTGGGGCACGCGGCGTAGACATTGGGGCACGCGGCGTAGACATTGGGGCACGCGGCGTAGACATTGGGGCACGCGGCGTAGACATTGGGGCACGCGGCGTAGACATTGGGGCACGCGGCGTAGACATTGGGGCACGCGGCGTAGACATTGGGGCACGCGGCGTAGACATCGGGGCACGCGGCGTAGTCATCGGGGCACACGCCGTAGTCGTCGGCGCTCGGCTATTTGGTAAATATCTCCTAAACCGTGAAGGTTTAGGAGACATTTCCAACACCTACAGGTCAGCCTTATATAGTCTTACCTGTAGGTAAAAGTGGTTGTACAGGGTGTAAACCACTTTAACCCCTTCGGCTGCTAGCCCCACTAGCCGCCGAAAAGCGCCACTTAAACAGCGCTAAAGCGCCGCTAAAACGCCGCTAAAATGAGCGGCGCTTTAGCACTAACGCTCAGGTGGCCCCAGTGTAAAAGTAGCCTAAAGAACATTTGTATAGTGTGTAGCCAGCTTTAGAAGTTTTGTATGTCCACCAATCAAATTAAACCTGTCTTGTAAGTTAGAATGTGATTGGAGGATGTTGCTCTGGCTGAAGTGTATATACTCTTGTTTTCACCTGTTACATGCATTTGTTCTACAGATACAGATAGCATTTCGCATTCCGTACTCCTGTCCCACAACTTTCTCCTAGCAATCCATCCCCTTAACCAGCCCCTCCATCTTATCACTTTACTACTCGCTGCTTGGGTCAGAAAAGCCAATCCAGTGGAAGAAATTTCATTTTGTTCCCGTTAATTATTATTCTGGCACTCCACAGATAATTCTCTCAACCCCCCCCCCCCACCTTCGTGCACTTTTTTTTTTTCTCCCCGGCTGCTGTGCTGCTTGGAATGTTTGCGCTAACCAATTAATATGCAAATGAGCTGATAAATATTTATGCCGCGATTTAAATTATGCAGGGAGCGCTTTCAGTGTACTCTGCAAATGAATTGCTCACGGACTTCAAAGTGCTGGCTGCTGCGCTAACGAGGGAAGATTTGCATAAGGCCCTAATCAGCCGCATACTGATTAAGTTTCATTATGGAAACTGCCAGCTGCAATCTTTGTTTCTATTTTATTACAAAAAGGGGAACTTTTTCACGCTTCAGTTGCCTTGACAATGTCAGAACGAGCTAGCGGGAGAAGCTAAAAAAACTCTGCAGTGCAAACTCTCCCAAGTTTTCTGTCTTCGGTTTTGCACACAGCTATGGTCTAGTCCGTGTAATATCTGTTGCTTTTTTTTTTTTTTTTTTTATTACACCCCCCGCCACCCTGCTCTTCCCCCTTTCCTCTTCCAAATTAGTCGTCTCCTATTGAATTATTAGGCAGATTCTTCCTTCCACCTGTTTGGGAAGCTCTCGGCGTAACATCATCATGCTGGACTGCAGCGACTACGTACTAGGTGGGTACTGCTTGTGCTTTTCATAACCGTTTTAATATGGTAATAGGGGGTGTGTGGTAGACTAATAGCATATGTACGAGAATGGCTCGGCATGCTGGACCTCCCTGGCTCAACGCTCACTGAAATCTGTCACGGGGCTTAAACCAGCGTGTCTCCGAGAAGGAGGTTGTGTTGGCAGAGCTTGCAAATCGCCATGTCTTTTTTATGGTTTGATAGATGGTGTGGGATCTCTTGTATTCTGCTTTTTTTTGTTTGTTTTTTTTGTTTTTTTGTTTTTGTTTTTTATTTGGTGAAAAATGTATTTTTTGTGGTTTTGGTTAGTTTAAAATAGTTGTTATCAACTGTATCTGTGAAGGTTCTCCTCTATCCAGGTCATTTTATAGCTGATAATAGCCACGTTCAACTGGACTTCTGTAATTTTGGAAATAATTTGTAGGCTCTCCAAGCCACTTCTTCAGTTCTTCAGTGTCGGGAATCTACCTGAGCATTGATACCCCCAACAGACATCTTAATCCAACCATCACCATGGTATGTGAAGATGGTGATTGTCCAAGAACAGGTTTGGGAGGTATTACGAACGTGCCTGGTGCTCCCTGTGTGCTTATCTTTCCGACACTTAAAAGATCTGAATTCGTGGCTGGGATTGACTACAAACCTCTTCAACATTCCAGAACATGTCAAGTTGAACGTGACGAACTACAACTAGTGATGTGAGCAACAATTTCCACCACTTCTAGGCAATGACGGGAGCTCTTCATTGACCGATGCTGAGCACCAATGCCACCTGTTGCTCCAGACTAGTTCAATGCATGACCGTGGAAAGGGGAGAAGTCAAAAAGATTGCCACCTTTTTTTTGGAAGTTCCCTCAGCCTGGCGTGAGCAGTCACACTTCTTACCCCTCGCTGTGCAGTTGTCACCAGGTCGTCAAAACATTTTCAAGAGCCACCTACCTTAGAAGCCGAACCAAAATGCTTGAAAAAAAAAAAAATGAAGACATTGGACTGGCTGTATTAACAGTATTTATATATAATGGAGGATCCTTCTTTGAATTGCACAATGTTTTTTTTGCATATTTATATTTGACCTAATTTAATATGTGCAAATCGCCCAATCAAATCCTATGCTTCTTTCATTTGTCTACATAGTTACATAGTAGGGGAGGTTGAAAAAAAGACACAAGTCCATCAAGTCCAACCTATGTGTGTGGTTATATGTCAGTATTACATTGTATATCCCTGTGTGTTGCGGTCGTTCAGGTGCTTATCTAATAGTTCCTTGAAACTATCGATGTCCCCCGCAGAGACCACCGCCTGTGGAAGGGAATTCCACATTCTTGCCGCTCTTACAGTAAAGAACTCTCTACGTAGTTTAAGGTTAAACCTCTTTTCTTCTAATTTTAATGAGTGGCCACGAGTCTTGTTTAACTGCCTTCTGCGAAAAAGTTTTCTCCCTATTGTGGGGTCACCAGTACGGTATTTGTATATTGAAATCATATCCCCTCTCAAGCGTCTCTTCTCCAGAGAGAATAAGTTCAGTGCAACCTTTCCTCATAACTAATATCCTCCGGACCCTTTATTAGCTTTGTTGCCCTTCTTTGTACTCGCTCCATTTCCAGTACATCCTTCCTGAGGACTGGTGCCCGGAACTGGACAGCATACTCCAGGTGCGGCCGGACCAGAGTCTTGTAGAGCGGGAAAATTATTTTATCTCTGTAATTTTTTCCCCTTTTTAATGCATACCAATATTCTGTTTGCTTTGTTAGCAGCAGCTTGGCATTGCATGCCATTGCTGAGCCTATCATCTACTAGGACCCCCAGGTCCTTTTCCATCCTAGATTCCCCCAGAGGTTCGTCCCCCAGTGTATAGATTGCATTCATATTTTTTGCATTCAATAGTGGACCTATTAGTTTTTTTAGGTTACTGAGAAACTGTGGGGGAGATTTACTAAAACTGGTGCACAGAGAATCTTGTGCAGCTCTGCATAGTAACCAATCCGCTTTTAGACTTTACATTGGAGCGACAGGTCAAATGGCACGACAAGCTGCACCCTATTGCCGGCAATCGCACTGATCAAATCTGTGCGATGCCAACTTTGCAGTGCCACATCCATTTGAAAAAATAGGTTCTGCTTTACTTTTTTTGGCGATTTTTGGGTGCAATTTGCATAGACATCTGTGCATGAAGCCACACAGATGTCTTCCAAGTTGCATCCGAAGTCGCACTGACGTGTGGTTTTCAGGTGAAATCGCACCATTTCAAAGCCGCAGTCAATGTGAACAAGGGCTTGTTGTCAAAGCTTAGTAGAACAATCTGTAGTTAGAAGCTGATTGGTTACCACGCACGGCTGCACCAGATTCTCTCCTTGCAAAGTGCACAGTATATATGCCTTTAGTAAATCTCCCCCAGTGCTGTAGTGTGGGAGACATAGGAGTTGATTTACTGAAGGCAAATAGGCTGTGTACTTTGCAAGTGCAATTGCTCCAAAGCTTGGAAATCGACAAATCTTTTCCTCATTTACTATCATCCACCCATGTGCAAGCATAATTTCTCTTTTTGTTTTTTTATGTTCCTCTCTTGTGATTGGGTATTCTTTGCAAAGTGAAACCTTACCTCATTTACTAAGCTCTGTGCAAAGTGCACAGTCTGTTTTCCCTTCAGTAAATCAGCCACATAACGTATTAAAATAATATTCAGCTATCTGTCATACTTAGTTGACTGACTTTGGAACCTGAACTGATGTCTACCTGTAACTGAAACCCCCCCTTTTTTTTGGGGGGGGGGGGGGGGGTGGGCTTAGAAAGCACATTCAGCAAACTGCACGTTTTTGAGGTTTTTTTTATTGTAACATTTGTCTGAAATGGCACCTAACGTAGAACCCAAACCCAAAAGTGAAGGTCTGCGATGTTATAGGGAATGTTTAGAAACGTGAATTGTACCTAATCCGTATGCTGACAAATTTTACGTTTTTCTCTGGAATTTCTCCTGAAAAACAGCCATCAACTTCCTGATATGTGAGTGTGCCTAGGCACAAAACTGTATATCTGCAGTGTAGGATCTAAGGCACTGCTGATCTCAGGAGATTTGAAATGAAATGGGCGATTGTCATCACGTTTTCTCCTTGCTAGGTGCTCTCACATGAAGCAAAGCCTGGCTTCTCAGTACAGAAACAGTGCAGAATTAGACTTCATAAGTCAGTAATGGAGGGAAAGATCAGCTGCAGGGGGAGCCACAGACACTGGTGGATAGGTCTTTACCCTCTACCAATAAAAAAACACTGCTAAAAAAATGCTAGTTGCCGGATCATCTTCTGCTTCTTTCCGGTCACATAAGTATCTTTGCTTTGGTTCTTCTATGTGCAGCAGGGGCCGTGGGCTTGTGACATTCTGCTCTCATTCTGACTATCCTGCCCAATCCTTGACTATCCTAGCAAGGAGAACTACATCACAACACGCTCCTTCATCTAGAAGATGGGAAGAGCTGTATGTGCTCCATAGGCGCTTTCTCCTTGGTGACAACCCCTTTACATTGGAGGAAGGGCTGGCATGCCTACACCATCCTGTAGTCCTTGGAGATGTTGGCAGCAAGTGTGGGAATGCTGCTGGAATTGAGGTCCGCGAGCGAATACTGGCAAGATCAACAGGCAAGAACTGCTGGAATTAAAGGGAACTGAGCTTGAGCACAAATAGAGAGAAGATTTGAGAAATGCACAATTTAATAGAAAAATACCCGGCGTTACACTTTTTAAAGTGGACCTTCATTCATTTTTTGTCAACTTTCCATCTAGTAAATCTTCTGCCCCTGTTGTTGTTTTTAACATTTTTTTTTCTGCCAGTAAATACCTTTATACAGCCCACTTCCTGTATCTTGTCTTGTGATTTAGCCTAGGCCAGTGATGGCGAACCTTGGCACCCCAGATGTTTGGAACTACATTTCCCATGATGCTCAACTACACTGCAGAGTGCATGAGCATCATGGGAAATGTAGTTCCCAAATATCTGGGGTGCCAAGGTTCACCATCACTGGCCTAGGCTTATGACATCATGCACAGCTCACGCTCTCCCTCACTCTCATGAGAGTTTGCCAGGAAGAGAGAGGGGGGGGGGGAGTCATAAGAGGGCCAATGAGGGCTGCAGAGCTGGAGGTGTGTCTGTGTAAATCCAGGAAGTGAACAGGCAGCAGCTTCAGCTGCCCACAGTTAAAATGGTTGCAGTCAGACTCAGTGGAGGGAGATTTCCGCAGCATATTTAGCAAGTACAGAATCACAGTATATATAAACTAATATGCAAAGTGGTTGGAGGGAAGCTTCAGAATGGCATAGATGTTTTACAAATTATGTGAGCAGACTGCAGTTCCTCTTTAATTTATACCTAGCATAGGTGAGGGTGCACAAGTCCTCTTTTTTTTTTTTAAAGTGCATGCCCAGCCAAATTTTTTTTTTTTTTTTTAGATAAAGTGGGAAGGTTAAAGGTTAGTTGTGTTTTGCCGATACCGGATGTCACATTTTACCAGACAGAGAGTGAGGGGAACTCTCCAACAGCAACACAGACAGATATAAAGAGTCCTGTCATTTTAATTGCTCAGTGAATGGATCAACAGGGCATCACACTAAAATCGTAAAGGATACCCCAACAGCTTTAAAATATAAGTTCAGCTTTACAAAAAAAAAAAAAAACACACTGACTGAACGACTTGTATAGTGCTACAAATGCGTACTGAATCGCCTCAATTCCCATATGGGAATTGCAGCATAGTGTGCTAAACCTACCATCCATTCATGGCTCCCTTTCTGTTTAAACCGCATCTTCACTCTGTAAAGGTATTGTTAAGGTACTCGCCTACTTAGCGGATCAAGTGTTGGCCTGCTGAGATCGGCTTCTCTTCGCCTAGGTGAATGAGGGCTGGCCAAAGCTTTATTAAAAAAAAAAAAATAGAGCGTAAACAAAGAGGAAAAAAATAAAGCCCAATTTGTGCAGCGGAGGGAAGGAGGGGTGGATGTGAAGCAACCTGTAAAGGTGGGTGAAGATCCGTTCTAAACAAAGAAGTCCACAACCGGATTTAGAAGAAGCTTCCCAAATTCTCTGCAGCCAGCTATGGCTCCATCCTCCAGTTATTGCAGGGGGTGGAGTAGCCGTTGGGACCAGCGCCCCCTCATGCCAACGGAAGGGCACGATTACTGTTCTTTTGCGCAACACATATGAAGTGTGTACTTTTTCTCATTGCAACTTCATTTTATATTTTACCAAAAAAATGGGTAATATATGGTGTGCCCTGACATTTAAAAACATACATTTGATAAATTTGATCTAATATGTGAAATTTGCCACTATTACCATTTTATTCTCCAGGGCCTCTGCTTTCAGAAAATATGTAATTTTTCGAAGGGGTTTAAAGTGTTTCTATGTATTCTATGCATTAAGATAAGAAAAACCTTCTGTGTGCAGCAGCCCCCCTTAATACTTACCTTAGCCCCATTTCGATCCAGTGATGTTGCACGAGAGACTTGGCTGTCTGGGACTCTCCCTCCTGATTGGCTGAAAGACACAGCGGGCACCATTGTCAATCGATGTTTGTGAGCCAATGAGGAGAGAGAGAGGGGGTGGGGCCGAGCCGCGGCTCCATGTCTGAATGTACACACAGAGCAGCGGCTCAGCTTGGGTGCCCCCATTCGAATCTGCTTGCTGTGGGTGCACTCGGCTGGAGGGAGGGGCCAGGAACGAGGTTAGGGACCCGAGAAGAGGAGGATCTGGAATTCTCTGTGCAAAACCATCTGCACAGAGGAAGTAAGAATAACAAGTTTCTTATTTAAAAAAAAAAAAAAAAAACAAGACTTTAGTATCATCTTCAGGCCTAACATTTAAATTGTAACGTGTGCAAAAACCTTGATCACCTTTATGTCATATAGGGTTAGATTTACTAAAGCTGGAGAGTGCAAAATCCGGTACTAGCTCTGCATAGAAACCAATCAGCTTCCAGGTTTTATTGCCAAAGCTTAATTGAACACAGAATCTGATTGGCTACCATGCAGAGCGGCACCGGATTCTGTGTGCTCCAGTTTTAGCAAATAGTCCCCACACTGTCATAGTGAATCTGTTTGGTATCAACACGCGCAGCGCCTTTAGGCCTCATGCACACTGGACGTTAAAATAACGTTCTAACAACGTCAGTAGCTTTGCAGTGAGTTTATCAACTTTTTTCAATGTTTCAGCGTTTTTAGCGTTTATTAGCATTTTTTAGTGGTTTTTTTGTTTTTGTTTTTTTTTTCCGATGGATGAACATTGAACGCTGGTGAGCAACGTTTTTGAGCGTTTATTGGCCTTTATCAGCGTTAGAGCATTTTTGCAGCTGAAAAACCTCTCTCAGAACCCACAAGTTTTGTTTTTTTTTTTTTTTGTTTTTTTTACTGCTCAAAAACGTTACTGCCCAAAACTGCTGATAACCGCCTATGTGTGCATGGGACGCATAGGATAACATGATGGAGAGTTTAACCGCTTGCCGACCGGCGCACGCCGATGTACGTCGGCAGAGCGGCACGGCTGGGCAAATGGGCGTACCTGTACGTCCATTTGAATTTTCCGCCGTGCCCGACGGCGCGCACGCGCGCCGGCCGGGAGCTCCGTGAGTCGGGTCGCGGGTCCCGCGGACTCGATCGCCGCGGGGAGACCCGCGATCGCCTCACGGAGCGGATGAACGGGGAGATGCCGTTGTAAACAGCATCTCCCCGTTCTGCCTAGTGACAAGTGTCACTCGATCTCTGCTCCCTGTCATCGGAGCAGAGATCAGTGACGTCAGCCACACAGCCCATCCCCCTACAGTTAGTAATCACTCCCTAGGACACACTTAACCCCTCCCCGCCCCCTAGTGGTTAACCCCTTCACTGCCAGTGTCATTTACCCAGTAATCAGTGCATTTTTAATCGCACTGATCGCTGTATAAATGACAATGGTCCCAAAAATGTCCGACATGTCCGCCATAACGTCGCAGTCACAATAAAAATCGCTGATCGCCGCCATTACTAGTAAAAAAAAAATTATTAATAAAAATGCCATAAAACTATCCCCTATTTAGTAAACGCTATAACGTTTGCGCAAACCAATTAATAAACGCTTATTGCGATTTTTTTTTTTACCAAAAATATGTAGAAGAATACGATCGGCCTAAACTGAAGAAAAAAAATGTTTTTTTTATATATTTTTAGGGGATATTTATTATAGCAAAATGTAAAAAATAATGCGTTTTTTTCAAAATTGTCGCTCTTATTTTGTTTATAGCGCAAAAAATAAAAATCGCAGAGGCGATCAAATACCACCAAAAGAGAGCTCTATTAGTGGGAAAAAAAGGACGTCAATTTTGTTTGGGAGCCACGTCGCATGACCGCGCAATTGTCAGTTAAAACGACGCAGTGCCGAATCGCAAAAAACGCTCTGGTCAGGAAGGGGGTAAATCCTTCCGGGGCTGAAGTGGTTAATGACTGTAGAAAAAAAAACATCTACTGCCAAAAACAGCTGCTGTAAAAACGTCCAGTGTGCATGAGGCCTTAGAGTGCAGCCAGTTAAATGCTCCCCCCGCCCCCATTTGTTCCACCTGATTGATCCCACCATATTGTGCGGTCACTGTGCTCTCTGTGTGGGGTTGTGTGAAGAGAACTTGTCTGTCCCCAACTGCTCTTTCCCCAGGTGCAAAGAATGTATTTCCTAACACAACAATTTGGTGGCGTAGTAGACAGAGCAGAACTATGTACTGTGTGTGTTGTGTTGGAAAGGACTGTGTGTGGTGAAGGTCCATAACACACCCAGCATTATCCCACATCTGTCCCCCCCCCCCCCCCCCCCCGTGTATTCAGGCGTTGGGCATACAGCTGAACAGAGCAGCGCTGCATTGTTCGGATTGTCACTGCCGTGGTCTCATCAGGCTTCATTATTGTGAATTCCTGTCATTCCCAGAACACCGTCAGCTGAGTGTCTTTTATATCCAGGCTCACTGAGCCTCCTCTTGGGTTGGATCTGCTCTGCATTTTCATCACTTATATACACCAGCTTCAGACTAGAAATTGTACTATTTATATACCCCGATGCAGCCCAGGGGGGAGTTGAAGGAAGCAGTATCTATATTCTATGTGTCGCTATTTAAAAGTTTAGTCTACTCTAATTTGACTTCCTTTTTGGTTATACCTTTCCCCTTTTAATCGAGTTAAAAAATAAAATTTTACCTTTTCCATTTTTATGACTTCTCTTATTTTATACTCGGTGAAGTTCAACGCTTGGTCTGCTCTATGCAATGAGGGCAGATCATGGCTGTACATAGCTTTCTGAAAACAGTAGACAGCCCTTGGTGTCCATATGTGGTGCTGGGCGTCCATTCCAAGAGCCTTAAATCCAATGAATGAAAAGGGCCAGGGAAAGTCAGTCCAAGGAGGAAAGGGCTATATGACGCTGGATGGCTTTCAGCTAGGAAATGAGGCAGGCTCTATCTGACTTGCAGCAATTTTAGTACAATAGAAGAGCCTGTGCAACTGTGCAAGACTGAAAGTCATCCACTTTAAGAGGACGTTTTGTGTGCTATAGAGCAGGGGGTCTCCAAAGTCTCTAAACAAAGGGCTAGTTTGCTGTCCTTTAAGAGTTTAGGGGGCCAAACTGTGGCCAGTGAGAGTAGAACATGGCATCAGTGGGAGTAAGCAAACTGCATAGTGCCTGGGGTCAGTCGGAAAAGGAATAGTGCCCCATCATTGTGGTCAGTGGGAGGAATAGTGCCCCATTTTTGGTGTAAATGGGAGGAATAGTGCTCCATCTTTGGTGTCAGTGGGAGGAATGGTGCCCCATTTTTGGTGTCAATGGGAGGAATAGTGCTCCATCTTTGGTGTCAGTGGGAGGAATAGTGCCCCATTTTTGGTGTCAATGGGAGGAATAGTGCTCCATCTTTGGTGTCAACGGTAGAAATAGTGCCCCATCATTGGTGTCAATGGGAAGAATAGTGCCCCTTTTATTGGTGTCCATGAAAGAAGTGTGTCACTGGTGTCAGTGGGAGGCAGAGTGCCCCATCACTGGTGTCAGTGGGAGGCAGAGTGCCCCATCACTGGTGTCAGTGGGAGGCAGAGTGCCCCATCACTGGTGTCAGTGGGAGGCAGAGTGCCCCATCACTGGTGTCAGTGGGAGGCAGAGTGCCCCATCACTGGTGTCAGTGGGAGGCAGAGTGCCCCATCACTGGTGTCAGTGGGAGGCAGAGTGCCCCATCACTGGTGTCAGTGGGAGGCAGAGTGCCCCATCACTGGTGTCAGTGGGAGGCAGAGTGCCCCATCACTGGTGTCAGTGGGAGGCAGAGTGCCCCATCACTGGTGTCAGTGGGAGGCAGAGTGCCCCATCACTGGTGTCAGTGGGAGGCAGAGTGCCCCATCACTGGTGTCAGTGGGAGGCAGAGTGCCCCATCACTGGTGTCAGTGGGAGTAATTATGTTCCATCATTGACGTCGGGGGAAGGAACAGTGGCCCATCATTGACGTCGGGGGAAGGAACAGTGGCCCATCATTGACGTCGGGGGAAGGAACAGTGGCCCATCATTGACGTCGGGGGAAGGAACAGTGGCCCATCATTGACGTCGGGGGAAGGAACAGTGGCCCATCATTGACGTCGGGGGAAGGAACAGTGGCCCATCATTGACGTCGGGGGAAGGAACAGTGGCCCATCATTGACGTCGGGGGAAGGAACAGTGGCCCATCATTGACGTCGGGGGAAGGAACAGTGGCCCATCATTGACGTCGGGGGAAGGAACAGTGGCCCATCATTGACGTCGGGGGAAGGAACAGTGGCCCATTATTGACATCAGCAGGGGGATGGTGCCTCATATCGGTGGGAGGAGTAGTGCCCCAAGGGCCAGATAAGGGAAATCAAAGGAACGCATTGGCCCATGGGCCACAGTTTGGAGACCACTGCTATAGATCACCACTTTTAAAGTAGTTTTAAAGACAAAAGTTTTTTTGTTTTTTTTTCTTTTTTATTTTACTTGAGGCATTCTCTGCATTAAAGCGGCTGTAAGGTTTAATTTTTATATTTATTACTAAAAGATGGAAAATACCTCCTCTGTGCAATGCTTTTGCACAGGGCGGCTCTGATCCTCTTCTTCTCGGGTCCCCTGCCGACACTCTTGACTCTTTCCTGTGTGCCACCAGAGGAAGCCACTTTCTATGGTGACACAGGGGTGGACTTGCTCCTGAGCAGGGCTGTTCGTGTCTATTGACACACAGGGGAAGAAAAAAAAATCACCAGCCGCCGCTGCTTAGTGTTTTTGCATGCTTTTGAAGAGAAGCGGGGAAGAGACTTTTTTTTGGGGTGGACAACAGTAATTAGCAAAGCTCTTCAAGCCTTTCAAGCTTTCCCTTATCGGTTGGCCTGCAGATGTTTTCTAATTCCATGACATCTGAAAACCAGATAATATCATTTTGTGTCTAAAGTCTGCGGAGTGGTATAAATGAGTGTATTAGAGTCTAATTGTATGGCTGTGTTGTCCCTCTGCGCACACCTGGTATTTTCTAGTGTCATTTCAGAACCTCGCCGGAAATGCTGCAGTTTCAATATGGATATCACAGAATGGCTGTTTAAAAAAAACATGTCAATTATTATTGCTGATGTATTTGTTAACTTGTAGTATATTAGGAATACATTTTCTTATAATTTAACTGATTGCACCTTTTTAAAATAACAAACATGTGATACATACCTGCTCTGTGTAATGGTTTTGCACAGAGCAGCTCCGATCCTCCTCTTCTGGGGTCCCCTACCTTCGCTCCTGTCCCCGCCCCTGAGTCACTTGCTATGGGGGCACTGTGTGTGTGTGTGTGTGTGTGTGTGTGTGTGTGTGTGTGTGTGCTCACTCCCACTTCATAGACACAGAGCATGGCTCAGCCCCGCCCCTGGTCCCCCCCTCACTGGTTGTGATTGACAGCAGCGGGAGCCAATGGGGAGGGAGTGAGCCGATGCCCCCCCCCCCCCCCCCCCTATCCTCCACTGATTCACCTCAACATTACTAGTGTAGAGTACTAGCCCACTATATTAAATTCAAAATACTAACCACAGCATCGCCCCCATCTACATCACCAACCTCATCTGCAGATATCGCCCAAATCGTTCCCTCCGCTCCTCCCAAGACCTCCTGCTGTCTAGCCTCCTTTTATTATCCCCTCCCATGTCCGCCTCCAGGACTTCTCCAGAGCCTCTCCCATCCTCTGGAACTCCCTGCTGCAATATGTCCGGTCAGCTATTACCCTGTCCGCCTTTAGGCAATCCATGAAAACTCTATTCAGGGAAGCTTACCCCCACCTCCACCTAAGAACTGTCCCCGAATCACCTTCATCAGATCATCCCCCGCAGCTATTACCTTTTTGTATCACCTCCCCCCTCCCTTTAGATTGCAAGCTCCATGAGCAGGGCCCTCCTGTCCCTTCTGTATTGTAACTTTACTGTCCCCCCTCTACATTGTAAAGTGCTGCGCAAACTGTTGGTGCTTTATAAATCCTGTATAGTAATAGAGTGAGCAGTGTTATTTCTGGTCATATGCTCCACTCTATGCATGTTACAATTTCCATAGAGCTTTCCCCATGATTCCCATAATATTATATGTGTGGAAACTCAAGGCTGTTGGGCTTCGAGAAAAAGGGGGGAGGGGAAGAATCTTCCCCAGGGACTTTAAAGGTGCTTTTAAATAAACAGTGTATTCAAAGGATTCTATACAACCATATATAATAAAATTAATATTTATTAGATCACATTAAAATATTCATGTTCTACTTCAAGAGTGAGACATGTAAATAAAAACATTATAACATAAATGCTGTCACCAAAGGAGTTTCTATCACAATTAAATCATATAGCAAAAAGCAACTACTCAAAAGATGCAAAAACAATCTGCCATTCTCGACATGTTTCGCTCCAGATGTGAGCTTCTTCAGGAGTTTAAAGGCAGTGATTGTAACGGACTCTAGATAAGAAAATAAACAAAAATCAATACAAACAATTAACCATAGAGTGGAAAGTATCATATTACTTCCCTTAAATATATAAATTTTATAGTCAGGATAAAGGTAGACACCAAAAATTTGGATATAGGCGTATAGGCTTACATATTAAACATTTAAATCAAATATAAATGGACAGTCAATCACTATTTGTATATCTTACCAGGCTGTAGCACATTAATCTCGTGTAAATGTTTCAATAAATTGGTAATGTTACTGCTAAATTCGACTCGGAAAGTTCTCATATGTGAGGAATGTCAATGCCAATATTTTGACCACAGAGGAATATAAAGTGGTTTGAAAGCGGCCCTTTAAGAAAAGGAAAAGTCTATTCAAAATTTACCAAAAAATGGAGGGAAGGGGGGAGGGGGGAGGGGGGAGGGGGGGGGGGGGGGGAGAGAGATGAAGGGGGTAACACAATCAGACTCACTGATGGTATAGTTTCTATATATTTGAAGGGATATGTACCCTAGGAGTAGAACCAATTAGGGATATATTACCTGATACATAAAAGTATGTCGGCAAATAATGTCATATAAAAAGCATCATAACTGGGTGAAAAACGGTGAAAGAGTTCCACTAATAGCTGCAGGGATAGGCAATCACCGGCAGAGATATTATCTAAGTGTAAAAGAGAAAAACAATGGAGGATCAATGGAGGATTCAAAGTGTAACCGAATGTCAGCTAATGACAGTGTCACACAGAGAGAACTTACTTCACAGGAGATGGTCCGGTCATATAGATTGAGGCAAGCATCCCGCTACCTCCGTGGAGTTGCACCGGTGACGGAACTGTGGGCGGTGTGTAGCCGCCTTTATATACCTCCATCACGGCGGCGTCCGTGCTCGCCGCCGTGATGCGGACGCTCAATAGGGCCGGTCACGTCAAGACGTGGGGAAGCGCCGTGACGTCAACTCCGACGTCATCGGCGTGCGTAGAAGTTACTGCGCATGTCTGCACAGTTTGAGAACCCGTGGTACATGAAGGCGCGAAAAGCGCCATTTTAGTTAAGGGAAACAATAAGGTAACCATCAAATACGATGTAAATTGAGGCTAATAAGCCTGAATTAATTTATCAAAAGTAATAAAAGAATGATTATATGTATTCCCTATATGTTTTTAATGAAGGCTCATGTTGATACCACTGGGTCAGTATCAAAGCCCATATCAGATGTAAAACGGCTCAAATTTTGGGGCAACCAACCCTAGGGACGATTGGCTCAGCATCCCAGTGGTGGGTGCCCGGGGCGTCCGTGTGGTCAATGACAAAGACAATCCCACCATGGGAATATTTCCGGCGAACAATTTAAGATAGTAAATAATGGCTAGTAAAAGGTAAATAAAGCCTAGAAAACTTCGTGAAAGAAGTTTGCAGCTACAGCCTGTAAGTTACAGTACAGTTAAGACAGTGGAAATTCAAAAAACAAAGAATATAACATACATAGAAATAAAGAAGTTATGGTCATATTATAAATCTTATTTCGAAGATTCTATGGCTTAAACATGTAAATGGTGCCATAGCATAGCCTAAAAGTATTAAGTACAATAAATGACCAAAAAAAAATAATTGAAGAAGGGGAAGGGAGGGGGGAAAGGAGGGAAGGAAGGAAAAAGAAGGAAAAGCAAAAGAAAAAGAAAAAAGAAAAAAGAAAGAAAACGCCAACGCACGGGTAATGCATGGCAGAAGATGCGAGCCTCATCCTGACTAGAAAATTAAAGATGTTAACACTGTTCAAATAAATGGCTTGAAGCTAAACGCATCATTCATGCCAGGGTGTTGAAGAGCTGACAGTTTGTGTATCCAGCGTGCCTCTTTTTGTAGGAGGAGCCTATCATAGTTACCTCCTCTGACCCCTGGGGGAATATGTTCCAGAGCAAAAAAGTGTAAGCAGTTAGTGTCAAAGTTATGTTGTAGGCCTACGTGCCGGCTGATAGGGGTCTCCATTCTTTTTTTCTGTATGAGGGAAACATGGTCCCTAATTCGACAGAAAAAGGGCCTCTTAGTTTTCCCGATGTAAAACATTTTGCATTCGCATAGCATAATATATACTATACCAACTGATTGACACGTCACTGCAAATTTTGGTTTAAAACATTCTCCGTTGGGCAAAAAAAGACTGCGAGTAGCTAAAATAAATCTGCAGTAGGAACAACAGTGGCAGGGTCTGCTGCCTTTGTCAGCATCTTTAATTTTTACAACGTGATTTTCATAGTGGCTCTGTACTAATGAATCCCTCAGGGATCGACTTCGCCTGAAAGTGATCTCCGGGTATGGGTTAAGGTGTTTAGCCACTTTTTCGTCTCCCATTAACAAATACCAATATTTGTTGAGGATATCACGTATTTGTCTATGTTGGCTAGAGTAAGTAGTGATGAGTCTGACACCAGGGTTAGCTTTTTTAGGTCTAGTGTTGTGTAAGAGAGAAACTCTATTTTGATTTTTAGCTCTAAGGTATGCTTTTTTGAGGCACTTCTTGCTGTACCCCCGGTTTAGGAAGCGCAAACGTAAACGTTTAGCTTCCTTTTCAAAGTCAGACTCATCACTACAATTGCGTTTGGCTCGCAAGTATTGCCCATAGGGCACACTTGTAATTAAAGGAGTTGGATGAGAACTACTGGCATGCAATAGAGAATTACCCGCTGAGGGTTTCCGATATAGGGTTGTTTTAATACTGCCGTCAGATTTAACTGTAATTTGAGTATCCAAAAAAGTCAGACTGGATTGACTAAATTCCACCGTAAATCTCAGATTGTATCTATTAATTTTTAGGCTTTCCAAAAAGGACAAAAGAAAATCTTTGGGGCCTATCCATATGAAAAAAATGTCGTCGATAAACCTCCTCCATAAGGGGATTAATTCCATATATTGTTGCATGTCATCTTGGGAAAATAATTCCCGTTCCCACCCCCCCAGATACAGGTTGGCATAAGAGGGGGCGCATTTGGTCCCCATAGCCACTCCCTGTAT
Source organism: Lithobates clamitans (assembly GCA_037952925.1). Classification (NCBI taxonomy): domain Eukaryota; kingdom Metazoa; phylum Chordata; class Amphibia; order Anura; family Ranidae; genus Lithobates; species Lithobates clamitans. The sequence continues at coordinate 481,708 of JBBGZY010000850.1, forward strand.
CTGGAGGTAGTGGGATCCCCCAAACAGGAAGATGTTATTGGAGAGGATAAACATTAACAAATTCAAGATGAATTCATTATATTGAGACGACATTTCATGATTATGGAAGAGAAAATCTTTGACGACCTCTACTCCCTGCTGGTGGGGGATAGAATTGTATAAGGCCTCCACGTCGAGGGCTACCAGCCACGCGCCCTCGGGGAGAAAAATCCCATCGAGGGCGCGTAGCAGGTCATTGGTGTCCTGGAGGTAGGACACCAAACCCTCGACGTGGGGCCTGAGAAAGTCATCAATTAATTGACTAGCTGTTTCGGTGAGACTACCGTTTCCAGAAACAATCGGGCGGCCTGGGGGCCTAGTCTGACTTTTATGAATTTTAGGGAGAGCGTAGAGTGTGGGTGTACGTGGGGAGGTAACATTTAAAAACTCCCAGGTAGATTTATTGATAAGACCACTTTTTAAATGTTACCGCTATCTTGGATGTTCGATCAGCAGACTCGGAGCTGTCACTCAAATGTCACTCTGTAGTATTCCCTTCTACTCCTCCCCTGGCTGCTACATAAAAGGTTATGTAGGAAGGTGATGGGTGGAGCTGGGCCATCACAGACGGTGACTGGACACTCCCAAAAGAAAAGAGGGCTATGACATCTAAGGAGGGGAGAAGCTGTGCTGGGGAAATGACTCCTCCTGTAATTGTAATAAGCTCAAAGGCACTATTGAATGATCAAATCAATAACTGCAAACAAAAATGGTGCAAGTTAATAAAATACTTGATTTTTCTGTGTTTTTATCTGCAATTTTTGAAATGGTTGACGGCGTCTCTTTTAAATAAGCGCTTACTAACCTTTGTAGCTACAGGCGTTGTGGAGAAATTCATCCTCATCTTATCCGGACTGGCAATTGCAAATTTCTTCTTTTTTTTTCTTCCCTTTTTTTCTTCTTTTTTTTTTTTTTGTTTTTTAACATGGCAACTGTAGGACATTCTACAAAGTGAACCTGTCACTTTGCCCTGAATAACCGTGTATAACCTCGTGGTCTGTGCGTTTTTGTTTTTTTTTCCCTTGTTATGGCAGCATTCAGTATTTTCCAGAGCCCAGATCTCCGTTATCGGTGTATCGTCTGCTCCGCTCGCTGTAAATTGAGACTTTTTTTTTTTTTAGAAGAAAATCCTTCCTCTCATAAACAAGCGGTTTCCATGGTGACGGGAAGACGGTGCTGAGATGGAAGTTTTGTGAGAAGAGGAACAGCCATGCAGTTTTCAGCACAATATAAATTCTATTTATCTGCGATGTGGGGTTTGTGTGCTCCAGACTCGGAGGGATTAAGCTGCAGCCAGCAAATTATGTCTGAGGCCTAAAAGTAAGGGAGCCTGTGCAGACAGATACGGGGGTGCTGGAGAGAGAGACTGCAGTCATCTATTGATCTACGGTCTCCTGCGCCATTCCACCAACCCGGGCCAATCAAAGCCATCGCTCAGATCTGTCTGAACCTTAAATACCTCTCCGCCATTGTCTCACCGCCATAGTTTGTCCTATTTGTGGTGTCAGTGAAGGATGGATGCTTGGAAAGTATCTCATGTGGCAATAAAATGTGCGGCAGGGAATTGTTCCGTGTCCGCTCACCTACATTTCTTGGGAGTCGCTCTCTGCTTTTACCCAGATCTCCCTAAATTCCTCTTGTATTTACTAATGACAGGTCCTCTTTTGTTGCATGGTTGACCGGTGTCCTGTATTTTGCGAAACAGTCTTGATCATGTTCATATGTGCAACGGCCCGTTCATACTATGGCATTTTCAGTAACACACTTTACATGCATTACCAATACATGTGCCTTTTTTGTACCCTGCCAAAAAAATGGTGCATTCTACAACGCACGTCCATCGGCAAGGTCCATTCACAATGAATGTCCCCTGTACATCACATCACAATTTATTACAGGCAGACCACAGCACAGGGCCACCAGTGGCAGCGAGCCATTAAATGCAATAATCATGTAATGTGGTTACTGTTCCTAAAAAACTGACCGTTCTATACATGGCACAATACTACTTCTATTGTTACATTGACTGGAAGTTGTTTTTTTTTTTTCTTTTTTTTTTCTTTTTGTTCTTTGTATGCAAATTATACACAATATCACTTCCTGTCTTCTGCATGCTGGGCGTAATTCTCAGTATCTGTTCTTATTCTGTATGTATGAATGATGCACAGTATCACTTCTCTTGTGCTGTATGCTGGGCGTAATTCTCAGTATCTGTTCCTGTTCTGTGTATATTGACTCTGCACAGTACGACTTCTCTTGTTCTGTATCTCTTAGATTGTAAGCTCTAAGGAGCAGGGCCCTCTGATTCCTACTGTATCAAATTGTATTGTATTTGTACTGTCTACCCTCAAGTTGTAAAGCGCTACGTAAACTGCTGGCGCTATATAAATACTGTATAATAATAATAATAATGATGGGTGTAATTCTCAGTATCTGTTCTTATTCTGTATGTATGAATGATGCACAGTATCACTTCTCTTGTGCTATATGCTGGGCGTAATTCTCAGTATCTGTTCCTGTTCTGTGTATATTGACTCTGCACAGTACGACTTCTCTTGTTCTGTATGATGGGTGTAATTCATATGAGTGTAGTTCTTATTAGATATGCTTGGACTTTGCACAATACCACTTCTCTTGTCCTGTGCGGGCAGGTGTAATTCTCAGCAGGGTGGATTTGACTTAAAGCAGGGTTCCACCCAAAAATTGAACTTCTGCTTTTCGGAATCCATCCTCCCCTCTGGTGCCACATTTGACACCTTTCAGAGGGGGGAGGGGGGGGAAGAGATACCTGTCTAATACAGGTATTTTGCTCCCACTTCCGGGCATAAATAGCCAAGCCACCCACGGGTATCTATGCCACTTCCGGCGCCTTCTTCGCCCCCCCCCCCCCCCCCCCCGCTGTCTTCTGGGAGACACACAGGGCCCAGAGGGAGCGTGCAGCGTTGCGCATCATGAGTCGCGCAAGCGCAGTAGGGAACCAGGAAGTGAAGCCGCAATGAAGGGAGTGATTCCCTTAACGAAGTTGGCGGCGGCTCAACCTGAGAGCCCAGGGACGGGACGGCTTCGGGTGTCGACATCGCAGGCGCTCTAGACAGGTAAGTGTCCTTATTTTAAAAGTCAGCAGCTGCAGTATTTGTAGCTGCTGACTTTAAAAAAAAAAAAAAAATTAGACAGAACTCCGCTTTTAAATCAACTCCATTTTAAATCATAATTTTTAAAGAGCAACTGTCATCTCTGTCCCGCAGTGACTCCTCCTCTGACCGGCTGTTGACTCACCAACAGTCCCATTCACTTTAATGATGCGGCAGTGACACAACAAGGTGAGTGGATGCCCGCTAACAGGCGCTGCCATGATGGATCTGAAATGACAGGTGCTTTTTAACCACTTCAGCCCCGGAAGATTTGGCTGCTCAATGACCAGGCCATTTTCTGCAATGTGGCACTGCGTCGCTTTAACTGACAAGTGCGCGGTCGTGCAACGTTGTACCCAAACAAAATTGACGTTCCCCCCCACACACACACACAAATAGAGCTTTCTTTTGATGGTATTTGATCGCCTCTGAGGTTTTTATTTTTTGCACTATAAAGAGCGACAATTTTGAGAAAAAATATTTTGTACTTTTTGCTATAATAAATATCCCCAATTTTTTTTTTTTTTTTAAAGCAATTTTTTTTCTCAGTTTAGGCCGATATGTATTCTTCTACATATTTTTGGTAATAAAAATCGCAATAAGCGTATATTGATTAGTTTGCGCAAAAGTTATAGCGTCTACAAAACAGGGGAAAGATTTATGGTATATTTTTTTTAATTTTATTTTTTACTAGTAATGGCGGTGATCAGCGTTTTGGGACTGCAACATTATTGCGGACAGATCGGACACTTTTAACACATTTTTCGACCATTGGCATTTATACAGCGATCAGTGCTATAAAAATGCACTGATTACTGTGTAAATGTCACTGTCAGAGAAGGGGTTAACACTAAGGGGTGATCAAGGGGTTAACTGTGTTACCTAAGGGAGTGATTCTAACTGGGGGGGATGGGACTGCCTGGGTGAGGAGAGCGATCTGTTCATACTTGGTAGGAAACAGATCGCTCTCCTCACCCCTGACAGCGCGGAGAGCTGTCTGTTTACATTGACAGATCTCCATTCTGTCTCTGTGTGGAGAGATCGCGGGTGCCCGGCGATCGGCTCTGGCGCTGCGGGCGCACAAGCTCGCCCCCTCCTGGTCAAAAGGCGAGCCGACGTATAGCTACGATGGTTCGCCCAGGGTGGCCAACCTGCCGCAATATAACTGCGGTGGCTGGTCGGGAAGGGGTTAAATGTAAGGACTTATTCTTGCTGGTAGTTAGAATCTTAATTATTTGCAAACAAAATAAAGGTTTCCTATTTAGAATAATAAGCTGTCAGGTTGGAAAAACGGCGCTATCAGAACCAATTCAATCATACAGTTTGTAGTGTACATAGATTTGCAAAACAGTGGGATAAATGGATGAATACTCCTGAACTTTGTTTTATCTCATGGTTACTGTGAAATTGTGTGAATGCATCAATGTAGTGCATGTTATCTCAGCTTGCAGAGCTTGAATTCATTGAATGAGTTTAGCAAAAATGGAAATATTGCAGAACATACAGCCTCATGCTGAATAAACTAAATTATTAATGTATCCTAAATAGAAAACTATCTTTGGTTAGATTTTTATTCCAAAACGCATTTTATTAAAATTAAATTTGATTGAAATTCAAAAAAATCATCTTTTTATTTTATTTTTTATTATTGACTTATATCCACCCTGATTCTCATTATCTGTTCCTATTTTGTATATATAGATTCTGCACACTTCTCTTGTCCTGTATGTTGGGTGTAATTCTCAGTATCTGTTCCCATGGACATGGTGCCATTTTCTTTCACATCCTGGAAGTTTGTTAATGTTTTTGTTTTTTTGTGTTTATAAGTCTCCTTTTTAGGATATGCCACTTATACAGTTTACCTCAGTGCAGTGCGGTACGCTAAAAGGCTGAGTCAGCCGCCAGTCAGGTATTTGGGTGAATCCCAACATTATTGTCAGGATCCCTGCAGAGCCTGGACCGGCTCTGTAACGTCAGCTGACGGCAATCTATAGCCCACTGTTGGCTGAGTCATGGGAGTGCAGAACTAAGTGCACCCCTGTGACCCACGTGAGAAGTATGGTGAAAAGAGCTTTGGCCTTGCTTCTCCTTTTTAAACGGTCAGTCCACCTAAATTTGATATTTTTGTTTTTTTTGCCTAAAAAAGGTTACTGATGGTTTCTTTCTATGGGAAGTACACACTATGCACTGTCATAATTGTTTGTGGTCTCTATGGGAAAAAAAACAAAACTTTTTTTTTTTTTTTTTTTTTTTTTTTTTTTACATTTTTATACATTGTTATTTTTTCTCCTCTACAGATGCAAGAATGAATAATCCGTCAGAAAGCAGCAAATCAACAGACAGCGGGGATGGAAACACAGGTATGGAGCTGAATGTGTGTCTGACTGCAATCCTATAAATATATAAACTAAACTTAATGTATAACTAAAGGCAAACCTTTTTTTTTTCTTTTAGTTTTGGATAGAGTGGGGAGGTATTAGAACACCTGTCAAGTTTTTATTACTGTCTGTGCCCCTGTTAAGGAGATTCATCATCTCTATTTGTCCTGTTTACCGTTATCACTGAAAGTAAAAGAAAATCCCAAATTTTGGGCTGTCCCCAGAAAAGTAATAAAGGAGAAATCTTCCAATGGGGACACTACTTCTGGTGACCTGGGGGTTCCCCGAGGAATTCCCTTAATTTGCAGGGATTTCCTCTCACTTCCTGTTTGGCTTTGGGACAGGAAGTGAAAGGAAATCTCACCATTGGGACACAGATCACTAAAAAAAAAAATTAATAAAATCTGACAGGGGTTATAACCCTCCCTTACTCTATCCAAAATGAATAAAGTTTTGCCTATAGTTCTACTTTAAATCGGGCATAGCATCTGAAATACTTCTCAAAACTGCAGTCCTAGTGCCTGCCAAACAAAAAAATGCATTAGAAATATAAAAAATGTTTCATCCTACTCCAATTTATTACTGATATGTTGTATGTTGCACTTAAAGTGGTTATAAATCCTTACATATATCCAGTGAAGTGACTGGCCTCAGGTGATAAATAGAGATGAAACAAATCCACCTACATAAGTTGTACCTTTTTTTTTTTTTTTGTTTATTTTTCCTGCAGCCCTCTTCTCCGCAGCCATTCAAAGTGCAGAATTTATACATCTCATCTGAGCTTTCAGAAAGCGGGGACGGGGAGCTGAAGTTGCACTTTGCAGAGCTCAGTGAGAGCTGATCGTTCCTCACACAGGAACAAAGCTGACGCTGTCAATCACAGGCTGTGTGCTGAAGGCCCTTCCCCTGTCGTCTCTCTACCTCTTGGTGACAGGAAAACGTGTCAGAAGTGACTCGTGCAGATAGCAGAGGAAGGAGGCAGCAGACAGAACTGACACTTAGTGCTCTGGATTGCCATTCCATTAGAGTTTGCTCATGGAGTGGGGGCTAGGTTACCGTATAAACGACACGCTGGGCTGAGAAGAAAAGGGTAGAATGACACAATTGTTCTGCCCCGAAAAGGACTGCCAGCATCAGACCAAGGAGGAAGTTGAGGGGTTCAGGAACATAAAGATAAAAAAATAAATAAAATAATTGTGCTTCTACTTGTAACCTGACTTCAGAGTCTCTGTTGTGATCTTTGTGGATGAATTACTTTACAGTACATTCAGCTAGCGAGGTCAGTGAAGGCCATATTTAACCACTTGCTTACTGGGCACTTAAACCCCCCTCCTGTCCAGACCAATTTTCAGCTTTTAGCGTTGTCGCACTTTGAATGACAATTGCGCGGTCATACAACACTGTACCCAAATGAAACTTTTATCATTTTTTTCCCACAAATAGAGCTTTCTTTTGATGGTATTTGATCACCTCTGCGGTTTTTAGTTTTTGTTTAAAAAAAAATTGAAAAAGACAGAATTTAAAAAAAAAAATAATTAAATTTTCTTTATATTTTGTTATAAAATTTTGCAAACAGGTACTTTTTCTCCTTCGTTGATGTACGCTGATGAGGCGGCACTGATGGGCACCGATGGGTGGCAGTGATGGGCACCGATGGGTGGCAGTGATGGGCACCGATGGGTGGCAGTGATGGGCACTGCAAGGTGGCACTGATTGGCACCACTGGTGGGCATTTATAGGTGGCACTGTGGGCACTGGCAGGTGGCAATGACACATGGCACTTTCAGGCACAGATGAGGCATATGTGCCTTCTTCCTCTTCGGGACCGATGTCCCTTTGACATAAGCCGGTGATCGGCTTTTTTTTCCTGACAGCGTGAGGAGAAAACGAAACCGATCACCGAGCTTTTGTTTACCTCATGTGATCAGCTGTCATTGGCTGACAGCTGATCACATGGTAAGGGGTCGGGACCGCCCCTTATTGAGATCTGTGATCATCCGAGTCTCCGTGACTCGGTGATCACACCGCGCGCCCTGCAGGGTGCGTGCGGTGCGCGTGCACAGGGGAGGACGTCCCATGACGGCCTCCCGGAAATTGAGGTCCGCGCTGTAGCAGTCATTCGGCTATGGCCCGGACCTCAAGTGGTTAAAGTTCTTCTCGTGTGTGTGTGTGTGTATATATACGTGATCTGGCTCTATCAGGTAGGGGGGCACGTAGCAGCGGGAGCCCAGCGGCGGGTTCTGTGGACTTTATGTCCGTTGATCATCCAGCACAGAAGCAGAACGGCATTCTGACAGGAGGGAAGACACTGATCCTGTGTCTCTTAGCCCTTTGATCGCCCCTGATGTTAACCCCTTTCCAGCCAGTGTCATTAGTACAGTGACAGTGGATTTTTTATTTTTTTTTATTAGCACTGATCACTGTATTAGTGTCACTGGTCCCCAAAAAGTGTCAATTGGTTTCGCACTGTCTGGCGTAAAATCACGGTCCTGATATAGACCTCTGTTCGCCGCCATTACTAGTAAAAAAATAAATAAAAAAATTCCATAGTTTGTGTAGACGCTAAAACTTTTGCGCAAACCCATTAATATACGCTTATTGGGATTTTTTTTCTACCAAAAATAAGTGGCAGAATAAATATTGGCCTAAATTCATGAAGAAATTAGATTTTTAGAAAAAATTTATTGGATGTGTTTGTATGTATATATATATATATATATATATATATATATATTTTTTTTTAATCAGATTTGTGCTAAAACTAAAAACCGCAGAGATAATCAAATGCCACTAAAAGAAAGCTCTATTTGTGGGGAAATAAAGGACATATAAATTTTGCTTGTGTACAGCGTCGCACGACCACGCAATTGTCAGTTAAAGTAACGAAGTGCCATATCGCAAAAAAATGGCCTGGTCAGGAAGGGGGGTATATCTTCCGGGGTTCAAGTGGTTAAAGAGGAATTCCAGGTGTGGATATTTTACACATAATTACAGTGGTCCTTCTTGGACCAATGTACCTATGTATGGTACCATGCCTGGCCGATGCCCCTGGAGGCTGGAAATCACTGAAGGTAGACACTGTTACTCCAGCGATCTTCTTCACTAACTTCAGGGTCTTCGAGTGGCTGGACTGCTGCATTCTGAACACAGGAGGATGTCCGCTCAGCACGGGCACCATTCAGAGAATGCTTTTCATTTTATGAATGAATGCAAACTGTCCTCCGATAGGAGGAGGTGGAAAAAAGCAGGGCAGTAACAGCACAGTACCCAGCCCCCTCCGCACTTCTTTTTTTTTTTTGTTGCCAATCCCTTGCCTTTTAGCCTTAAAAATTGAGAAAATTGATTTGACAGACTCGGCTGAATCCAGGATGGAACTTGCAGGCCTGAGCATTAGCAGTGGGACCAAACACTGACAGATCCTTCGCTGCTCTTTTGTTCTAAGGGAGGAAGACCTACCTTATACAGGCACCCTGAGACTGAAAGAAGAAACGGGTGTCCTGTATAGTATGGTCGAGGAGTGGTTTCCATAGTGTGCTTTATGTGTCTTCTATCGGCTGTATAAAACCATTATATGTTCTTTTCGCATAATAGTAATAATGCTGCAAATTTTTTGCAGGCACACAAACGAACGGTCTGGACTTTCAAAAGCAACCAGTGCCTGTCGGAACGGCCATCACGACAGCCCAAGCACAGGCCTTCCTCGGACACCTCCACCAGGTAAGAATATAAACTGATACTCAAGCTTATGTTCTTTGTCAAGAAAGTATTGTGATATTTTGGATTCTATCCTATTCCTGTTGCTGACTGCTTCTTTCATACCAAATCATTGAATGATGTGAGAAGTCAATCTAAAGTCAGAGTTCGTTAAATTTGCTCTTCTGCACAGCAAAGGAAGGGAATAGGTAATGGGGGGGGGGGGGGGGGGGGGTAGACAAATCTGTTCGCACTCTCAAAGGGTCAGAAGGTCTTGGTCAAATCCTGCTGGGAGATGGGGAGATGTCCACTTCCACCAGACTGGAACTCCACTCTGTCAGTGAACTGTCCTTTGTATATTTTCATGTAAGAGGACAGTGTTACTCCTGCTATTTTAAACTATTTGTTCAGGTCCTGTGCCAATGGAGCTGTTTTTATTTTTTTTTTTTACGTTTTGAAAGTGGTTCATTAAGATGTTAAACTTTCTGTGTGCAGCAGCCCCCTTCAGTCCTGTCCCACCTATACTTACCTGAACCCCATCTCGATCCATTGATGTTGCACAAGAGACTTGACTGTCCAGGACTTCCCCTCATGATTCGCTGAGGCACACAGCGGGCGCCATTGGCTCCCGCTGCTGTCAATCAAAGTCAGTGAGCCAATGAGAAGAGAGAGAGGCAGCGGGGCCGAGCCGCAGCTCCTTGTCTGAATAGTGACTCGAGTGCCCCAATTGCTGTGGGGGCACTCAGCAGGAGGGAAGGGCCAGGAGTGCCGACGAGGGACCTGAGAAGAGGAGGATCAGGGCTTCTCTGTGCAAAACCAACTGAACAGAGCAGGTAAGTGGCAGGTAAGTATAACATGTTTGTTATATTTAAACAAAAAAAGTCCTTAAATATCAGTTTACTTAAAGTTATATTAATATTTTTTCATTGTTTGTCAACTATTTACTTTATTCAGCATCATGGGCTTTTTAATAAGAATATCCATAACTGCCTGCCTGCTTGCTGACAGCCTGTTTATAAGTGACTGGGCCAAGTGTTTTTTAGCCGGCCATACATGGATTGAAATTTAGCCGGCTCAGCAGGGACAGGCCGAATTTCTATCCATGTATAGCAGTGGTGTCATACTCCATTTCATCATGGGCAGCATCAGCATTATGGTTGCCTTGAAAGGTTGTATCTGTAAGGCTAGATGTCCAGAGCACTCCACCCCCTTTACATCAGATGTCAACAGTCCCCCTTCCTCCCTTACATTACAGTGCTCCCCTCTTACTTCTGCAGGAGGACCAGAGGAGCGCTGAAGTCTGCTGAATGCTGAGACCAGGGGAGGCATATACGAGGGGGTGCTGCAGCTGCACAGAGAGGTGCAGAATCTGTAGGAGGAGTTCTGTACTCCCCTCTGCTGCCAACTGCTGAGACAGGGAAAGGGGTGGGAAGCAGAGACGAGCCTCCTTGGGGCTACTAGGAGAGGCGCTGGATCTGGCGGAGGAGTTCTGTCATCCTCTCTGCTGTTGACTGCTGAGACAGGGTGGGGGACTCTGTAGTGAAGTGTAGTTGAGCATCATGGGAAATGTAATTCCAAAACATCTGGGGTGCCAAGGTTCACCATCATTGGTCTAAAAGGACACTTTGGAGACCTTTAGGACCTTGGAGATTTTTTTTTTTCTTCTCGCTTTTTGTTGTGTCTTCAAGAGGTTGTTAAGGGGAATCTTCCTCCATAATTCCTAGCATGTCTGCGCTTGCAGCATTTAAAAAAGACAAGACAATGTTTTATGAAACATCTATTCGCATAGAATCCTAAAACAAAAATTGAGTGGGATCCACCGCCATTGTGACAATGCACTCAACAGTCCATACATGCCAAACTTGTGTATCTAAACAAGCTTCACCACCATTCCAATTATGGAAACCTATAAAGTTTGTACGCATAAAATGTGTGTATATATACAAGTGACCCTCACCACCAATCCAATAATGCAATCAAATAAAGTTCATCCATGTAAAACTTATCTCCAAATAGTGTATTCCACCACCGTGACATGCAGCCTCTTACCGGATTGTCAGATCTGGAAATTATAGGTGGTCTAAATAGCTCTCTGTATCAAGGGTCTGGAGCCGCAATCATGGAAACCACAGGGCACACCAGCAAGGATCACGGCAGCCAGATTTCTTTAAGAACTTGGAAGTGACAGGGCACACCAACAGAGATCCAGTTCAATCACTTGCCTTCTGACATTCATGTGAATCCGGAAAAAGAAATGAACAGAATTCCATAGTGCAACCTGTTTACTTCAATTGAACAAATGTGATGCGTATCTAGTCACATAGGACAGCATCACATAAGCATGTAATAGTTCCAGCATTGCCCCCACCTCTGGCGGGCCAGACGGCGTCAGCACAGGCTCCGCCCCAAAGCGTTTCATCCAATTGGACGTTCCCAAAGGGCTCGACCATGCACTGTAAGGGGTAAATTCTTATTCCCATCTACTCTACCAGTAACAAGCATTTATGCTCACCTATTTTCTCTGACACTCCAGGTTATGTGTGGGCCTTGGGATTCCTCACTTACAATGTAGGTCTGCTGGCTCTGTATTGTACGTGATGACATCAGCGCACCAAAGAGTGGTGGCTTTAGGGGACCGGTCCCACAGAGAGGAGGAAGCCTTTAGGAGTGAGGGATAAGGTAAATAAATGTACTTTCTTTTGGTACCCTAAGCAGAAACGAGCGCTTTCATATTCCTGGCGTTTAGCTTTAGTGTTATCTACACTGCGCATTATTGGATTGGGTGACATGTCTCAGACTTTTTCAGTTGTTGGAGAGCAAGCACTATGGGCAAACAGAACCTAATCCTGTCCAATCTATGAATATATGCCTTCCTAAAGATGAGCAGGGGTCACGTGTGTGTTAGTTTTTGTTTGGCTGAGCAATAGGTTTGCATAGTAGAGTTCTAGCGTTTTCTACAGAAGTCAGAATGCCTCCTAAAAATATTTTTTTATGCACTGCTAGAGAGTGCCCACTCCACTGCCGGGTGCCGGAGAGGTTTTCACCCGGTGGCGCTCTTTACTTTAACTTGTACCGCACACTTTACTTCTCTAAAGACTGCAGAGATTTTCTGTTGATAAAAAAAGAGATCACAAAAAAATATCGCTAGCCACAGATATTAGTGTGTACAATCAATCAACTAAACAGCCGGTCTTTTTAAAAAAAAAAAAAATTCCGCCAACTATTTTATTTATATACTTGCCAACAAAACTCTTCAGCACTTACAAATTCATAATGGATAAAAGTGTTGTGAGACTCACTTGATCAAAGTTGTTATCTTGTCTGTCATTCATGTTTATGGGTCCGTCTGTCAGTTTTTTTAGGCCCTGAAAACTGAGCGGTGTTTGATCGCTCGGTTCTCACTGTTAGAGGCGGTGGGGAATAGATGCAGCGTTGGACTGATGCTGCATCCACCTAGGTAAGTATGAATCTGAAAAAACAAAACAAAAAAAAAAACGACTTCTCTTTTACGGAGGAAGTAAAGTCTTCCTTTTTTAATTACCTGATGAGGTTTACCTAATAGGTACTGTAAATATCTCCTAAACTTGCACAGTTTAGGTGATATTTACTATATACACCGGCGTCATCAGCACGGCCGCCCATACCGTTTCTTCAGGGCCCTGTGGCGTGACCGGCGGCTCCTGCTCTTACGCGGGAGTGACGTCATCAAGGCTCCAGCCAGTCACAGCTCTGGAGCCCGTGAACCCGGAAGAAACTCCAGGGAAAACGTCAGCGGTGTGTGGGCCCTGCTGAGAGAGCTTCGCTCTAAGGTAAGTATTTTATAATGAGCTAGTATGTGATGCATACTAGCTCATTGAGCCTTTTGTCTTACAGTTTTTTTTTTTAAATAGGGTTTACAACCTCTTTATTAGTGAATTGATAGATTTTCTAGAAGTGTACAGAAATACATACCCTTGAAAGTTATGGGGGGGGGGGGGGGGACTATTTTGAAACCTCAAGATAATGCATTCATTAGACCTTCTCTGAATATAGCTAGTCTTGATATCAGGCCCAGTACAGTATGTTTTTGGACTGGGCGAGGGAGGAGCAGCAATAGGAGCCAATCCAGCTGATGCTGCCATGAACATGCTGACAATAGGAGACAGCAAAGTGTGATGACTTGCTTCATGAGTTCATGACAAAACTAATGATCAAGCTGTGCTGCTGCAATGTCGGTGGGGGTGGGGGTGGGGGTGGGGGAGGGGGCGGATGGGGTTCATGGTCGGGTTTTGTATTCTGGCAGGGTTTCCCAGATCACAAGTTTGGGTGAACAGAAACAATAGACCTCAGCAGTTCTGACAGGAGGTATATCAATGATGTGGTTTGCTTGAATGACTGTTCTGTAATGGCATGTAGGTTATAACTGTCTGCTGGTACCAGATTCACGTGCTGTGTTTGCCCTGTATCATAGGTCCAGCTTGCTGGAACAAGTTTACAGGCCGCTGCACAGTCCTTAAATGTACAGGTAAGAACCAAACACACTGCATGCTATGCTGCCTCTATTCTGACTCTTCTACACTCTTCCATTGCAGGCTGCTAAAAGCAAGCAGCTGTTAAAAAAACAAAACAAATAGGGCTCAATTGGAAAAGCTAAAAAAAAAAAAAGAAATGTCGGTGTTGCCTGCAGCAACCAACCCGCTTCCACCTGTCACTCCTCCAGTTCAGGTTTGAAAATGGCTGGTGAAATCGGGTAAACATATTTCCTTCCCTCACATTTCTTGCAAAGCAGCTCTGCAGTCAAATGCATGTTTGAAATGCATCTCTGTGATCTGTTATTGCTTTGGAAACCTTTTGTTATTCTGTTCAGCCACTCTTGTGATTCCAACAGCATTTCCAGAGGGTTTCATCACTATTCAGAACCTGCAGCTTTTCTGCTTCCTGTGTCACCTCCCACCTTTTTTAGCTTGTTTTATCAGCTTTGGATATGAATACTACACCAGTGAGGACTTGCTGTTGTGCTCCACTATTGTAAGATACTCAAAACTCAACTCTAGCCAAACTATTATTATTATACAGGATTTATATAGCGCCAACAGATTGTGTAATATCATAGAAGATAGAACAGTAACAATACTATTCAAGGCAAGAGTGTTAGGAGGGCCCTGCTCCTAAGAGCTTACAATCTATAACCAGGTAAGTGATACAAAAGGTATAACTGTGGGGGATGAGCTGATGGAGATGTAAAAGTTTATTTGTTAGATGGAGACGGGATAGGCCTCCCTGAAGAGATGAGTTTCCAGTCATCGTTCAAAGTTGGAGATGATCAGACAGATTGGGGTAGGGAGTTCCAGAGGAAAGGAGGGGCTCTGGAGACCTGCAGGCAATCATGGGAGGAGATGACGAGCATTGCAAGAGAGCAGGAGGTCTTGGGAGGAACAAAGAACAATTTGGTTGATATTTAGAGACACGATTGGTGATGTAGCTGGGGGCAGAGTTGTGGACGGCTTTGTATGTTGTTAATATTTTATATTTCATTTGTTGGTTGAGCCAAAGCCAGTAATGGGAAGAGGGGTGGTGGACAGATGGTGGTGGCAGCAGTGTTCATGGCCAACTGAAGGGGGCAAGATTTGTGTAGAGGTAGGCCAACAGGGAGGGAGTTGCAGTAGTTGAGGAAAGAGATATGTTTTAGGCTCCATTCACACCATGGCGTTTCCGATTCAGAAATTCCGCGAATCGCGAGATGCCCTACGGCCAAAAGAAGTACGAGAACCTTTTTTTTTTTTTTTGGGTGTCCTGCGATTCTGTTTGCACTGCGATTTGGTGCCTTTCAAAGTAATGGCGATTGCGAGGGCGCCGTGCGATTTCCGGCGTTTCTAAATTGTGGGCAGTATTGCTGCGATTCTGCCCGCAAAGCGGACCGCCGTGGTGTGAATGGAGCCTTCAAGTATGTTTGAAAAATACAGCTTGCCATACGCTGGCCAGACAATTCGAAAATTCAGCCGGTTCAGCAAGAAACGTTGAAATTTCAATCCATGTGTGGTGGTTCCTGTTCAAGAGCACTTGATTTATCGATCAACTTTTCATGAACGGGCTTGTTGGAAAATCTCCACTGGATCAGCGCATGCAGTCAATGAGGTGATTACTGTATTCTTACATGGTGAT
Source organism: Lithobates clamitans (assembly GCA_037952925.1). NCBI lineage: Eukaryota > Metazoa > Chordata > Amphibia > Anura > Ranidae > Lithobates > Lithobates clamitans. The sequence goes on from JBBGZY010000850.1 coordinate 497,090, forward strand.
TCCTGTACTGACACCCCCTCCTGATACTACTCCTGTCATCACAAGGCATAGTGACTACGTATCACAGACGTTCTGGGGGTAAACGCGTGGCGATCTTCACAGAGTACGTTTACATACATCAAGATTGTTCAGAATAATAGGTGTAGGCTAGAAATAATTGGAATGCAATGCGGAAATTATTATAGGATTGTACATTTTCACCATAGATAGACTTTAAAGCTGGGTTTCTCCGGAGGTTGTTAGGGGTTCCTTGAGCAATGAGCAATTTCTGCTCTCAGATAAGTTCCCTCCATTGATCTTTTTAGCTATCTGTAAGGGGGGAATTCTTCCCACTGACCATCACACTAATGTATGTAATCCTGTGCCTTAGCATGGAAACCAGGAAGTAACTGAAGAAATGTAAAATAAAGTTTAAAACATGTGAATATGATATCATTTCCTATCTATATACTAGAGCTGCACGATTCTGGCCAAAATGAGAATCATGATTTTTTTTGCTGGGAATAAAGATCACGATTCTTGTGGCGTAACATCATCTATCACATTATACAAAAAAATTAGGCTAACTTTGCGGTTTCGTTTTTTATTAATTCATTAAAGTGTATTTTTTTCCAAAAAAATTGCGTTTAAAAGGCCGCTTCGTAAATACAGTGTGGCATAAAATATTGCAACAACCGCCATTTTATTCTCTAGGGCAGTGATGGAGAACCTTGGCACTCCAGATGTTTTTGAACTACATTTCCCATGATGATCAACTACACTGCAGAGTGCATGAGCATCATGGGAAATGTAGTTCCAAAACATTTTTAAAGGCTTTTTTTTCTAGTGATATTAAGAATAATAATATTATGCTTTTTTTTTTTTTTGGTCAAGTTACCACATTTTTAAATGTAACTGCCTACTCCCAAACTGTCATTTGAAGTAAAACACAGAGCCAAGTATTATTCTCCACAATTTTTTTATTGTGCATTAAAAAAATAAAAAAAATAAAATTAGACATGATATCTGCCAATAGAACTTAACCAAAAAGTGCATTCTATGCATCCAAAAATATAGAAAATATACCAAATCAAATCATTCAACCAAATAACTCCAAGACCAATAATAAATACACGTTATCTCCTCCGATTCCAAAACATGGCTGGTTGATGAACTGAAACGAACTGAAAAACGTGAAATGAAAAGTGCGAATCAACACTCACCAAACTTCTAACAGGAAATTAGCAGAAGGAGCCCAAAGAATGGCGCTAAACTGAAAAACAACATCACTACATTCATATTTGTTGGCCAACAATTGTGTGGCCTTGTGTATGCAAGAAAGGTTTGGGCCAACGCCCCTTCGGACAAAATTCCACGGTTTTGTTGGTCAACAATCCGATTGTGTGTACGAGGCTTAAGGCTACTTTCACACCTGAGGTGGTTTTCAGGCGCTTTAGAAATGGCCTCTGAAAAGCACCTCCCATTTATTGCAGTGCGTCTTTTCACACTGGGGCGGTGCGCTTGTGGGACGTTACGAAAAGACCTTCAAGCAGCATCTTTGGGAGAGTTTGGGAGCGATGGAAATAGCGCTCCCAAAACAACCTGCTCATTGCAATGAAAGCACCTGAAAATTTGGACTTTTTATCATTTTTTTTAAATTTTGGGGTAAAAAGCGTCCCGCTAGCAGCCAAAAAGCGCCGCAACTGTGCTAACGGCCGGGCACTGCCAGTGTGAAAGGGGTCTAAGTGTTACAATGTTTCTCTTTATCTCCGCCTAAGCGATGTTGTGATAAACTTTTTTTTTTTTTTTTGACAGCTGTCTGCTGTGAGCAGAGAACTCTCTGCACTGAATCAGGAAAATGCTGTGTTAAGATCGCAAGGGGGGTAGAATCGCAATCTCGATTCTTTAACGATTAATCGAGCAGCTCTACTATATACTAATGTTAGCAGCATAAGGATTAAAAATAGTCCATGTTGATTGAGAGAGTGAAGTTCCACTTTAACCATTACACCTATATAAGCTTGTTGGGCTGATATGAAGTTGACTTCCCATCTTTCATCCTTTTTGTTGCTAAAACAGAATTGATTTCCTTTTTGAAGCATTTCTGTAGGTATTTTTGCCCATTCAGCCAAAAGATTATTGTTGAGGTCAGGTACTGATGTTGGGTGAGAAGAGCTCGCTTAACAATCGGCTTCCAAATTCTCCCAAAATGAGTTCAGTAAGGTTGAGATCAGGGCTCTGTGTAGGCCACTCAAGTTCCTTCACACCAGACTCACCAAACCAATTATTTATGGAGCTGGCTTTGTGCTCTGGGGCACAGCCACACTGGAACAGAAAAGGACCTCCCTCAAACTATTACCACTAGGTTTTCCTCTACTTGGACATTCAATACCTGAGCAGCCAGTTGCTGGGCTCAAATACTGCCTTATTGGGTCAGAGGGAAGAACCCCAGCTCTGTAAACTCTGACCAAATAGACTTGTAGTTGATACCCTACTTTGTAGCACAAATCAATTAAAATTATACCGCTTAAATGACCCCCTCCCAAAACCTGTATCAGTTGGATCAATCGACTTCAGCGTAAAGAAGAACAAGGAGTCTTGGAAGTGAATGCTAGGCCCCCACAGAGCCCTGATCTTAACATCATGGAGTCTGTCTGGCATTACATGAATAGACAGAAGGATTGGAGGCAGCCGACATCCACAGAAGATCTATGGTTAGTTATCCAAGATGTTTGGAACAACCTACCTGCCAAGTTTCTTCACAAACTGTGTGTAAGTGTTCCTAGAAGAATTGATGCTGTTTTGAAGGCAAAGGGTGGTCACACCAAATATTGATTTGATTTGGATTTATCTTCTGTTCATTTAATTTCCATTTTGTTAATTGATAAAAAAATAAAAACTAACACCTTTATTTCTGAAAAGATTCTTCATTTTACAGCTTTTTTTTCACACCTGTCTAAAACTTTTGCATAGTACTGTATATAGATTGAATAGATCGAGAGCCTAAGAGTCCTTTCACACTGGGGCGGTTTGCAGGCGCTATTGCGCTAATAATAGCACCTGCGAACCGACCCGAAAGTGCCGCTGCTGTGTATCCAGTAAAAAAAGTCCTGCCAGCAGCATCTTCGGAGCGGTGAAGGAGCGGAGTGTATACCGCTCCTGCCCATTGAAATCAATGGGACGGCGCGGCTATACCTGCAGAGGCGCTTTGCGGTGGTTTTAACCCTTTCTCGGCCGCTAGCAGGGGGGTAAAACTGCCCCCGCTAGCGGGCGCATACCAACGGTAAAGCGCCGCTTACAATAGTGGCGCTTTACCGCCGACAACGCCCCCGCCCCAGTGTGAAAGGACTCTTAGAGGTAGCCCCTTCCAGTGTAAAGGTGCGGGGATACCCCAGAAGCTTTATATGGCAGCTGAAGACCTCTGGCGTCTATATGCAAAAATCTAAACAAAATAGAAATGGCAACCATTTAGATTAAAGTGGACCTTCAGTCATTATTTTCAACTTTCCATCTATTAAATCTTCTCCCCTTGTTTTAACTTTGGATAGTAAAACATTTTTTTTTCTGCCAGTAAATCCCTTATACAGCCCACTTCCTGTTTCTTGTCTGGTCATTAGCCTGGGCTTATCATGCACAGCTCTCTCTCTAACTCTCGTGAGAGTTTGCCAGGAAGGGAGGGGGGGGGGGGGGTGAGTCAGAAGAGGGCCAGTAAAAGCCTCAGAGCTGGAGGTGTGCCTCTGTGTGTGTGTGTGTGTAAATCCAGGAAGTGAACAGGCAGCAGCTTCAGCTGCCCACAGTTAAAATGGCTGCAGCCAGACTCAGTGGAGGGAGATTTCTGCAGCATATTTGGCAAGTGCAGAATCACATTATATATAAAATAATACGCAAAGTGGTTGGAGGGAAGCTTCAGAACGGCAAAGATGTTTTTATTTTAAATTATGGGAGCAGACTGCAGTTCCTCTTTAATTTATACCTAGCATAGGTGAGGGTGCACATGGACAGGGCAGTTCACAGAACAGTGCAATATAAAAAGTACCCCAGCACACTTATCTGCTAGTCGACAAAAAGAAATCTAAACTGCTTCAGCAATTTGTAGAGGTTTTTGTTGCATAAATTTGCAGATTTATGTACAAGTCATACTGGCTTTTCTTGGTGCCTGTATCAGTGCTGTGGTCACTTTAACAGGGTGCAGGAGCACAAGCTGAGAACGGCAGCTTCCATATTTTTTACCCTAAGACCCCTTTCACACTGGGGGGGGGGCGGCGTTAGCAGTAAAGTGCCGCTGTTTAAGCGTCACTTTTTGGCCACTAGCGGGGTGCTTTTAACCCCTGCTAGCGGCCGAATGAAGTGTTAAAAGTGCCGCTGACGAAGCGCTGCCCATTGATTTCAGTGGCAGGGGTGGTGGAGGAATGGTGTATACACTACTCCCCCACCGCCCGAAAGATGCTGCTTGCAGGACTTTTTCTAACGTCCTGCAAGCGCACCTCCCCAGTGTGAAAGCACTCGGGCTCTCACACTGGGGTTGCAGGAGAGGTGTGTTTCAGGCGCTATTTTTAGCCCTTTAGCACCTGAAAAAAAGCCTCAGTGTGAAAGGGGTCTAACAGGTTCTCTTTAATATTGCACAGTGCCTCGTGTTAGTCTGTGCTGGCCTCGTTAGGGCTCTTCTGTATCTCGTCTAGGAGGGGTGGCTTATATTTCCACTGTATGCATCAAGTCCACAAATTGATATAATGTAAGAGATTCAATTGAGACTAAAATGAAGGAGTAGCCTTCCTCGCTCGCCGAAGCACAATAGCATCCTATTAGAGATTTGTCGAGCTGAAGTTGGATTTAAGCCGGCAAGTTTGGGCGGGCGTCCCCAAAGGTCCTACTTTCTGCTGAAACCTACTGCTTTTGTGTGCCGTCCGCAGTAGCGAGGCTGTAATGAACCATTATGGCAATATTTCAAACGCTGGCAGCTCAGAGAAGAGGAGCCTGCATAGCTCGCACATCTCCTCTGATCTCCTGGCAATATAATTATTGTGCCATCATTTGTGCGGCGCTTCAGTGTCTTCCCTGCCCATTGTTAAGAGCTACTCCGAATAAACACATAAAAGTCGTTGGGGTTTTAAATTCATGAGAACCTTGTTCAGTCTAGTCATTTGTGATTTACCTGAAGTCTATTTACATTAAGTTTATGCCACATTTCAGCTTAAATTTGAAAATCAGGCTTGTAGCATAAGTGCTGGTTGAGGGGATGTACTGAGGTGGGCTTACTGGAGGGATAGGGCTCTGGCTTGGTGTCACCAGCAGAGGTTTACACCAATAGTCCAAAGGGCAGGCAGGAGTCGGTGAAGCCAGGTCCCCTCAGATTCCAGACACCTCCAACAGGAGCTTGAAACTTGGGGGAGCATATGGTGTAACACCACTGGTGCCTGGTACCAACGTGTGAGGAGTTTGTATCCCCCTTCCTGGTATCTGCTGGCAAGAGAGGTCTTGTGGGCAAAGAGTAAGTTTATTTGTTTTGGAGAAGAAGTTGTGTTCAAATCTTGTACCCATCGTTGTAGGAAAGGGCGCTCTTGTAGGGTGCGAAGTGCAATCAGGGCTCTTAATAGTGTTTTTTTCACTCTCTCCTTGTATACTGCAAATATTTTGCACAGGGGATCCCAGTCAGTCGTATGAACATGAAAATAAAGCTGGAAAGTTAAAATCTAAATAAATAAATATATATATATACAATGTGTGCCTGGGAACAGCCACCAACTGGTGTCCTCCATGTGACACCACATGATAATTGGCTGCTAATAAGGGGAGGGAGTCGCACGTAGAGTGTGGAAAGGGCATTTATCTAATGCGGAGAGTCAGGCTGTCAAGTCTACTTGTTACTTTACCCTGAATGGACAAAGCACATAACCATAGCCAGAGTATGGACAATACAATTTGACAGCTTTCATTAACTGCTATATAGCTGCAGGCACTGTGGAGAAATTCATCATAGTCACAGCTAGAGCTTCTCAATTTTACTGTCACTTTCTGTCTGTAGCTCAGCTCCCCTATCCCAGCAGTGACTTGACAGCCTGCCATTTTTCCAATCTCTAAACACAAAGCAGATGCACAGGAAGAGGGGAAAACAGAATGAGGAGGATTTGGCTGACTTTTCTGCTTCTATTGTGTAATTTTGAGAATGGATTGCTCCAAAGTGGCTATGACTACAGAGGTCAGTGAGGGTTTATTGTAAAGCTAAGTTGAATATTAAGAATATGTAAATATTTGAATGTTTATATTTTGGCTACACTTTTACATTGAGCTCCAGATCCCACTCTGACTCTGGTCTCCAGATCTCTATTCTGCAGTGCTATCACCTTTCTTTTGGATACTGCGGTATCTGGATTGAATTGTGAGATGCCAGTGTGGTGGGCAGACGTTCTGCCTTAGAGCTCAAATCTTTACAGAGAGCACCTAGGTTCAGGAGCCTGGACACATAGAAGGTTTCCTTGACATCTTGAAGTATGTTTGGAGATTCTTGACCTCTTTAGGCATGCTCACTTGTTCTGGACATCTGAAAGTATAATCGGACATTCTTGACAGCTGGAAGTTTGCTTGAACTTGCTTGACAGCTGGAAGTTTGCTTGAACTTGCTTGACAGCTGGAAGTTTTGCTTGAACTTGCTTGACAGCTGGAAGTTTGCTTGAACTTGCTTGACAGCTGGAAGAATGCTTGGACATTCTTGACAGCTGGAAGTATGTCCGTTTGATGTCACTTGTCAGAATCTAGTGCATTTTATAGCATTGTTTTTTTTTTAACAAAAGACACTTCCTGACAGGAGGAGAGTGTAAAAGAATGACTTCATCATTTTGCTGCACATTTTGTTATTGTCCAATCCCAGACTGGGCCAGGTTCTGGACTATTGCTTAGCCACAAAGCAATGTGCATGGACCGGTGTGGCTGTGCCATCTGGCTTGGTGTGCTTTGATCACAAGACTTGCTGAACAGAATTTCAGCTCCTTTGACAAGTAAAACAGTTCATGCCTAAGCATTGCAATTTTTTGTTTAGTTTACAGATCTGACATATTTAATCAGTCTGAACATTTTCATTCAGATTATATCGCAATCTCTCTCTACAATAACAATAGATTCTGTTGACCGAACACCCTCCATGAAGAAACCCTCCATTATTGGGTTAAAGTAGAAGTACAGCCAAAGCTAGTTTGGCTGTACTTCTCTTGTGGATCACAGGCGTGCAGTTCGCTCTGCACTCCTGTGACCCGTTTTCAGCGGTCAGTGGGCTGAAGTCACAGAGCCAGTTCAGGCTTGGGCAAGATGGCGACAATGGAGTCAGGATCTGCCCACATGCCTGGACCGGCACCCAGCTCAGCTTCTCAGCGAGCCAGTGAGAGCTTGAGGCAGCCACTCCGCCCCTAGAACTCCAGAGAGGGGAGCAGAGAGACAGTGACTGACAGTCAGCAGCTCTCTGCTGTGAGACCCATGTTGGACCGATGCTGCATACACCTAGGTAAATGATTCTTAAAAAAAAAGAACAAAAAACAACTAGTACATCTCTCCTAAGCTTAAAAATCCTGACCAGTTGCCATTGCTCCCTCTGAGATGGAACTGGCCATACACGGTTAAGCCCCATTCACACTGCTGCGACTCAAAGAAGGCATATGACAAGTCACATTAATTTTAAAGGGTTCCATCTTTATCAATGCGGCTCGAGTCACAGCGACAAAAAGAAAGGTTCCTGGACCAATTTACAGTGACTTTGGTAGGACTTGAGTGCCATAGACTGCAATGTTAAATCACAAAAGTTGCAAGCGATTCGCACGACTTTGGGGCTGCAGCAGTGTGAACCGAGCCTTATGCTGCGTACAGGTGAGTGGATTTTCCGACAGAAAGAGTCCGATGGGGAAAACCGATCGTCTGTATGCTGTTCCAACGTACCAAAAACGACGCATGCTCTGAAGCAAGTACGAGACAGAAGCTATTGGCTACTGGCTATTGAATTTCCGTTTTCTAGCCCTGTCGTACGTGTTGTACATCACTGTGTTCTGGACGGTCGGAATTTGGTGTGACCGTGTGTATGCAAGACAGCTTGAGCAGAATTCCGTCGGAACTCCGTCGTAAAAACCTTCAGAGTTTATTCTGAGAGCAAAACCAGTCGTGTATACAGGGCATTAGGCTTTCATTCAAACATTCATAGAAGAATCATTTAAACAGAACATTCTTGCCATCAAGTCAACTAAAGCCTTCAAATTTCATCTAGATCTCTAGATCTACGATTTGAATGGAATCTCAGACATATTAAACAGGATATATATATATATATATATATATATATATATATATATATATATATATATATATATATATATATATATATATTCCCAGTTAGAAAATCACCCGAATGGCCAACCAGTGTTAAAGAAACAAATGAACAGGCTTGGTATGAAAACTTGCACGGATTGCTTTTTCTGTCCCCTTGGATCAGCAGCCTTGGCAGTCAGGGTCGCTGATAAGGGTATATCACCAGCCGTCCTGATGACCAGTGCTGCTGGGGAAAATTACAGAATCCAATCCCCTGTATGGCTGTTCCTGCAGCAGCTGAAAGCTGGCTTCTCCTCCTCTCCCTCCCACTGGCTTTAGGCTGTTGCAGGGAAAGACATACAAGAAATTGGTTCCTGTAATTCCCCCCCCCCCCCCCCTTTCCGTGAATGATCACCCCCTCCTGTCCATGATCAGATTTGCCCTGCTGCCGGGATCCCCCTGTATGCACCCCTTCCTCAAAGCGCTACCGGCTTCATCTCCTCTCCCTCTCACCAACTTTCAGTTGCTGCAGGGGGAACTACAGGGGACCTGTTATAGTAAATGCCCCCTTCTGCACCAATCCTGTAGTTAACCTTTTTCCCCCTGCTGCCCTATGTGCTCCTCCAGCAGTGGAGGGCTTCTTCTCTTCTTCCTCCCGCCGGCTACTGCAAGGTCCGGGGGATAGCTTCATGATGGAGAGCGGGTCAGGTAGGCTGTACTGGGCCCCATGATCTCTAACAGCAGCCCCATTGGCAGTACTGCTAATCTTCTTCTTCTTCTTCTTCGTATGTCCGCTGGCATGAAGAGGAATGTTTGGCCAAGCAGAGTGTTTCTGTTCATAAATCACTCAAGCCTTGCATGTGCCAGAAAGTGATTGGAAGGATCTTTTGTGCTGCCAGCCACCCTCCTAGGTCTATGGGCAGACCTATTCACATTATGCATCACTTACCTAGATAGGACCTGGAGAAACAGGTCAGTGTGTCAGCAATTAGTCCAATGTATTTATCTCAGATAATGTACCCCTGCATTAAAAATCCATTAAGCATCCTCTGTATATTATCACAAGGGGCTTTAAAAAGGGGGGCAACTGGTTCACGTGAGTTTTTTTTTTTCCCGAAACCTTTAACTATTCCTTTCACCAGCCACAATGGAATATGTGTCGCCCCCCCCCTCACCCAGCATTTGCTGAAAGCAAGGTAGAGAATGGTGGGGGCCAGCAGGCATTGTACTGCTACAGTGACCTTCCATTTGGAGTGAAAGAAGCTTGAAAATTGTCTTTTGGTTGCCATGGCAAAACTTTTCTCTCCCCCAAGAGGGATGTTGGCAAACAGGCACTATCTCCGGAGCGGAGTGTTTACACTCCTGCACTGTAATTATCTCCGAATGACTGGCAGAATTAATCAGAGCTGTATGTTAATTAGCTTGCTCTGCAGTCCCCGAAACAGGTGGTTGAAAATATGCAAATTAATGCAGAATGGAAACGCGCTGCCTTACCAATTTTAATTACCATACGAAGCACGGGCTCTGCATCTCCGCTACCCCGTAGAGTAACGACGCTTGCTGCGTCCTCTCTCTCTCTCTGGTCAAGATCACAGCTCTGAAGCTTCGGGCCCTGTGTTAGGGTTAAAGAACAACAACTTACATCTGAACTGATCACATAATCCCAAAGCAACTTCACAGTCCATTTTATCTTTTTTGTTTTTAGGATCTACAAGTATGTATTTGGTTTTAAATGATTATTTCATTATTCGTATGCCATCTCTATTTTTTACAAATAAAAATTCAAAATTCTTGAGATGGACCACCTACGTACATTCAAAAATCGTTCAAGGTTTCATCTTGGCATTGCTGTAGGCTGGATCAGTTCATAATCACTGCTGGTGATCTGAGAACCCCTGCTTGTGATGCAGGAGAGAAATCCCTAAACGTGTTCACTGATTGCTTTCACTTGTTAACCGATTCGGCCCCGGAAGATTTTACCCCCCTTCCTGACCAGAGCACTTTTTGCGATTCGGCACTGCGTCGCTTTAACTGACAATTGGGCGGTCGTGCGACATTGCACCCAAACAAAATTGACGTCCTTTTTCCCCCCACAAATAGAGCTTTCTTTTGGTGGTATTTGATCACCTCTGCGGTTTTTATTTTTTGCGCTATAAACAAAAAAAAAAAGAGCGACAATTTTGAAAAAAACGCAATATTTTTTTCTTTTTGCTATAATAAATATCCTCAAAAAATATATAAAAAAAACAATTTTTTTTCCTCAGTTCAGACCGATATGTATTCTTCTACATATTTTTGGTAAAAAAAATCTCAATAAGCGTATATTGATTGGTTTGTGCAAAAGTTATAGTGTCTACAAAATAGGGGATAGTTTTATGGCATTTTTATTCATTTATTTTTTTTAGTAGTAATGGCGGTGATCTGCGATTTTTATCGTGACTGTGACATTATGGCGGACATATCGGACACTTTTGACACATTTTTGGGACCATTGTCCTTTAGACAGCGATCAGTCCTATAAAAAGGCACTGATTACTGTGTAAATGACACTGGCAGGGAAGGGGTTAACCACTAGGGGGCAATGAAGTGGTTCCCGTATATACTCAAGTATAAGTGGTTCCGAGTATAAGTCGAGGCCCCTAATTTACCACAAAAAACTGGGAAAAACGTATTGACCCGAGTATAAGACGAGGGTGAGAAATGCAGAGAGTCAACAATGCCCATCTACAGCTGCATGCCTCCCTGTGTCCTGTGCAGCCTACCTGTACATGTGTGTCCTGTACATGTGTGTCCTGTACATGTGTGTCCTGTGATGATACTATTCGGCGGCCATTCCACAGTTCAAAAGCCGCGCCTCCTCCTCCTTTGTGATAGGCTGACTGCCTATCACGGACATTCTCTCATTCTCATACCACGGACGAGGATGAGAGAATGTCCGTGATAGGCTGTACACTGACAGCTGTTCAGCCTATCACAGACGTGTGCTGCTGCTTCTCCTCCCCCAAGCTTTTATGCAGCTGAGAACAGAGGGAATGTGATCACTTATAGAAAAAAAGGGTGTGGGGGGGGGGGACATTTATAATGTTTTTTTTTTTTATATACCGTATATATCTATTCACAAATGTTTTGCCTTTCATTTCTATTTTAAACTGAATGAGTTGTTTTTCAAGGTGATCGTTTACAGTCACTTTAAAGAAGATTTACCCATAACAAATTGGTAAAATAATAATGTTGTTTAACAAGTAATATATATTCCCCATTAATAATTATGCTACCAAAATTAGTGTGCACTGTAATTTGCCCACAGCATTGCTCCTGTTCCTTCTTGCTGGACGCTGCCATTTTGATGAAGCCCTGAGCACCAGAAAATATTTAGTCTGTCAGCAGAGATTTTGTATAATTTTAAAGGGCGCCTTGCCTGGAAAAAGGTTGAGAAACACTGAACTAGTAGGACTTTTTCTGTCTAAAGTTCCAGTTTGATAAATCATATGGTGTCTGGTAGGAGAAAGGGGCGTTCTCTGGCAGATCCTGGAACACATCTCCTGCTATCTCTTTCTCAAACATGCTCTTTTTAAAGTTCTGGAAAACAAAAGGGTAAAATTGTTTCAGCTGTTGGGAGCTCAGTTCTACCGTAGAAGCATCACCAGAACTACATTTTCCAAGAGCCCTTTTCCTAGGCGTAGAAGCATCCCCAGACCGACATTTTCCAAGAGCCCTTTCCCTAGACGTAGAAGCATCACCAGAACTACCTTGTCCAAGAGCCCTTTCCCTAGACGTAGAAGCATCGCCAGACCGACATTTTCCAAGAGCCCTTTCCCTAGACGTAGAAGCATCGCCAGACCGACATTTTCCAAGAGCCCTTTCCCTAGACGTAGAAGCATCGCCAGACCGACATTTTCCAAGAGCCCTTTCCCTAGACGTAGAAGCATCCCCAGACCGACATTTTCCAAGAGCCCTTTCCCTAGACGTAGAAGCATCGCCAGAACTACCTTGTCTAAGAGCCCTTTCCCTAGACGTAGAAGCATCGCCAGACCGACATTTTCCAAGAGCCCTTTCCCTAGACGTAGAAGCATCGCCAGACCGACATTTTCCAAGAGCCCTTTCCCTAGACGTAGAAGCATCGCCAGACCGACATTTTCCAAGAGCCCTTTCCCTAGACGTAGAAGCATCGCCAGAACTACCTTGTCTAAGAGCCCTTTCCCTAGACGTAGAAGCATCGCCAGACCAACATTTTCCAAGAGCCCTTTCCCCAGACGTAGAAGCATCGCCAGACAGAATTGGACAAAGTTCAGTAAGTGTGTGGGTTTACCCACCTGACAGAATTCAGTTGTTTAATCGACTTCTGTCAAAGGGACATGTTGACGATCAGCTGCAGCCACTGATCATTGTATTCGGAATACAGTGTCCCTGTGGGAGGGATTCCTCCTGTTTTGTTTGTAAGGGTGGAGGCCAGCTTTAGACACTTGTCATGCAACAGATGTCCACATTTGAAGATGACCCCTCACCTCTGGTTGTTGTGGCAACTTTATTTAGATTTTGGTAGTAATAAATCACCCCAGTGGAGACACCGAGAGCAACAAAAATCCGACAGAGGTTTTATATGCTGCTTCATCCAAAACAAAAAAAAAAGAAAAAAAAAGTTTTGACTAGAAATACTTTGTCTTCCGGGAACTATAGGCCAGTGGTCCATGGACCACTGGTGGTCCATGGACCACTGATGGTCCATGAGAAAATGTTGGTTGCCCCCTGGGGTTCTGCCGCAAATCAACATTGTGACGGATGTATACCGCCTGATGTTTTCAGTGTTCTTCTCAATGGGCGCTGACAATCAATACTGTCAGCGTGCATTGATACCCGATGCTTCCTCTGTAATTCCGGCTCCTGTGAACTCAGAGGGAGGCGCCAGGAGTAGTGCAGAGAGCTGGAGGTGAAGGAGGGGACTTTCAATGGCAGCGCTTATTACGGACAGTGGGAGGGAGTAAGAAGCTCGAGCACATGGCTGGATAAGGAGGTGAGATCCAATGATGAGTCTGTGTAAGGCACCAGTGTGATGCAGTGCGGGGGGAGGGGGCAGAGAGCCGGAGCATTGTGTGTGTGTGTGTGTGTGTGTGTGTGTGTGTGTGTGTGTGTGTGTGTGTGTGTGTGTGTGTGTAAGGCATGTAAAATTAATGTTGGTGGTCCACGGAAATAAAATGGTGAGTTTAGTGGTCCACGAGGTCCGATAGGTTGGCAGCCACTAGATCTGTGCGTTTAATCGTTAAAAGATCGTGATCTCGATTCAACCCCCTACACAATCTTGATCCAGCATCTCCACGATTTATGTAGAAAGTGCAGAGTAGTTCCCTGTTCACAGCTGTCAAAAAAAAAAAAAAAATTGCGGTAATGTTTATCAATAACATCGCTCAATGCTGAAAGACAGATTAAAAAAAAAAAAAACATTGCATCTTCTTATGTTCTTTTGTTAATTTACAGATCAAAATGGTGAATTTTTGTTCTGCAAATTAAGTCAATTTAAAGCAACCCTATCAAGTAAAACATTTTTTTAAAATTTTTTGGGGGGGTTTTATTAAATTATTACTGTCTAACCCCTTATTAACCCTTAATTTACTCTGATCAGCCTTATTAACTCCTTAGACTCCCTCTCCATTAAATTATTATTTTCCTGCTGATTTTTATTTTTTATTTTTATGCTTATTTACTTCTATTTTATAAACTATTAATAATTAAAACTTTTTTTTTTTGTTTGCTTTGTTCATTAATATTTTTACACCTTTAACATATATTTACAAGTTTTACATTGAAAAAAGCGCAAAATTAAAAATGTATTTCATTTTTAAAATAACTTTTCAATGCTTTGTACCATTGCTGACATCTGAAGTGTAAACAAAAAAGTTGCGGTTGGTATCGGCGAGTAATTAAAAAAGGGGAAAAAAACCCTAATATAACCTATGGGTAATTTTTTTTTTTTTTTTTTATTTCTTTACACATTACATTATTTTTTATTACATTACTTTAAATTTGATTGAAGCAAAGAGTATTATGTCTTATTTTATTGCCATCTTGTTTGATAACCTAAATCTTTAAAATAAAAAAAAGGTCTTCAGAATCGTGATCTTTATTCTAAGCAAAAAAAATCGTGATTCTCGTTTTATCCAGAATCGTACAGCTCTAGCGACCACTGGTCTAGGCAATGATTTCTTTACTGCTTTGTACTTATGTAGCACTGAAGAGACAGATTACAAACTGCTATAAGAAGATAACTATAATTTTTTTTTTTTTCTTTGTAATAATTTCAGACAATAAATGATGGCTACCAATACTATCCAGTAAACCCAGCAACTGTGCTAAAGGTAAATGGGGTTTGTTTACCTTCATCTTTGCAGAATAAGCACACAAAGCTACAAAGAGGGTCAGTGGGACGGCATTTGGAGTGAACTTTCCAAACCTTGTGGTGTCCCCTCTTCTGTCTTTTTTTTCTTCTTCCTGCAACACCATGAACATGCAGACACCCCAAGACAGGGCTAAAGTGGTTGTAAACCTCAGACATGAAATATTTATAAAGCATATCCCTCTATAGTGTGTACTTGTCTCAATACAGAGCACTAAGTGTCATTTCTGTCTGCTACCTCCTTTCTCTGCATGAGCCACCTTTGACAGAGGAGGGAGCGTCAGCACACAGCCTGTGATATATTTTTTTTTTTTTTTTAAGGTGTTTATTTACTACTTTTCTCTTCACATATTCCAAAAGCATGACGCGTTTTTACAGGAGTGTGCAGATGTTAAACCACAAGCCATACAAGGCTGACTAGTTAACAAAATGGTGGCATAACACAAAAATCTCTCCCAATAGGGAGCAATAGGGCATACAGTAAGAAATCTAAACGAATTGGTTGGACAAAACAGAGCCCAACATATTGCTCTATTAGCTTCTAAAAGTCAAAGAATCATACACACCCAGACACTCATACAACACTCACACCCCCTTCCAACCTCCCCATCGAACGGGAGAGACCAAGACGCCCATAGCCTTCAATTCCAACAAACCCACAATGTGAAGGCATCAAAATATGTCTACCATATTACGTTTGTTGAGATAGCGGAGTATCTTTCCAAAAGGTATCCGCTATATCAAGCCAAGGGTGTCAGATTTTAAAGAACTTTTTAAGGCAAGCCCTACCCTTATATATCAACTTGAAAACGGGTAAATCTTTATTCACCAAGCGATTAAAAGTTTTGTACTGAGGGTGCATCATGATTTTTTCCATGTTAACAGTATCAATTTCCTAGCATAAAATAATAACACACAAACTAGAGTTTGAGTATGAGTCCGATGTATGAAGTCATTCAAAACACCAAGCAGTCCAACCTCCGGGGTATGAGGCACACGCAAAATGTAGAGTACAGTAAAACCTTGGATTGTGAGCATAATTCGTCCCAGAAACATGCTTGTAATCCAAAGCACTTGTATATCAAAGTGAATTTCCCCATAAGAAACAATGGAAACTCAATTGATTCGTTATACAACCATTTATTCCTTCAGTTCTTCAGTTTATAGTCCATATAAAAAGATTATAACAATGTAACCAGGTTGTGTAACCATAAAATGTCCATCCACAAATGGAATCTTCCACAAGAGGATTAGAAGCAAAATCCAGCAGAACCTACAGAGTATAAAAGAGAAGAGAGGCGCCTCTAAGTGTAGCAATATGGTTACATTTAATGACCGGTAAAACATTTTAGCAACTCACATGGTTGATGATTAAAAGGGGCACCTCTAAGTATGCAGACATCCGGGGTAAAGCTGTCCACATAGACCGCCCCCGCACCGCCGGCTCTCACCGATGTCCGTCTACAGACGTGACCGAGAAGACTATCCTGCAGTAGAGCGATCTGAAAGTGAGGCTTGAAGTGCTCGTGTAAGGGACTACGTCGATGGCGGTGCAGGGGGTGATGGTCTATGGGGACAGCTTTACCCCGGATGCCTGCATACATAGATGTGTCTGTTTCAATCATCAACCATGTAAGTTGCTAAATGTTGTACCTTCATTAAATGTAACCATATTGCTACACTTAGAGGAGCCTCTCTTCTCTTTTATACCCAGCTGTGACATGACACTACTCTTATATCAAGACATCGCTTGTATATCAAGTCAAAATGAATTTAAAAATTTTGTTTGTTTTGCAAAACGCTCTCAGACCAAGTTACTCTCAAACCAAGGTTTTACTGTATTATCTAAGAAAGAGAATGGGCCTTTCTAGTACATAGAGATATTAAGGCAAGTCCAGAACATATGTAGAAGGTCTGCTCCCACAGAACCACAACGGGAACAGGCCGCAGCAGAGTTAAAGCGGAATTCTACTAAAAAAATAAAGTAAAAGTCAGCAGCTAAAAATACTGCAGCTGCTGACTTTTAATAATCGGACACTTACCTATCCCAGGGTCCAGCGATGTGGGAGAGCGAAGCCTCCCTGCGGCGCCGTTATTGTAAATGTGGGCGCCCGGCTGTGGCTTCACAGCCAGGCACCCACTGCGCATGCAAGAGCCGCGCCGCGCGCCGTGACTGGCCGGCCAATCATCTGGGACCTGTGACGTGTCGCAGATGATTGCTGAGAGGGAGGGGGGGAGAGGTGATCTCCCTTCTGGTGCCGTGGTGCGCAGGAAGGAAGTGGGAGCTGGGACCCTCTGAAAAGAGGGTACCGGCTTACCCCCCCAAAAAATGACATGCCAAATGTGGCATGTCAGGGGGTCACCTCCCTTAAAGCGGAAGTCCCATTTTTGGGTGCAACTCCGCTTTAAAGCCCATACGGGCTAATTTACACAGCCTGCGATTGACCGCCTCAGCTATGTTGCTGGGGGGGGTCCTGTCCCGGTCCCTTTCTGTCCACTCAGCTCTCCTCACTGAGATCTGCAGATCCCTGTCTCCTGTTTTCTGAAAGCTCAGACAAGCTGTATACATTCTGTGCTTTTGAACGGCTGTAGAGAAGAAAGGGCTGCAGATAATACAGGTACAACTTGTGTAGGAGGTTTTGTTTCATCTTTTTGTATCACCTGAAGCCAGTCACTTCAGTGGCCAGTGAAAAGTGGGGGGTTTACAACCACTTTAACTGATCATTGGCCATAAGAATCTGGTACCTGCCAGTTGTTTGGAGCCGCAAGGAAGGGAGGTCTGGGGGGGATCAGCAGACTATTAACAGAAGGGAGAAGGGGAGTGTATGTGAATGTACAGAAACTTCTGGCTGAAAAACAAAGCTACTCCACTCCCTGTATGCATCTCGAGGTTCTAATTTTGAATGGAGTGTCCCTTTAAATGCAGCGTCTATTCGTCTCCCATGACAGGCTCAATGTGTGTTTACAAGATAGTTTTGCATTTTGTATGCATTGCGCTTGTCTGTCTGTCTCTGTCTGAGTGCTTTGCACAGATTATACGGTATGTGCAAATCATTGTACACAGCACTGATATCGCTGAACATGTATAGCGTATGAAGTTCTAATCATTCATGTAATGACAGATAAATGGGGGGAGTTTGCAGGCAGAGAGCTCCCAGGAGGGGTGTTCATTCATGAGGGTTAATGCTTTTTTCTCTTGGCCGGCGAATCCATTTTATCACATATTTTGATGCATATTCTTTGTGGTGGCTGAAACGTCTCTATTAGGACGGAATTACACGCTAGTTAAGCGGCTCCCCGATCTCAAGACGAGACTGTTGTTATCCCAGCCTCCGAGCCATACTGTATAATAAAACATGACTGTTCCCAGTGTCACTCACTCCAAAAGGCATTGCTGGATTCTCAGCGTGTCCTGCTAGTTCAGTGTGTGGGACCAGAAGAAATCACCAGACTGCACTGCGCTCGATGAAACGTTTTACGCCTGAAGTGTTCGTCTGACGAATTGTGCTTTATAATTGCAAAAAAAATGCTTTTTCTTTTTGTGAATTAGCAGTTGCAGTTTGCGGTGCTTCCCTCCCACTGTCCCAACTTCCCAGCAGGGTATAGTTTAATAAGCCCCCCGTTCACACTGAATGCGGCTTTGAAATCGTGCTACTTCAGCGCGATTTTCAAAGCTGCCGGTCAATGCGATTTTAATGTGCGGCTTGCCGACGAATGTACGATTTTATGCACAGATCTCAATGCAAGTCGCACATGAAATCTGCAGAAATATTGCAGGAACCTTTTTCATAATCCCTGCATCATGAGTGGCGCTGATAATGAACGGTTCCATTGCTGGCACTTCCATTGGAATTGTCAAATCGCATGACGAATTGCACCGGTGTGAATGGGGGCTAAACCCATTTGGGCTAATAAGCTTGTACCCGCTCCTGTAGCCGAAACTGAAGCCAACAGCAAATATACATGGTTTAAAGTCTAACTGACGTTGCAGAAATAGTAGTTTGGTCCGTAGGATATTTTGCTGACAACTGTCACTTTTATAACCTTGCCTCCACTTTTCTGTTGATGACAGTTGTGCAGGGTGTCAGCCAGGGTGGATTTGTTTTAAAGTGGTGTTCCGGCCGAAATTACACTTTTTAAATAAAAATACCCCTATAATACACAAGCTTAATGTATTCTAGTAAAGTTAGTCTGTAAACTAAGGTCCGTTTTGTTAGTTTGTAGCAGTAGTTTGTTATTTTATAAACTTACAGCAGGCCGTGGCCATCTTAAGTGAGGGCATCTGAAGCCAGACCGTATTTCTTCCTGGATCTCATCCTTGCAGATCTCGCACATGCTCAGTGCAGCACAAGCAGTGTAATAGGTTTCAGGTCAGATTTCCATAGCAATGGCAGTTTCAGAGGAAGTTGCCGCCCCTTCCCAGAAGGCATTGCAAACAGGAAATGATGTGATGGGCCGCGGCCAGGGAGGAGGAAGTGAAAAATGAATACAGCAAATATACAGTAAGTGCTGAGAACATAAATAAATATCCAATTCGTTTACAGTGCACAGTTTAGTGAGGGATAATGAAGAGTTGTAAAAGTGGGTGGAACTCCACTTTAAATCAACTCGATTTAAATCATAATTTTTAAAGAGCAACTGTCATCTGTCCTGCAGCAGCTCCTCCTCTGACCCGCTGTTGACTCACCGACAGTCTCACTTTAATGACACAACAAGGTGAGGGACGTGGCGGCAGCAGGTGATTGGATGCCCGCTAACAGGCGCTGCCATGATGGATCTGAAATGACAGGTGCTCTTTAAATGTAAGGACTTATGCCATGGACACACGACCGGACTTTCCGCCAGAAAAGGTCAGACGGAATCATTCCGTCGGACATTTCGATCGTGTGTGGGCTTCATCAGACTTTTTCGTTCTAAAATTCTGAAGGACCTAGAAATAGAACATGTTTCAAATCTTTCTGAAAGAATCGGTTTCTATCGGGAAATCCGCTCGTCTGTATGCTATTCCGACGGAACAAAAAACGACGCTAGGGCAGCTATTGGCTACTGAACTTCCTTTTTCTAGTACCGTCGTACGTCATCACGTTCTAAACGATCGGACTTTGGTGTGATTGTGTGTAGACATGTCTGTTTCAGCAGAACTCCGTCTGAAAGACCGTCGGAGTCTATTCTGAGGGAAAGTCCGGTCGTGTGTACGCGGCATTAGGATGAGCTCAGGCATGTTCACAAACCGCACGTGCAGAGCCCGCCAGGAAGTCAGCACTGCACAGCGCTAATCACAAGCAGTTAGACATTTCCCGATCTCTGCAGCCGCACATCGGGACAATGTCTCACTGCTTGTGATTAGCGCTCCGCGGTGGCAACTTCCTGGTGGGCTCTGCACGTGCTGTTTGTGAACACGCCTGAGCTCATCCTTAGTAAGGACTTATTCTTGCTGGTAGGTAGAATCTTTAATATTTGCAAACAAAATGAAGCTGTCCTATTTAGAATAATAAGCTGTCAGGTTAGTAAAACAGTGATATCAGAACTGATTCAATCATACAGTTTGCAGTGTACATAGATTTGCAAAATAATGGGATAAAGGAATATTCCTGAACATTGTTTTATCTCATGGTTACTGTGACATTGTGTGAATGCATCAATGTACTGCATGTTATCTCAGATTGCCGAGCTTGGATTCATTGAATGAGTTTACCAAAAATGCAAATATTGCAGAATATACAGCCTCATGCTAAATAACCAAGCTCCATTTCATGCTGAATAAACTAAATTTATTAATTTATCTTAAATAGAAAATGATCTTTTAGATAGATTTTTACTCTAAAAGCATTTTATTAAAATCAGATTTTAAATCCAAAAAAATTAGATTTTTTTTTTCTTTAAATCATTGATTTTTATTCACCCTGGTGTCAACACAGTTTAGTAGGCACCAGACATTGACCACCCTGCTCTGTATACTCTCTAAAGCTGGGTAAACATGGACCGAAAATCAGCCGGTTCAGCAGGAACCAGCCAATTTTTACTCTGTATGTACTGCTGACTGTTCAACAAAAGCAAGTTTAGCCAATGCCAGTTCTGTGTATTTTGGGCCCCCGGGGGGGGGGGGGGGGTGGTGGTGGTATTGGGGAGGGTGCTTGTCATCCTAGCAACAAGACAGGACGATGCCATCTTTGGGAGTTTTTCGGGCCAGGATGCACATGGCCTACACGTATAGCATGGGATGGATACTACCCACCGGGGTGCTCACGAGTATAGTTGAGGTCTTTAGTCAAAGCCGGTTCCCAATAGCAACTCAGTTACTCAGCCAGTAGTTGTTTAAAGTCCTCTGTGCACGTAAACTCAATGCAATAAAACCACATATTTCTGAATTTGCTGTGCATGTTCATAATGGAGCTTGTGAAACTTTCCATCTCTGATATCCTCGACCCTTCTGATCCCATTGATTTTGTTAAAATTTTGGTTAAAAAAATTCTGGAAATTCTGGATGAAGTTTGCCATTTCTAAGAATGTTTTGAAGCAGTGTGGAAGGCTAAATCATGTGTTTTTTTGTGTGGCTTTTAAAGGTGCAGTGGGCTTTAAAAGGCTCCTCGTTGTTATGGAGGCTCTTTTCAACTAGCCTGGATCTGATTTTGTGCCAAAAGATGGCACCTCAATGGCTGAAAGCCTGACACTAGATAATGAAGAACAGAGGGGCTTTAACACTAACCTACAGTGCCTTGAAAAAGTATTCATACCCTTTTGAAATTTTCCACATTTTGTCATGTTACAACCAAAAACATAAATGTATTTTGTTGGGATTTTATGTGATAGACCAACACAAAGTGGCACATAATTGTGAAGTGGAAGTAAAATGATAAATGGTTTTCAACATTTTTTACAAATATGTGAAAAGTGGGGTACATTTGTATTCAGCCCCCTTTACTCTGATACCCCTAACTACAATCTGGTGGAACCACTTGCTTTCAGAAGTCACCTAATTAGTAAATAGAGTCCACCTGTGTGTAATTTAATCTCAGTATAAATACAGCTGTTCTGTGAAGCCCTCAGAGGTTTGTTAGAGATCCTTAGTGAGCAAACCGCATCATGAAGGCCAAGGAACGCACCAGACATGTCAGGGACAAAGTTGTGGAGAAGTTGAAAGCAGGGTTAGGTTATAGCAAATATCCCAACCTTTGAACATCTTACGGAGCACTGTTCAATCCATCATCTGAAAATGGAAAGAGTATGGCACAACTGCAAACCTACCAAGACATGACCGTCCACCTAAACTGACAGGCCGGGCAAGGAGAGCATTCATCAGAGAAGCAGCCAAGAGGTCCATGGTAACTCTGGAGGAGCTGCAGAGATCCACAGCTCAGGTGGGAGAATCTGTCCACAGGACAACTATTAGTCGTGCACTCCACAAATCTGACCTTTATGGAAGAGTGGGAAGAAGAAAGCCATTGTTGAAAGAAAGTCATAAGAAGTCCCATTTGCAGTTTGCGAGAAGCCATGTGGGGGACACAGAAAACATGTGGAAGGTACTCTGGTCAGCTGAGACCAAAATTGAACTTTTTGGCCTTAAAGCAAAACGCTATGTGTGGTGGAAAACTAACACTGCACACAGGGGCGGACTGACTATTGAGCCACTCGGGCATTGCCCGAGGGCCCTGGGCCACTAGGGGGCCCCATCAGGGTTGCTAGCCTCAGTAAAACCAGGGACAGTATGTATAAATCTGTGTTTTTTTTACATCTGTCTGTGTATACTGTGTGTACATGTATGTGTATACTGTGTGTGTGTATACTGTGTGGCCCCATAATCTCTGATTGCCTGGGGGCCCCATAATCTCCTATTGCCCGGGGGCCCCATGAGTTATCAGTCCGCCCCTGACTGCCTATCACCCTGAACACACCATCCCCACCGTGAAACATGGTGGTGGCAGCATCATGTTGTGGGGATGCTTTTCTTCAGCAGGGACAGGGAAGCTGGTCAGAGTTGATGGGAAGATGGATGGAGCCAAATACAGAGCAATCTTAGAAGAAAACCTGTTGGAGTCTGCAAAAGACTTAAAACTGGGGCGGGGGTTCACCTTCCAGCAGGACAACGACCCTAAATATACAGCCAGAGCTACAATGGAATGGTTTAGATCAAAGCATAATTATGTGTTAGAATGGCCCAGTCAAAGTCCAGACCTAAATCCAATTGAGAATCTGTGGCAAGACTTAAAAATTGCTGTTCACGGACGCTCTCCATCCAATCTGACAGAGCTTGAGATGTTTTGCAAAGAAGAACGGGCAAAAATGTCATGTTTTTGATTGTAACATGATAAAATGTGGAAAATTTCAATGGGTATGAATACTTTTTCAAGGCACTGTATATCGATAAACAAAATCACGTGTCTGTGCTACAATGGTAATTGCATGACTTTGTTGACAAATTATGATCAGTGTTAGGGTTTGAATGTGTTTGCAAACAAAAGCATTGATCTCCGTGTCAGATAACAACATGGTTTGATCTCATGAAGGTCAAGAGTTTGGAGGCTCTAAAATGAGGAAGTGTAACCTTGCCCCTACCAAGATGGTGGCTTCCACACACAGTGAAACACAAAATAAAATAAAGTCGTAATGGGGGACAGATTGGCTGTAAGGAGGCCACAGGCAATACTGGTGACAAGTCCTTTGCCCTCTATCTGTCTTTTTTTTCCTTTGGGAACATCTTCCAGAGTTCATTCCGCCTTATTTATGACTGTAGACTTTGGCAGGATCTTTGCACCACAAACCTGATGCTGAAGTGTGGAAAGTCTGTTTGCTCCTTGTTTGTAAGTGGCCTTTCCTCGTAGATGGTTACTAATATAGCCACCTGATACTAATCTATAATGCCACTGGGGCATGTCAGAATGATGGTCTCAACCTGCTTCATTCGATTAATGGAAGAGTACTAATCTGTAATTGGAAATGTTATGCAATTATGATTTGTTCCAGTGGATAATGTAAATACTTGGGGAAAAGTTAAAGATGCTCAGAGGACCCTATAAGAATGGTGGATGGCGAGGCATCTGCCAATCCAATGCCTTATTGCATTGTTGACCTTGCAGGACTTATCACAGTTTGAACTTTTAGGATAGGTATGTGCAGGGAAAGACTTGCTCCTATATAGAATAAGGAGCCACCAAGAACCCCTTAGAGGTGTTTTTTAATAAGTGGAAAAATGTTGGTCTAGTGCTGAGCATGTCAACCCTTTGAAGGCTTTATTGTTCACTAGGGAAGATCACAGACTGTCCATCTTATGTAAGGACCAGGTCCTGTACATCATCTAAACACTAATTAAGTCTTTACATTAAAATAGCATATTTTAAGAGAAAAACTGATTTTGTGTGCAAAGGCCACCACTCTTCAACCTCAGTAGGGTTTCCTTTGCTGGGATAAAGAAGATGGCATTAGAGTAAACCTGAGCTTGCAGGATTAGTTCACCTTTACAAAAAAAAAACTGCCTGTGCAGGTAAGGGGCACCTGTAGATGAAAACAAACTGTGCAGCTTCGACTAAAGTTAAATAATGCCCTTTCTATAGGTGGAGGCCATTTACATACCTCTTGAAGCCTGTCAATTTTTTCATGGAGTTCTCTTTTAAAGATTCTGCAGGTACAGAACAATACCCCTTAATGTTAGAAATGCACTCCACTCCAAATCTCCTCTTGTGGAATGACACCACGTGCTTTTTGTGGACTAGAATTGCAAGAATTGGTGTCAGCCCTGCCCAGTTGCCTGTTGATACATGACTGAATCTCACTAATGCTGTTCATTTCCACAGCATAGGGACTAATTGTTTTGTAGTACAAGATAAGAACTAAACAGTCCCCTTGAGGTAACACAAGAAGTGTACACAGGACAGTCGCAAATTTCTTTTTCATCCATTGATGAACACAAACTTTTGGGTTCTATTGTGTCCAATCCCCCTGTAGGTGGCAGTATAACCCAAAGTTGAAAGACTTTGTGCCCCTCAGTGGACCTCAATATAAGGATCTTATGGTGAATACAGAAGTTATTTTTTTGCACTTAAGAAAACACTTTCAATTAATTATTTTACGGACCAAAATTGAGCAGATAACAGAAAATAATTGTTAGGATTTACATACACTTTAACCACTTGCTGACCGCAATACTTAGCATATATATATATATATATATATATATATATATATATATATATATATATATATATATATATATATATATATATATATATATATATATATATATTAATATGCTAATATATAGTTTATCAGGGTTATGGTTAAAGTGATCAGCTATAACCCCATAATTTTTTTTTTTTCTTCAGCCAGTGGCTGGTGTTCTCATAAAAGCATTTCCAGCGGCTCATGAGCCGCTGGAACGCTTTCAGAAACAACTGTGAGTATTCCTCCGGCTTACCGTTTTTACCAGCCCACCCTAGAAACGTTCTGAGGGTGCGGCCTGCTGGTCACAGAGGCGATAAAAGACTAGATCATCTTTGATTGCCTTGGAGGACTGGAGCGATGTCATGACATTACTTCCGGTCCAGGATGGAAGTAAACTTTTTTTTTTTTTTTTTTTCATCTTTTGCTTTTAAAGGTAAAGAAGAGATTTAGGGTCTCTTTGACCCCAGATCTCTCCATAAAGAGGTCCTTTCATCCCTATTTCTGTTACAAGGAAGGTTTACATTTATTGTGATAGGAATAAAAGTGATTAAAAAATTAAAGGGACAGTGCAAAAATAAAAAGTAAAATAAATAGGAAAAAAATTTTTTTTTAAAGTCCCCCCCATCCCTGCATGCTCCCACGCAGAATCTAACGCATATGTAGTTCGCTCATGCGTATGTAAAAGGTGTTTGTACCACACATGTGAGGTATCGCCGCAAACGTTCGAGCGAGAGCAATAATTCTAGTGCTAGTAACTCCAAACATGTAACCTGTAAAAAATTTTGAAGCGTCGCCTATGGAGATTTTTAAGTACCATAGTTTGTCACCATTCCACGAATGTGCGCAATTTTAAAGCGTGACATGTTAGGTGTCTATTTACTCTGTGTACCATCATCTTTCATATTTACAAAAAAATTTAGGGTATGTTTTAATGTGGTTTTTTTTTTATATTATTATTTGTTTGTTTTTTCCCCAAAAAATTGCGCTTGAAAAACTGCCGAGCAAATACCATGTGGCATAAAAAAATTGCAACGACCGTCATTTTATTCCCTAGGGTCTCTGCTAAAAAAAAAAAAAAAAAAAACGTGTATAATGTTTGGGGGTTCTGAGTAATTTTCTAGAAAAAAAAATGATGATTGTTACATGTTGGAAAGGAGTGCCAGAATAGGTTTGGGCGGAGTGTGGTTAAAGTGTATTTTTTCCCCCAAAAATTGCATTCGAAAAAACTGCTGCACAAATACCGTGTGACAAAAAATATTGCAATAATTGTCATTTTATTCCCTAGGGTTTCTGCTAACTATAAATAAAAAAAAAAATAGATAGATAGATATATCTATCTATATATAATGTTTGGGGGTTATAAGTAATTTTTTAGAAAAAAAATACTGATTTAAAACTGAATAGAAAAACACATATATGTGAGCTGGTGGTGCTGCACACCCTGAAGCATTTATATAATGGAGAGGTTCCCTCGTGGGGTTTTTTTTAGCAGCCAAAAAATGATTCAAATATTTTTAATTAAAATTCTTTATTGTATCAAAAAGCAATTTGACAGTTACATGAGAGTTGTAAAAAAATTGTGCTCTGGCATTCACATAAAAATGATTTAAAAGACAAGTATGGGTTTGGGTTCCCCCCCCCATCATACTTACCTAGGTGGATGCAGCAACATTCGGATGCTGCATCTGTCCCCCCCAGCGCCTCTACACAGAGAACCGAGCGATCGAACACCGCCGATAGCTCGGTTCTCTCCGAGCAGAGGGCTGCTGCCTGTCAATCAGCAGTTTTCCTGCTCTGCTCCTCCATTCTCATTGGAGCGATGAGCTGTAAAGCGGCGGGGAGAGGCGGTCTCTGGCTCTCAGCAGCTCACTGAGAGGCTGAGACGGATGTCAGTGCAGGCACCTAGCGGACCCGACTTCCATTGTCGGGATGACGCGGTGCCTGGACTGATTCCTGTGATGTCAGTAGAGAGCAGGCTTCAGACCGCTCTCTGCTGACAGGCTTCAAACTGGTCACCGGAGTGCAAAACAAATTGCACCCCTGTGACCCATAGGAGGAGCCCAGCCATACGAGCTCAGGCTGGACTTCTCCTTTAAACTTGTGATAAACAAGTCCCAGAAAAAGCCTGGTCAAGTAGTCAAGATTGTGAGCTCCTGCTTGGAATAGGGACTGTTGTAAATGGCTGTGTATACTCTGTAAAGTATTTGGATGATATGTGAATGCTGTGAAAAAGGAGTTGTCTTCATTATCCTTTACCTGGGTATGTACCATTGACCTACCCGTTCCCACTACCTATTTCTGGCTGCTACAGGTGGATGGTTGGTAACCCTGCAGATCATGTTGGTGACAGCTGACCACCAATGTGCCAGTAGAGAAGGACCGGCAATGTATAAAGGGGACTAGGAGAGATGTGGAAAGGTATTGTGCTAATCAACACACACTGCACTTGCTGTCAACATGTTTCAGGTTCTTGGGGTTAGAGGGGAAAATGTTTAGGAAAGCACTCTGGATGGGAGAGAGTAATGCTCTTTCACAGTCCAGTAATGAGGCTGGAGGAAGGGAGGGGGTGACACAGGAAGCTGCAGTGTCTGAACAGCGGTGTCACCTTCTAGTGTGTTAATCATAAACGTGGCTGAATACACAAGTCATTCCTATATGTACATTTAGCGGGTTGGATGAACATGCTGTTTGTGTGTTATTAAATAGCATTTAGTTTATTATGTAGTAATTTATAAGGATTCTCTGTTGTAGACTAAATTTAAAGAAGAACCTGGGGAGCCTCCGCAGCCAGTCCAGCCTTCCCAGCAGCCCTCACTACAGGCGGCCATACCCCAGACACAGCTCATGGTAGCCGGAGGACAGATCACGGGGGTAAGCACGCTGGAATGTACTGTCGGTCTGATTGAAGCCAGCTCAGTTTGCCAACATTTGTGCCACGCCTAAGTTTGAGTCACTGTGATTGGTTCCCTGTACTTTCTAAGTACATTGGTTTACCTTCTGGAACAGAGCTTGAAATACTTTGCTTGCTGTGAACTGGTTCTCCTTTCAAAAGAGGAAAACTGTGTTCTGCCATTTGTCATCTCTTGATTGTTCAAGTGTAACCTATCCCTCAAAAACACTCACATGCCAGGAATACCTTAAGATTGTATTTGTCATGAGAAGAAGTCAAAAGCCAACGCGTTTCGGTGGATCATCAGGGCTTGAATGCTGGCAGTGATTCAAAATAATACTGGACAACAGTAGGTCCAGTGCAGAGTGAAAAGCATCAAGGGTTACGGGTTTAATAAGTGATAATGATTCGAGTCACCAGGCTGAAAAATGATGAAGGGGGAGTTTGTAAAGCCTAGAAATGCGTTTGGTTTTTGACCTCCTGTCATGAAAGATAAACTTTTACTGGACTCATTCAAGTTTCGTATTCCTCCAGTGTTGCCAACCATCAGTATTATTACTGGCAGCCAGTATAAAACTGGCACTTTTCTCCTGCCAGTAAATGCCAGTGACAGGAACGGATGCGCAGTTCTGGCCTGGAGCTGGCCGAGACCATCCAAGTGCCTGCTACAGTGTGTTTGGGTGGGGCCAGTGGGGGCGGGTCTGGCAGGGGTGGTTGTGTGATGTCATGGTGAAAGGGAGCCGAGCGTGCAGATCTGTGGAATGGGAGCAAGACAGACCGGCAGGGCGACTGTCAGTGTTGTATGGACTGGAGTGGACTGAAGGGACCACCTGGCATGGAGAGAGACTGTCACTGTGACTCAGGAGAGAGGATGTGTCTTGCCGGTGAGGTGTCATCATCATCTGTGCTGCTTGCACACTGCTGTCAGTGTTACTGTCGTGTGTGTGTGCCGCCCATTCTAATTTACAGAGTCCTGTACCTGAGCTACTTACTTACTATTTTGAAAATAAAATAGGAAATATGTTTTTTGCCTTAATATCTACCTTAAATCACATTGCTATTAAAATTGTAGTTTGTAGCCTAAATACAGAAATTCGCACTTAAAACTGTAATTTTGTAACTTTTGGAAATGCCAGTAAAAACTTGGCCGTGCCAGTAAATTGTGGGTGTCAGTAAATTTCAGTCTGGTTGGTTGGCAACACTGTATTGCTCTCCTCCCTTTTTAAAGTGATTGTAAAGCTTTTACAAACATGTTATACTTACCTGCTCTGTGCAATGGTTTCCACAGAGCAGCCCCGATCCTCCTCCTCTTCTGAGGCTTCTGGCTCCTGCTCTTCGGCACGTGGCCCCGTAAGAAAGCCACTTTCTATAGGGGCACTCGTGCAGGCTCACTCCTGAGCAGCCCTGTCTGCATCTATTGGCACAGACTGTGTGGCTCCACCCCCCCGCTCCTTCGTCACATAATTTGATTGACAGCAGCGGCAACCAATGGCAACCACTGATTTCAGCACAGCCTGAGAGAGCTTGGAGAAGAGGAGAGAGCTGCTGCTCCCATGCATGGATTGAGAATGGGCTAGGGTAAGTATAGGGGGGGAAATTCTAACAGAAGGTTTTTTACCTTAAGGCATATGATGTGTGCAAAATGTGTCTTTAACACATCTTCTGGGGATAGGCTCGTTAATTGGTGTCCATGGTATCTAAAATTTCAAGGCAGGTCTAAACAAGCCCTTAGAGTAGGGATCTCAAACTGGCGGCCCTCCAGCTGTTGCGGAACTACAAGTCCCATCATGACTCTGCCTGTAGGAGTCATGCTTGTAACTGTCAGCCTTGCAATGCCTCATGGGACTTGAAATTTTGCAACAGCTGGAGGGCCGCCAGTTTGAGACCCCTGCGGCCTTAGAGTTACTAGTGTGCTTATGTTGGCTCTCAACTGAACTGTCAAGCCATCAAATGGCTGGAGTCATAACTGATCACATGTGCAGCACCATGGCAACTGCAATTCAAATGGAGGCTAAAGATGGCAGCTGCCTTGGCTGTAAAAAGAGAGGAGGGTTTAGTTCCTCTTTTTTTTAAAGTTTTCATTGGCTGTGTGTCAGGATAACAATACAAGAGGACAGTTGGGAGGCGGAGATAGAATGTTGTCCCTGTTACAGGAATCGCCTGAAAGCTGCACATTCAAAAATGTAAAAATTGTAAAATAAAATGAAAATGTTAAAGCTTATATGAGATCTTAGTGATTTGGGTTCACATCTACTTTTATCAGCTTTTGCAATTGCATTTAGTTCCTTTTTATAAGGGTAGCGTATAATTGTTGCCTCTCATACATTTTTTAATATATATAATACCTTTAATTATGCTCCATATTTTCTTTTACCTCACTGCTTAGAAAAATAGTTTGAAGTTCAGTTTCCTCCCCCCCCCCCCCCCCCTTTTTTTTTTTTTTAAGGCAGAAAGTTCTTCCGTCCCCCAGATTGTTGCTTGAAATAATTAAATCTCCCAGACGTTTCTATCATCTGCTGAGCACAGGGTGCCAAATGTGTGAAATGCGTTGGTTTACAATCTGCTGCTGCGGAAAGTAACGTTTGTGAATGGAACCAGTTGTCTCATCCGGAGAAATACTTAGTATACATGCTTTAAAAAAAGGTTTAAAAAGGTCTTTAAAAGATCTGTTGAAGCAGACGGACGGATTTGTTTTGAGTAGTTGTATTAGCAGTGTTTGGCACATTCTTCAGAGGATTTATAAGGCTTGAGTGGTCCTATAGAGCCACCGAATGTAAAATAGAGAAAGAGCCAATAGTATTGTTAGAGCTACTGGAGTCCCTTCTTTCGATTTAAAGACAACCTGTCTGGAAAGAAATCTAGGTGCTGCAATATTTCTTTGCAAGCTTTTAGAGGTACCTTGAAGTCTCGGTTGACACCTTGTCAATTACCTGACTTTAGAGTCTCCCAGTTACAGAGTTTGCAAATGCAGAGAAACTATTGCCAAAACTTTTTTTGACCATACTTCTTATGTGGGTCACAGGAGGGCGTTATTTCTGCACTCCTTTCATCCCGATTCAGCAGACAGTCCACTGTGGGCCAGGGGCGTAGCTACAGGGGTTGATGGGGTCGCAATTGCAACCCGGCTCCAGGGGGACCATGTAGACCCCTGTACACCTGGATAGGAGGGAAAGAGGCATACAGAGGAACATTTTTCCTCCTGCAGCTGCTGAATGCCTGTGGGAGGGAGAGGAGGAGAGGCAGGCATTCATGGAGGGGATAGATTTCTCTATATGCCGCTGCCCTTCCTATCCCACTTATTTCTGCTGCCCCTGGGCTCCTGTGCTCTCCTCTGGCCCCCCTTGTCCCTCGCAGCTCTCCTGGGATCCCCCCACCGGCTGAGCAGGGGGATGTGTCAGGATGGGGAGCCGGAAGGGGCCGGCAAATATGTCATTTACCGGCCCCTGCCTTGTCTAAATGAATAGTCAGTGATCAGTACCGATTGCTGACTCTGTCCATTCATAACTAAAGCCTAGTAAACTGTGTTTACTAGGCTTCAGTTTGCAAATGAACGGGAAGCTCTGTACAGGGCTATTCCTGTCCATTCATTCTATGCTGCTGCAGACTGCAGAGATGGAAATTGAGGGCTGTGCCCCCAATCTCCTATCTTTATCTCAAAGGTGTAGCCTTAGAGGTCTCTTTAGACTCTTGATATCTCACCAAAGCTTGTAAAAAAAAAAAAAAAAATACTGACAACAACTAGAGGAACTCATGGGTGCCCTTCATAGTTTCTTCAATTGGGGCCCAGAAGGTTCTAGTTACGCCTCTGCTGTGAGCTGATGTTACAGAGCCAGTCCAGGCTCTGCCGGGGTCCCGTCAATAATGCGTGATCCACCCAGATGCCTGACTAGCAGCTGGCTTGGCTTCTCAGTGCGCCGTGTAGAGCCTGAGCTAGCCGCTCCCGCCCTCTCCACAGCCCAACGCTCCAGTGAATACTGGAGGGGCAGATAAGAGAGCCAGTGACTGACAGCTTGTCACATGATTACTCAGTTTTCGGTCTTGGAGCCGGCATGGGACAGCTGCAGCATCGTACCAATGCTGCAGCCACATAGGTGAGTATAGGTGTTTGTTTTATTGTTTGTTTTTTTTATATCCTGCACTTCTCATTTATAGACCTAGTGTCCAACCTGTGTCTAGTGTCCAACCTGTGTCCCAGGCTGCATGTAGCCCTTTGCCACTTTTTGTGCCGCCCTCAGGTCTACTACAGAGGCTAAGCTGTGTTTCCCTTTTACTGTTTTATAGTAGTGATTTCTAGCAGCCTGATGTAATATGTCTCTAGTATATGACTGTCTCTTGAAGCATGTCCCCAGTCTCAAGCAAAGTCTGTAGCATGTGCTCTATCTTTGACAGTCTCCTGCAGCCTCTAACCATCTCTTGTATCATGTCTGCAGCCTCTAACCACCTCTTCTATCATGTCTGCAGCCTCTAACCACCTCTTCTATCATGTCTGCAGCCTCTAACCACCTCTTCTATCATGTCTGCAGCCTCTAACCATCTCTTCTATCATGTCTGCAGCCTCTAACCACCTCTTCTATCATGTCTGCAGCCTCTAACCACCTCTTGTATCATGTCTGCAGCCTCTAACCACCTCTTCTATCATGTCTGCAGCCTCTAACCATCTCTTCTATCATGTCTGCAGCCTCTAACCACCTCTTGTATCATGTCTGCAGCCTCTAACCACCTCTTGTATCATGTCTGCAGCCTCTAACCATCTCTTCTATCATGTCTGCAGCCTCTAACCACCTCTTGTATCATGTCTGCAGCCTCTAAGATTCTCTTCTATCATGCCTGCAGCCTCTAACCATCTCTTCTCTCATGTCTGCGACCTCTACCCATCTCCTGTACTATGTCCACAATCTCTGACCATCTCCTGTACCATGTCCACAATCTCTAACCATCTCCTGTATTATGTCCACAATCTCCGACCATCTCCTGTACCATGTCCACAATCTCTGACCATCTCCTGTATTATGTCAACCCTGTGTTAAGTCTACTGAAACACCCATAAGCCAATCAAATACCAGCTTTTCAGGTTGCAGATTAGAAAATGTGGGGGAATCTGATTGGTTGTTAGTCACCTAGGTAGTAGTTTGATTCTCAGTTGTGTTCTTCAGAGGTACACCGAAGAAGGAGCATTACTGGCAACCTGGGGAAAGGACAGGAACACAGACATTATTATACAGTAGGAGCTGATAATGTCAGCGATCTCCCTGCATGGAGCTGCGGAGAGCAGCAGGGGGCGTCATTGAGGTAGAGAGTAAAGGGACAAGAGAGGTGGAGGGATTTGTTCTTCCATGCTAGTTCTCTTTTCCTGTCTTCTCTATTGTCATCATACCACCTAGAAGATATGGTGACTTGGCCTTAAATGACATTCTGTTGCATCCGTGTAATCAAAGTGATCTTGTCGATTTTATACTTAATTCTAACCTATGGCCCCTAGGTTCAGGTAGACTCAGATCCGGTCCAGGTAATTTCTGTTGTTTCTGTACAAGATAGGCTAGCCACCAAGATGTTAGACCAGAGCTCCCATTCCTCCTCCATGGGCAGAAACTGTTTCTCTTGCATCCTTAGAGAAGATGACACTGAGATGCCCCCAAAAAAAACTGTGCAAGCTCTGACTGGTGTGTTTTTACAACCCAATCACATCTGTGCACACTTTTCTGTTGTCGACCCATGCACTAAACGTGTAGACAAAGGCATGAGCCCAGCCTTAATTCTGGAAGATGGAGAATCCCCTAAAGGAAAGCTTTGTGATGCAGCAGGTAGCCATGATACGTTTTTTGTTGGGTTGCGGAAATCTCACCGGTCTGATAGCAAATACACCATCTCCTGTGCTTGGAAGAGGGCCCCAGAGATGACAGGTGTCTTCTCTTCTCTTCTCATCCTGGCTTTAATGGACACGGCTCGCCTTGCTGCCCTCTTCAGACTGGGGGAGTCCGGATACACTAAAAATCCAGTGGGGGGGAGGCCCCTGTGAGATACAAGATGGCCGCAGTACACGGGAGTTGCTGTTCAGCTCACAAGAAAGGCTTCCCTCCAGAGTTAATGGATGACAGGTGCACTTTAAGACTGATTTAAGCGAGCTTAGCTGCTTAAGTCACGTTAAAAGCCTGAACACAAGGTATATAATTTCAGCACCGTTCACCCGCTCCGTCTTTATACAGTGTAAATCCCCAGCGCTGGCTGAAGGTAACAATCTAAAGGCTGGAGCATGCTATTTTCTTCACACTGACATTTTCCTATGTTATGAAAAATTATACATATTCCCCAACACTCCTCAATGTCGCCCTCTCCTCTCAAGAACACACTGAAAAGGAGCTTGAATGATTCACGGAGCCCGCTTCTAACACAACCTGCTGTTTTCTTATTTCTCAGCGAGAATAAAGACTGGGTGCGAAATCTGTTTGCATCTAAAGAGGTTATAATCCCTATACCGCTGCTTTACAGTCCTGCAATTCCATTTAGGAGGCTGTGCTTGTGATCGCGGAATACATTACCGAAGGCGTAAAGGAGAACTCTAGAAGGGAAGAGGGGAGACCAGTTTGTAAAATAAAGAGCAGCTGTCAGGGATGCAGACGGTATATAGGCCGTAATCATTTTCCGATTAAAGACCCCCCCCCCCCGATCGAATGCCCGATATGTTCCCATGTTTCCATCGTTCTGTTAAAAAATCCTAAGCCTCTCGGATGGAAACAAGGACACTTTTAAGCCCATTGTTTACCAATAAAGGACACAACACCCTTGCTACAACCCCTGAGCACACAACCCATGACTAATGAATTTACAAAAATGATTGGCACAACCCATAAATGCTTTTTTTTTTTTTTATCACCGCCACTTTTCCTACATTATATACTGCCTTTTAAAAATAACCAATGCAATCATTTAGAAGCCAAGTGTAGTTTGAGGCTACATTCACACTAGCTGAGCGTTTTCAGGTGTTTAGCATTTATTTTATTTTTATTTATTTTTTTTGCAGATTTGCAAATATTATTGGCTTTTTTTTTATTTAATTTTTTTTTAGGTGTTTTTGAACTAAAAAGGTGTGGAGTGCTGCTGAAAAAGTGGCGGAGAGCTGCTGACTGCTTTGTTTTTTTAAGGCGTTTCCATTGTCTATGGAGACAAAAATGCTCAAATCTGCCTGGAAAAGGAGCTTCTGAACTATTTCGAGCGACAGGCATTTTGCTACAGGCAACAAAACGCTGAAATGTGTACAGGGGCCATTAAAATGAATGGGATGTTGCTTGTCGAGCGTTTCTAAGCGTGGAGCTTCGATCTGAAAAATGCTAGGGTCTAACTTTGTTGGTAGCTGAATAGTACATTTTTTTTTTTTTAAATAATGATCTATACATCAGATCAAAAAGGGGGTTGGATCAGGAACACAGGGGGTTTGTTTCTGAAAGAGGAATGTTGTGTCCCTCCAACTGAGAGAATGTTGGGCGTGAGGTCAAAATGATCATTATCATTCTCTTTTTAGATTGTTCAGTAATCCAGTCTTTTTACCCCCATCATTTGGTTCCCATACAACAAGGGGTATGGATAGCCCCCCGATTTAAAGAGGAACTGCAGTCTGCTCACATAATCTGTAATAAAAACATCTTTGCCATTCTGAAGCTTCCCTCCAACCACTTTAAATATTATTTTTTATATACTGTGATTCTGTACTTGCCAAATATGCTGCAGAAATCTCCCTCCACGGAGTCTGGCTGCAGCCATTTTAACTGTGGGCAGCTGAAGCTGCTGTCTGTTCACTTCCTGGATATACACAGAGACACACCTCCTAGCTCTTCAGTCCTGCAGCTCTCATTGGCCCTTTTATGACTCACCCCCCCTTCCCTTCCTGGCAAACTCTCACGAGAGTGAGAGAGCACTGTGCATGATGTCATAAGCCTAGGCTAATGACCAGACAAGAAACAGGAAGTGGGCTGTATAAAGGTATTTACGTTTTACTATCCAAAGATAAAACAACAAGGGCAGAAGATTTAATAGATGGAAAGTTGAAAAAATGACTGGAGGTCCGATTTAAGAACCCTTGTATTGGAGTGAGCCTAAAGGTCCTCATAGATGGCTTAAATTTCAGCCGATTCCTGCTATAGTGGCTGAAATTTGAGTTGCAGACCTGAATAAGAGGAATCTAAGCATATGACAGCCTTAAAGTGTTACTAAACCCACAACAGTAAAATCAGTCTGTATATGCAGTAAAGCATGCTCGTTATACTGACTGTGGAACCTCAGGGGTTAATCCTCTACATTGTGTAAAAAAAAAAAAAGGCTGTTTGATCCTGTCTTCTCTGATCCTCCCCTCCTTCCAGAGTCCCCAGACCATCTCTGGATAGTACAGAGGCTAGGGGACAAGCTACACATGCTCAGTTTGGTGTGTATTGCTAAAGAGTTGGGTTTTTTTTTCTTTGGAGGGTGCATGTGATCAGCACAGGGCCAATCAGCACAGGGCCAATCGGCACCGTCCAGACAGAGGGTCAAGGGTCCTGCATCCTCATGGGAATTTTATGGTTGCCACCTCATCCCTTTAAACCTGAACACATATTAATTACACAGGTTCTGTGGCTGATTAAGGTGGTAATTAAACTTGGTGCCTTATTTAATTGGCCTCAGAACCTGTGTAATTCAAAGGTGTTCGGGTTTAAAGGGATGAGGTGGCAACTCTTAAGTGCCGACTTTGCAAGGCGACTTCAGCGCAACTTTAAGCAACTTACAACGCAACTTCAAGTCGCCTCCAGGACAGGCGACTTTGGCTGTGGCCAATCACAGAATAATCAGCTCTCTGGGAGGGAGGGGTTTGCCTGGGTAAACTAATTTCTTTTCCTGTAAAGTCGATTCAATACAGATGGAGGTCCGACTTGGAGGCGACTTCCATTGAATTCTATGAGTACAGGTCGCCTAGAAGTCGCCTTGAAGTAGTACAGGAACCTTTTCTGAAGTCAGAGCGACTTCAGTAGTGTGCATTAAGACGGCTCTCATTGACTATAATGCAATTCCCAATGTCAAGCGACTTGGGGCAACTTGAGGGCTGACAAGTCGGATCCCAAGTCGTTGTAGTGTGAACCGACCCTAAGGAGGACAATCATGGGAGAATGAAAACTCCTCCTACAAGCTTTAACCAGACACTGATAGAAGTCACAAGACCACGCCGGCGGGGGGGCCCCAAAAGAGGAGGTACCAGTGCACAGAGCAGGTAAGTATGCCACGTCTATTATTTTATTTAAAAAAATATACCTTTACAATCACTTTAAGACAATGGGGATGAAAGCTGTTTAGATAAACCTATTTAAAAAGTTGTCTGGAACAAATAGCCTTCGATTTACTTTACTTTATGGAGACACTATTGTCAGGTAACATTTTTCAGGCTGCTCACATACATACGATCCACTTCCCTGCTGAACCGACCGAATTTCAATCCATCTATGGCCAGCTTTACGCTGATTTTTTTTTTTATTATTTTTTTTAAGAGTAAAAAGGCTTTCTGTAACAGGACCTGTAATGTCACCAAGGTGTCTGGCTGCTGTCTGTGAAAGTTCTATCACCTGCGGCTGTGTGCAGTAAAGTGTGTGCACATTATCAGTGATGACAAGGAGTATGCTCGGCCGGTTCTTGCCTTCACCTACAGGGCCCGGAAGGCATCGGAGGCAGCAGCAGGACAACCTTGGTGGGCCAGGAGAGAGGGGGACGGAGCAGCGTGGGCTGTCCAGAAGTGTTAATAAAACTACATCATTGTTACTGACAAGTGACATGATCAACTGATGATATAGCAGAGGCAGCACTAGAAAGTGCTGACTGTAAACATTTTTATTTATGTGAGCAACCTGCAAAGTGCAGTGATGGCTGACTTGGTAGTTGTAGGTGGCATTTAGTGCAGGCTGCATATAGCATTCAGTATATGTAATGCTAAAGAAAACTGTCAGAGACTTTCAGATATACCGAAGTCGATGGTTGGTGATTGTGGGCTAGGGTGACCACATTTCCAAACTGCCATTCAGGGACACCACCCCCCCCTTCCCAAAAATCAGCTTGTGCTGTCATGAATCACAACACAGCCGGGGCAGCGGGTGCACGCTCTACACAGAAGCACTGATCATGCCCCCCAAAAAAGCCGCCGCATCGGGGATTGTGCCTCTGCAGACATTTCCAGGACAAGTACTGTCAGTGAGTAAATCTGTGACGTGGCGGCCTTTTTTTTGGGGGGGGGGGGGATCAGATCGGCCCAGGGGTGGGTGGCTGTGTCAGTTTCATTCCGGGTTACTGTATTGTCTTGGAATGAAGGTGCCCGGGACCCGGGACAGACCTGCAAAATGTGGGACTGTCCCGGGCAATCCAGAACATGTCGTCACCTTTTTGTGGGCATGCTAGAAATGATGGTCAGAGCAAGTAGGCATGCTGCAGGACAAGCTACTGGTGTAGTTGGTGCAAAAGACAGACTGAGTAGTGTAAAACGAGACTGCAAGAGATCCCTAAAATTAGAAATCCCTTCACAAATCAATGTTTGTGCTCCCTACACCCCCCCCCCCCCATCCCTCTCAGCATTTTGCTAACATATGTAGGCATAGGACACACCTTCCTGTCACACCCCCTTTAAGGGACCATTAACCAAAAAAAAGGTTAATTAAATACATAAGGGCTTTTTTTTTTTTTTACCACTACAATTACTTTATATTGACTTTTAAAATTTACAAATGCAGCAATTTAGAAATTGGATGAAAGGTTTAGCACCGGGAAACACCTTTTGAAAGATAAAAAGTGCATTTTATATACAACTATATAGATCAGACCAAAATGAGGGACAAATGAGGGGGAAAGAGGGACAGAGGTTCCAAATCGGGGACAGTCCCTCAAAAAAAAGGGACAGTTGGGAGCTATACACCCCCATCCCATGTATTCCTCTCAGCAAGATCTATTATAAAAGGTCTGAAAGAAAATGCATAAAAAGAGAAGAGCAAGAATGGCAAAAAAGTAATGTGTGAAATAATTTTGCTGAATCATTTAGTAGAAGTCAGTCTTAATATTTTCCATCATTGGACTTCATATACAGCTAGGTATTTGAGAACATTGACTACTGGTTGCACGCAGTACAAAGGGCCCCGTGTAGTCCTCCTATAGGCAGGTTCAGTCTGTACTCCCCACTTAAGATGGCGCTTGACCGAAGCTGCATTTCAGGACGGGAAGGAAGTTGTGAGGAACTTTGTTCCTCTATGACTTCCTGCAAGCACTGGAGACAGCTGTCTGATTGGACGCTGGCACCCCATGTGACTCCAGCGGCCATCTTGGATCAGGCAGAGTCTATATAAGACTCTGGCTCCTGGGTATGGCACACTTTATGTGAGTGGCTAGTGTACGGAAAGGTTTCTCGTCTGGCAGGGACAGTACTTAGTGGTTTTGGAGGAGTAGGGACAGTGCAGGGGCTACATCTACCTTGCTCAAAAAGCCTCCCCTTTTGGGTGTGGATTGGCCAGGCTGCATTCCGCTCCTTATCGCAAGTGCTGTCGGCATCTTTCAAGTCTACAGACCGGTGTTAAAGTTTGTATGTGGCTCCAGGCGGTCGCGCCTGCTCGCCGGGCCTAGTTGTGTTGTGTTGGACCATCCTACAATATACTGTATATTGCTATTGCCAACTTGGATGCTGTGTTTACTGCCAGCCACACCAGGCTGCACCTTACTCTCACTCCGGCCTGAAGTTGGGCACTAGGGGTTTGAAGCAAACCCTTTTGGCTGCTCTCATGACCTCTGCAGCTACAGGCACTGTGTAGTAATTAATCCTCGAAGATCACAATAAAAGCAATGAAGTCTTTCAAGTCTGATCCTCTCCCCTATCCCTGTGCCCCCGCTCTGTATTTACATCAGAGATTAGACCGCGGGCAGGCTGCTGCTGGGAGTGGGGAGCTGAATAACTATTGGGAGAAAATTTAAAGGGGAAGGGGCTTTCTGATGTGAACTTTGAGGATGGGTTACTGCACAGCACCTGCAGCTACAGAGCTTAGTGCAGGACGGTTTGAAAGCTCATTTCATGCTTTTGGAGAATATTTAAATATTGGAATGTTTTAGCCTGGCTACAGTTGCACTGGTATGTACTTTTTTTTTCTTGCTGATGTAGGCTATCATTTTCCCATCTCAGAAGACCTATATATAGTCTTTACTGTTTAATACTGCAATGGTAACTGCGGTGGTGACATCACTGGCAACAGGTTGTCAGCATTTCAGTAAATCTTCTGTGCGTGTAGAAATTTAATGAGCCGC
This sequence comes from Lithobates clamitans, assembly GCA_037952925.1. Lineage (NCBI taxonomy): Eukaryota > Metazoa > Chordata > Amphibia > Anura > Ranidae > Lithobates > Lithobates clamitans. The sequence goes on from JBBGZY010000850.1 coordinate 537,070, forward strand.
ACACTTCCAGGAGTGAGCTGGTGCTCCTTCATGCATGGTTAGAATTGCCAATCAGGCCATGCAGCACTTTGCATTAATCAGCGGTTGTCTTCTCATCCATAAAACAATTAACTCTTGGAGCTGGCACCAGGTCAGCGGCTGGCGCCACCTCTCCAGGGTCTGCCCCAATCAACAGATTAGGAAGATGACGCTCTCTATATTTCTTACATTGTGCCTGTCTTAGCTCAGTGGCACTTCAATTACAGCAAATTCCAAACCATGTCAGTGTGGAAATCCCTGAGAACACGCCGATCACAGCTCAGTGTAATTACGTGGGCTGACGGTTCTTATTTCTTCTTCTGAAAATGCGAGTTTCCTGGCTGCCATTACCTTGATAGTGGTCAACAGAACAGTTGTCTCTATTGGAAAGATTTTCCCTGTCCTGATAACAACTGTCTTTGGTGGGATTTGCTCTCACTTGGGATGTTAAGTTTCATTTCTTAGGTCAGGGGTCTCCAAAATTTTTAAACAAAAGGTACGTTTACTGTCCTTCAGATTTTAGGGGGACCGGACTGTGGACAATGAAATAAAAAATCACATAGTGCCTGTGGTCAGTAGGAGGAATTGTGCACCATGATGGGTATTAGTGAAAGGAACAATGGCTTATTGTTGGTGTCAATGGGAAGAATGATACCCCATCATTGTGTTGGTATCATTGGAAGAACAATAATACCCCTTCGTTGGTATCAGTGGAAGGAAAAGTGCCCCATCATTGGTGTCAGTAGAAGGAATAGTGCCCCATCGTTGGTGTCAGTGGAAGGAATAGTGCCCCATCGTTGGTGTCAGTGGGAGGAATAGTGCCCCATCGTTGGTGTCAGTGGGAGGAATAGTGCCCCATCTTTGGTGTCGGTGGGAGGAATAGTGCCCCATCGTTGGTGTCAGTGGGAGGAATAGTGCCCCATCGTTGGTGTCAGTGGGAGGAATAGTGCCCCATCGTTGGTGTCGGTGGGAGGAATAGTGCCCCATCGTTGGTGTCGGTGGGAGGAATAGTGCCCCATCGTTGGTGTCGGTGGGAGGAATAGTGCCCCGTTGTTTGTATCGGTTTGAAGACCACTGCCTTAGGTGGCTTCTGGGCCAGGAAGTAAGAATAAATCGGGGACCTAGAAAGCCAAAATAACTTAACAAAGGTTTAAAATGTTCTAAACAAAATTTGTCTAAACTGCTTGTATTAAATGTTTCTTTGAAAATAAAAAAAAACATGTCTGTAATCTGATCTCTCCTGCTCTTCAGGTCTATTTTTAAAGAAATGGTTTCAATTCACATAGCTAACACACCAAGATAAGTATCCTTTTTTGTAAAAAAAAAAAAAAAAAAGTGACCATTATTTTTAGTTCAGTCCAATGAAAACCGAAATTGCAGCTGTAGTCACAAATCACTGTTTGCAATTAGCAGGTTTCTAACATTCAAGCAGAATGTAATACACAATCTGGCCCCTCCCCCTTTGATAGCAGAGCAGGAGAGATTAGCCTACATACCCAGCTGACTGGTTCACTGCAGGGGCACACTCCTTCCACACTGATTTTACAGGTGAGCCTGGCTTTTACAGGTTGTCAGCAAGCATGCAGGCGAATAACAAAATCCCAGCATGCTTTGCAGATTCAGAGCCATTGATATATATCAAATGCAACGGTATATATGAGTGTTTCTTATTTCTTCTAGCAGTGGTGAATTGACTGTCTTTCTTTCTTTTGTTTTTTCTTTTTCTTGCAGTTAACACTGACGCCGGCTCAGCAACAGTTGTTGCTACAGCAGGCACAGGCACAGTTGCTGGCCGCTGCAGTGCAACACTCCGCAAGCCAGCAGCACAGCGCGGCTGGAGCTACCATCTCGGCCTCTGCTGCTACTCCGATGACACAGATCCCCCTGTCCCAGCCAATACAGATTGCACAGGTGGGTGCGTGGCTGCTGAATGGTCATGTTCTGGGTCAGGGTGTGGGCGGCTCTTTGTGTAACTACATGTTTCTGCCTCTAGGACCTGCAGCAGTTACAGCAACTTCAGCAGCAAAATCTTAACCTGCAGCAGTTTGTATTAGTGCATCCGACAACCAGCCTGCCGCAAGCGCAATTCATCATCTCACAGACGCCGCAGGGGCAACAAGGTAAATTCTTTCACAGTCTCATGTTTTCACTCTGTCACTGATCTCTAGTGAATAGGTTGACTGCATTCCCGGTAATGTCGCTGGTCCCTAGTAAATGGACACGCTGCATTCCCAGTTATGTTACCAGTCTCTAGTGAATGGATAGGCTGCATTCTCAGTGATGTCACCAGTCTCTAGTGAATGGATAGGCTGCATTCTCAGTGATGTCACCAGTCTCTAGTGAATGGATAGGCTGCATTCTCAGTGATGTCACCGCTCTCTAGTGAATGGATAGGCTGCATTCTCAGTGATGTCACCGCTCTCTAGTGAATGGATAGGCTGCATTCTCAGTGATGTCACTGGCCTCTAGTGAATGGATAGTCTGCATTCTCAGTGATGTCATCGGTCTCTAGTGAATGGATAGGCTACATTCTCAGTGATGTCACTGCTCTCTGGTGAATGGATAGGCTGCATTCTCAGTGATGTCACCGGTCTCTAGTGAATGGATAGGCTGCATTCTCAGTGATGTCACCGATCTCTAGTGAATGGATAGGCTGTATTCTTAGTGATGTCACCGGTCTCTAGTGAATGGATAGGCTGCATTCTCAGTGATGTCACCGGTCTCTAGTGAATGGATAGGCTGCATTCTCAGTGATGTCACCGATCTCTAGTGAATGGATAGGCTGTATTCTTAGTGATGTCACCGGTCTCTAGTGAATGGATAGGCTGCATTCTCAGTGATGTCACCGGTCTCTAGTGAATGGATAGGCTGCATTCTCAGTGATGTCACCGATCTCTAGTGAATGGATAGGCTGTATTCTCAGTGATGTCACTGGCCTCTAGTGAATGGATAGGCTGCATTCTCAGTGATGTCACTGGCCTCTAGTGAATGGATAGGCTGCATTCTCAGTGATGTCACTGGCCTCTAGTGAATGGATAGGCTGCATTCTCAGTGATGTCATCAGTCTCTAGTGAATGGATAGGCTGCATTCTCAGTGATGTCACTGGTGTCTGGTGAATGGATAGGCTACATTCTCAGTGATGTCACCAGTCTCTAGTGAATGGATAGGCTGCATTCTCAATGATGTCACCGGTCTCTGGTGCATAAATAGTTTGCATTCTCAGTGATGTCACTGAGACTAAATCAAATTGTCCCTTGTAGTTGTGATTAAGGGCATGGTGCATCACCCTGTACACCTTGTTTTCTTTTTGTTTCCTCCACAGGCCTTCTGCAGGCACAGAATCTCTTAACACAGCTACCTCAGCAAAGCCAAGCCAACCTCCTGCAGTCTCAACCAAGCATCACCCTCACCTCACAGGTCCGTCCCTTCCTATGCAGTGTCTCATTAACATTCCAAAGTTCCAACATGGTGTTACAGCCTGCATGAATCCATTTCTGTGTGAAATACCATTCCTATTATTCCTATTCCTATTATTTGTATGCGTTCTCCCACATGTAAGAGGGGAATTTCTATTGAAACTGTGCTGCAACTGCAAGCTAAACAGCTGACTGGTGGTTGCAGTGTGGTCCCATTGACATCAGTTTGATAGGCTGTGTTAAATTTGCCAAGGCTGCGTTGTGTGTGCGCCACACTGTCCGGCTGCAATGTTCGCATTTACCGCCCCCTTGCCACTTGTGTGAAATTGCCCAAAGTATCTGGTTATTTTCTGAGCAGTCACATGACTGCTCTGTCTGCTCTTCTCCTCTGGCTGTGGTTACAGTGACCCAACATCACACATCCCTGGGACTCTTTTAGCCCCATGAAGACAAAAACAAGTGTCCTCAGGCTGCAGGCGGGAATAAAGGAATTATTGAAATCCCTTGATACACCCTGCTTACAGCCATGTGCAATCTTCCTCCAAGAGCTGCTGCCAGCCTCCAGCTATGGCTGGGAAGCATGGCAGACTCCTGGAGTGTTACAGGATGCTGTATGGATGTATGGGAACCTACACTTATAATGCAGAGGCATCGTATGGCTAGAAAATCAAAGCATGAAGTAACCTTGACGTTGACATCATGTGAGGGAGGAAGTAGAAGCCTGGCGGCAGGATCTCCAGGTAATTTGTACACAAGAAGAAATAATTAGAATAATGGGAATATAGTGATTAATATTATTGCTGAATATAAACTATACAGTGCCTTGAAATTTTCCACATTTTGTCATGTTACAACCAAAAACGTAAATGTATTTTATTGTGATTTTATGTGATAGACCAACACAAAGTGGCACATAATTGTGAAGTGGAAGGAAAATGATAAATGGTTTTCCAAATGTTTTACAAATAAATATGTGAAAAGTGTGTGTGTGTGCATTTGTATTCAGCCCCCTTTACTCTGATACCCCTAACTAAATTCTAACAGAACCAATTGCTCTCAGAGGTTTGTTAGAGAATGTTAGTGAACAAACAGCATTATGAAGGCCAAGGAACACACCAGACAGGTCAGGGATAAAGTTGTGGAGAAGTTTAAAGCAGGGTTAGGTTCTAAAAAAAATATCCCAAGCTTTGAACATCTCACGGGGCACTGTTCAATCCATCATCTTAAAATGGAAAGAGTATGTCACAACTGCAACCTACCAAGACATGGCCGTCCACCTAAACTGACAGGCCGGGCAAGGAGAACATTCATCAGAGAAGCAGCCAAGAGGCCCATGGTAACTCTGGAGGAGCTGCAGAGATCCACAGCTCAGGTGGGAGAATCTGTCCACAGGACAACTATTAGTCGTGCTCTCCACAAATCTGACCTTTTAAGGAAAAATGGCAAGAAGAAAGCCATTGTTGAAAGAAAGCCATAAGAAGTCCTGTTTGCAGTTTGTGAGAAGCCATGTGGGGGACACAGCAAACGTGGGAGAAGGTGCTCTGGTCAGATTCAACCAAAATTTAACCTTTTGGCCTAAAAGCAAAACACAATATGTTGGGGAAAACTAACACTGCACATCACCCTGAACACACCATCCCCACCGTGAAACATGGTGGTGGCAGCATCATGTTGTGGGGATGCTTTTCTTCAGCAGGGACAAGGAAGCTGGTCAGAGTTGATGAGAAGATGGATGGAGCCAAATACAGGGCAATCTTAGAAGAATACCTATTAGAGTCTGCAAAAGACTTGAGGCTGGGGCGGAGGTTCACCTTCCAGCAAGACAACGACCCTAAACATAGAGCCAGAGCTACAATGGAATGGTTTAGATCAAAGCATATTCATGTGTTAGAATGGCCCAGTCACAGTCCAGACCTAAATCCAATTGAAAATCTGTGGCAAGACTTGAAAATTGCCGTTTACAGACGCTCTCCATCCAAACTGACAGAGCTTGGGCTATTTTGCAAAGAAGAATGGGCAAAATGTCACTCTCTAGATGTGCAAAGCTCTTGGAGACATCCCCAAAAAGACTTGCAGCTGTAATTGCAGCGAAAGGTGGTTCTACAAAGTATTGACTCAGGGGGGCTGAATACAAATGTACCCCACACTTTTCACATATTTACTTGCAAAAAATTTTGAAAACCATTTATCATATTCCTTCCACTTTACAAGTATGAATACTTTTTCAAGGCACTGTATCTGTAAAAGTTTAATATGGGTTTACCTACACTTTAACCACTTCCCGTCCAACGACGTCATATGACGTCATCGACTATGAGTGGGGGATATCTAAATGATGGGTGCAGCTACAGGCATCATCTTTCTGATATCATTTTCTAGGGCCAGCGATTCCCTGCACCGTAAGAACAATCATAGCGGCTGTTCAGCTGCTTGATCGTTCTTACAGGCAGCGGGAGGTGACTCCTGCTGCCCTCTGGTGCTTCTCCCAGTTCGTCCATACAATCGGCGAGAGGGAGAAGAAATCAGTCCATTCCGGAAGTTTACCATAGAGAATCTGGCGGGCCGGACGGCCCCAAGATGTCTCCATGATCTTTCGGAGGCCAGGCGCGATGTTATGACGTCACGCCCAGCCTCTGCATTTTAAAAAAATTGCACCGCCTCGGCTGGGAAGCCAGAACCGCCTAGCCGATGGTATTCGTGCTGGGAGCGCACGCTCTTGGCACAGCCGTATTTTCACTAATGCAGGCAAATATGTGGCCGCTTAGCGCCAAGTCTCACCCGCCGAGAGGCCGCATATTTGGGGGGCAACTGCTGATCAGGGCTCTGGGCTTCAGCAAAATGCCGGCGGGGGGCCCAGTAGAAGAGATCGGGGTTGCTCTGCGCAAAACCATTGTCCAGAGCAGGTGAGCAGAACATGTTTATTTTTTTTAAAAACATTTAATTTAGAATCCCTTTAATTCACTAAGTTTTTTTTTTTTTTGTTTTTTTTTTTTTTTTGTTTCTTACAGCCAGCAACCCCCACGCGCACAATAGCTGCGACCCCTGTACAACATCTTCCACAGAGCCAGACGACACCAAAGCGAATCGACACTCCAAGCCTGGAAGAGCCCAGCGACCTGGAGGAGCTCGAACAGTTTGCAAAGACGTTTAAACAGAGACGCATCAAACTTGGTTTCACTCAGGTGACCGCAGTGGGGCAACTTGGGGGGTGGGGGGTGGGGGATGGGGTGAAAAATGCTTCATGCTGACCGGGCAAACACTTAACAAGATGATCTCTGAGCCCTCCTGTGTAGGGAGATGTCACATAATAAAACGGCAGCTTCTGCCTTGCCCTATAGTTTAAAAGCCTCAGTGTTTTTCACAGCAGGCACCCTGCTTTTACAGTCGTACGGCGCAGTTGGCCCTGCAGGCTTCCCACTCACAAAAATGTACCATTTCAGACTTAAAGGTTAATACACCTAAAAGCAGCTTTAAAGTATGTAACCTTTCAAAAGAAATATCCTAATTGCATGTCTTAAGAGTGCCAGGCAATTTACCTAAGTCAGAACCGCTTAAAGGTGTATTAAACTTCCGCACCAATTAATAGCCCCTTAGTGCACATTCACATACACCTGAACTTCGAGGTGCCCTAAACTTTACGCGGGATGCTGAGGAGTCTTTCTGTCAGGAACGGTAAATCTGGATCCTAGCACCACCAAGTGGCTGATCTTTTTTACATACTACTTAAAAATCAAGTCTGGAATTAGAGATTCATTTTATTTTAAGTGGATATGTTTACTGCAGCTCCTCGGTCTTTCTAAAATTTAAGATATTCCCGCAGTTTCTCAAAAGGAAGTATTTTCATAGAGTATTTCAGTTTGTTATTAGGAAATATTTCCTTAGAGTTTATCTTCTATAGTGTTTTTTTTTTTTTTCTCTACTTATATTGAATAAAGGACAGTAACCCAGATTAATACGTGACAAATAAAATTAAAATAGTCCATTTAGGGCAGGGATCTATAAACTACGGCCCTCCAGCTGTTCCGAAACTACAAGTCCCATGAGGCTTTGTAAAATTCTGATGCTGCGTACACACGAGCGGACTTTACGGCAGACTTGGTCCGGCGGACCGGACTCCGTCGGATAATTAGATCGTGTGTGGGCTCCAGCGGACTTTTTTCCCCCAAAAGTTCGACGGACGTAGCAATGAAACATGTTTCAAATCTTTCCGACAGACTCGCGTCTGGTCGAAAAAGTCCGCTCGTCTGTATGCTAGTGTGACGGACAAAAACCGACGCTAGGGCAGCTATTGTGGCTGTGAACTTCCTCATTTTAGTCTGGTCGTACGTCATCACGTACGAATCCGTTGGACTTTGGTTGATCATGTGTAGGCTAGTCCGTTCATTCGAAATTCCGTCAAAGTCCAGCGGACCTAGTCCATCGAAAAGTCCGCCCGTGTGTACGTGGCATTACATTCACAGACATGACTAGGCATGATGGTAATTGTAGTTCCTGAACAACTTGAGGGCCATAGTTCGGAGACCTCTGTGCATGCTGGCAGGGGACACACATTTCTATACCCGGGCTGTGGCTGCTTTTTAAAGAAAATAAACTATTACAGAATGTGTTGGGCTGATTTTAAATTTCAAGGTCAATTGAACTTTATTTTATTCATATTCAGTTAATTCTATCCATAAGCATTTAAATAAAAATGTTTTTCAATAGATTTTTATTTAATACATTTTACTTTGTGAATATTTTGCTGGTAGATGAGATATTTGTGTTCAAAGGAACGGCTTCTTTATTTTTATTTTTTCTTCTTTGCTTTAGGGTGATGTGGGGCTTGCTATGGGCAAACTCTATGGAAATGACTTTAGCCAAACTACTATTTCCCGCTTCGAAGCCTTGAACCTCAGCTTTAAAAATATGTGCAAGTTAAAGCCTCTCTTGGAAAAATGGCTTAATGATGCAGGTGAGTGAGAATACAGGACACAACACTATGTACTATAATGTCTAGTCTGCACTGAATCTTTCATGGGTTAGTTGTATTGTATAGTAAATCTGATTTAGCTGCAAAGTCTTCCTGGCTGTTCTTTCTCTTTGCTGTGTAATTTTAAAGAGGATCTGTAATTCTATAAGTGACAAAGTACCTAGGCCAATGATGGCGAACCTTGGCACCCCAGATGTTTTGGAACTACATTTCCCATGATGCTCATGCACTCTGCAGTGTAGTGGATCATCATGGGAAATGTAGTTCCAAAACATCTGGGGTGCCAAGGTTCGCCACTGATCCTAGGCTATAACTAAAAGCTGCTTGACATGGGAAGCAGTTCTGCCTAAATCAGAAATGTCATGCCTTCACTGGGATGATTCACCAGCTCTATCTGCCTTGGTGATGGAAAATCTAAAATCTCGTGGTTGTCACCGGAACAGGAAATAAAGGAGAAGGCTTATATTGGGGACACCTATTCAAGTGACAACTGTGTTATGAAAGGATTTACTCCCGCTCTTGAAAGATTTCCATTCATTTCCTATCATGTAAGACAGTGGTCATCAACCCTGTCCTCAGGGCCCACTAACCGTCCAGGTTTGCGAGATAACTGAAATACATCAGAGGTGATATCATTTGCTGCTCAGTGATTGCAGTATTCTAGTCTGCATCTCCCCAAGATAATACCTAAAACCTGGCCTGTAAGTGGGCCCTGAGGACAGGGTTGATGACCACTGATGTAAGAGACAGACACGTTTTGGTTATAGACTCCTTTTAAGAGGAATATAAACACATCTGAAAGACTTTATTGATGCATGTGCATTTTCCTTTGTATTCAGCCCAATGCCTAGTACACACGATCAGAAAATCGGATGACAAAAATCGCTTTCGGAGCGATCATACGATAATCTGATCAATAACACAGCTTTCGAAAGGCGATCAGAACAGTTCATCCACCAATATCTGAAGGGCGAAGCACGAAAAATTTTTCCCGTAAAGATACCAGATCGTATCACTTTCATTTTAATTAGGACAGTATTCGTCTGAAAAGAATTGGAAGACCAAGACCACACATGCTCCGAAACAAAATACATTACAATACAGCATATTGCATCACTTCCAAAGTTGTATTCTGTAGTACAAGAATTTTCGGAACTCTAGTAACCCCTTTGTTTTTGATATGAGACTAGCATGCAATGAAAACGGATGATCATTCATCCGATATTCTCATCATGTGTATGAGGCATAAAGCTGAAGTCTCTGGGCACAAAACTTTTTTTTTTTTTTTTTTTATTTGAAGAAATTTTATATAGTTTGTGTTCCACAAAAACTTTATTGAAGTAAAAACGGACACATGTAAGAGGGGAAAAATGATCCAGGGGGCCATAGCTTAGCAACATACGGAGTAAACTTAGCGCATGGATGGGAGGCAATCCCAAAAGTATTGTACATAATAATTTGTCACTCGTAGAAACAAAAAACTCAGAATAAAAATGTTAAATAATACAAAACCAGGGCCGGGCCCCCTCTGTAAAAGAGGGGGTGGTTCATATGTGGAGCGTCATGCAATGAGCTGAAATCCTGATGCGGGGGTGGCCTAAGCGTCTGAAAAATTAAAGATTTTTTGGGTAGAAATGTATAGCAGTGGACAGTAGTCCAGTGTAATATGCATGAGAAGGGAAGGGGGAGTAGTTTAGACCTCAAACTCCACAAGGTGGATTTGACTAGCCAAGAGGGCGATTTCCAGCAAGGCGGGTATGAGGAGAAGGCTGAGAAGTCAACGGTAGGGGAAAAGAGTAGGAGGAGGGAGAGGGACGGGAAAAAGAAGTAGACGAAAAGAAATAAAAATGGGGGGTTGGGGGTAAATCGAGAGGATAACCGAAAAGGAATGGAGGAGTTTAGTAGTATAGGGCTGTGGAGCCTATAGGAGGAGTGGGGAAGAGAGGCACCAAGTTTGTGGCGTGCCACCCTGCCTCCCCTCTTCATCCTCCGCTCTTATCTCTCTTTAAGGGTGCTGTAAATACTTGGGGAAAAACGCAGTTTTGGTAGGTGGGCGATAGTACCTGAATGTTTGAGGGTGTTCCCGGTTAGGTAGCCAATCAAGGATGGTCTCCTATAAGTCTGCTGTATTCTGATGGAGTTTGGAAATGCATCCAAGACCATGTTTATGTGAATTTGGAGGAGTTGTCCTGCACTGCTGCGATTAGTCCCTTCATAGCTGCCATTTGATTTTATATTGTTTACTTACCAATGCAGTGTGGCTTTATTTGTTTTCTTTCCTGTCATAAGCGTACGATATCACAGGTTATCGCCTTGTAGAAGTACAGCTGCTGCTTGACTTCCGGCATTGCAGCAATCGTTAACATCGCAGTCATGTCTCCATCACCTAGTTTAAAAAAAAAACAGACTGTAAAGATGCTGCTGCGTCATCAGATTCTGCGTTTTGTTTTTTTTAGTGAAGCGCCGATGTCATCACAGCCTGGATTTTTTAAATCGGAAAGAGCACAGTGGGGCAGAGACAAGACAGCCATGCTCAGGTTATTTTAAGGCCAGAAGTAGGCAGCTGTTCTTCAACAGGGAGATAAAAGTGATCTAATATGCAGGGCTGAAACAACTAATCGATTATTAAATTAATCGATTACTATTTTCATAATCGATTAATCGGCCAGTAACATAACAGGGTTAAAAAAAACTAAAATGAGCCCTTTATAATACAAAAAGTGCAAATAATCGCTACTGTAACTATGCTTTTTTCAGCCGCTACGTATTTGGAAAGGGTCAGGGACTTTTTTTTTTTAACACAAAACGGTGCTTTTTTGGTTCAATATACTTCAATGGAGAAGCTGCAGTAAAACATGTAATGCGTTTTTGCAGCAATTTGTGTTTTTTCATTGGCCCAACAACAAATTGTCCAAAAAAAATGCAAAATCATGTGCGCAAAAAAGCACTGCAGAAACAGATCAAAAGCAAATTGCATAGGTGTGTACTGAGCCTTATGCTGGCCACATGGATCAATTTTCAGACCAGAATATTCATACAAAAAATCTTTGTACGTTCGCTGAATGACAGAGTTTTTAATTTCATGAAATTTTTACTTGTTTTTAACAGTCTATTTTTAAAATGAATGTAACTTCTGAACGAAAACCACATACACTGTCTGAAAAATTCCTTTGACCAAGAAGTTTTCTATTATTTCCGAATTTTCCCATCACTGTGGTTGAAAATGAACGTCGATTTGACCCCACTAACAATTAGAAAATTGAACGAACGTTCTTAAACTGACATTTTTTTTTGAAGGAAGATACTGTTTGTTTTTTAAATAAAAAAAAATTTGATCTCTGAGTCTGATGATATTTACCAGATGCACCCTTTAATATACTGTTAGAGGATATATACTGTATATACTATCTCTCCTCTAATAGTATATATACAGTATATCTCCTCTAATAGTATATACAGTATATCTCTTCTGTCTGTCATTTTCAGAGTGGATTAGAGATTTTGCTCCCTAACCATATAGTTGGTTATTTACATTTACTACTGCATAGAGATATTTAAGAAAAAATTGCCTTTTTTTTAAACTTTACATATTAACTAAATTATACACCACACTTTTTTTAAAGGTTATTAATCGAAATAATAATCGGCCAACTAATCGATTATGAAAATAATTGTTAGTTGCAGCCTTACTAATATGCTTATTACAGTAAAAAAAAATATTAAATACTGTACCACACTGCAAGGGTAAGTGAATCAGTATCAAATTTAAAAGATTTTAAAAATGTCATAGCTAAAGTTAATAGTGGTTGAATAGTGTACTTTGCTCTTATTCCGTTACCCCACTGCTGAGCATTTCCTTTATTAAACTTTATAATTTTGTTCACTAAACATATGTATTAATTGATAAGGCTCTGAAGCCATATTTTACTTAATACTTACTGTCTGAATATATCTTGATTTTCAACCTTTGTGTGACTGACTCCTGCAAGTTACGTAGATCTCCCTTTCTTTCACCCAGAAAACATCACATCAGATTCTGCTCTCTCAAGCCCGAACGTCATGAACTCCCCAGGTCACGGGATCGAGGGACTAAACCGCAGGAGGAAAAAACGCACCAGCATTGAGACCAACATACGCGTGGCCTTAGAGAAGAGTTTTCTGGAGGTCAGTGTCTTTTTTTTTTTTTTTCTCTACATCGCTACCCAGCCTATTATTGGCACTCTGCAAACTCATACTCCCTGCTGGTTGCAGAGCTCTAACTTTCACTCAGCAGATCACTGCTTCCAGACAGAGAGTAAGGGCCCTTCTCTACAGCATGCTGGCAGGGTAAAGGTCTGTAAGGCCTGGTTCACACCTATGTGTTTTTTTAGTGCATTTTCAGTTTTGCAGAAACACACTACAGTTCATTTAACATGGGTTCCCATGGGTCATGTTCACATCTGTGCGTTTTCCACCGGTGCCTTTTTGGAAAGGGTCTGGAACTTTTTTGTTTTTGTAGCAGGTTATGTTTTTAGTTCCATAAACATCATTGGAAATGCAGCAGAAAAAGCTTAAACAAAATGCAGTGCTTTCCTTTCTTTGTCTTTCTGCTGTGTTTTTGCTGGTTTCTCTTTTCAAGACAACAGACACCTCCGGAAAACGCATTAAACATGCATCAAAAACACGTGTGAAAAAAACCTGCACCCAGAAAGCACATTAACCTCAACCTGTATAGGCTTGAACCAGGCCTAAGACTTTGCTCATGTCTTTGTTTTTTTTGCACCAAAGCCTGCTCGGCGAAGTAGTATTGACTGCACCTGACATGATTAGAATCATTTCACTACCAGCCTCGGGTAATTTTAAGGCCCCATTCATACTTGTGCCAATTGCCATGCAACTTTGAACCCCAGAGTTGCATGACAAGTCCCACCTTTTTTTTTTTTTTTCTTAATGAGTACCATTCATATCTGTGTGATTTAAAGTTGCAGCGACTTTAAAGTAGTTCATGCACTACTTTGGTCTATAACCTGAGGGCCATAGTCGTCAATGTAACCCCTCAAAAGTTGCTTGAAAGTCGCACCTTCATGATCTACGTGCAACTTGTGTGAGACTTTGTAAAGCACAAAGCCCATCTATTCAGAGGCCCCTCCCAAGCAAACTGTCCATGCATCTCTGTTCCTTTTGTCCCTTCTGCAAGAAAAATGAGCTCTAACCCTAGCCGTAGCCATAACCCTAGCCGTAGCCATAACCCTAGCCGTAGCCATAACCCTAGCCGTAGCCATAACCCTAGCCGTAGCCATAACCCTAGCCGTAGCCATAACCCTAGCCGTAGCCATAACCCTAGCCGTAGCCATAACCCTAGCCGTAGCCATAACCCTAGCCGTAGCCATATCCCTAGCCGTAGCCATATCCCTAGCCATAGCCATATCCTTAAACCTAGCCATATCCTTAACCCTAACCCTAACCCTAGCCCTATCCATAACCCTAGCCCTATCCATAACCCTAGCCCTATCCATAACCCTAGCCCTATCCATAACCCTAGCCCTATCCATAACCCTAACCCTAGCCCTATCCATAACCCTAACCCTAGCCCTATCCATAACCCTAACCCTAGCCCTATCCATAACCCTAACCCTAGCCCTATCCATAACCCTAACCCTATCCATAACCCTAACCCTAGCCATATCCATAACCCTAACCCTAGCCATATCCATAACCCTAACCCTAGCCATATCCATATCCATAACCCTAGCCTTAACACTAACCTTAGCCATAATCACTCTGGCAGGAAAAGGAACTGCCATACCATGTATCTTATCATTGGTCAAAGCCAAATTTGCAACAAAGTCGCATCAAGTCGCACTGTTAATCACACAATTTTGAAGTCGCACAAGTGTGAATGTAGTCTTAAAGTACATGTCTAAATAGATTATCTGATATTTGTATCTGTGATTAAAACTTAGAATGTTGTATTAAAGTGTAGGCACCAGCACCTGAAGCTATATTCATTAGCTGCAATTCTGACCTGTTCCAGGCAATTTATTGTAAAATGTTAAAGCTGAACTCCAGGCAGATACTAAAGACAATTGCAGCTCTCTATTTATTAATATATCATTCCCCTACCCCCAAAATAAGAGATTCCATCTGTACCATTTACCTGTGCCTGGGCGCTTTCTGTCCTCCCACTTCAGTGACAAGCAAGTTGAGCACATGTGCTGTGAGTTCACCTGCAACTAGGTGCCCTTCTGATGGGCTGCTAAATAGAAGCCCACCCTAACACTAAATTCCCTGCATCTATAGACATCCCCGATCTAACACTAACCCTGTAAAGAAGAAATCGGTATACATACCTTTTCTGAAGCTGATCCGACCCGATCCCACGCTGAGCTGTCAGCTGCGGCTTCGCTGTGGAGACGGGTGCAGAGGAGGCAGCCGACAACGCAAGCCCTATAAAAACTCTATAGGGGACGTCACTCCCCATTCATTTCACAGCCGGCTGTGTCCTCTGCAGAGCTTCCGCCGCTGGAGTCTGGACCAGATTGGCTTTAAAATAGGTATGTATAGTGATTTCGTCTTTACAGGGCTAGATAGGTTATTGTTAGATCGTGGATGTCTGTAGATGCAGGAATTTTAGTTTTAGGGTGGACTTAGCAGCATATAGTGCTGTGAATAGCAGCATACTGATAAAAGTTTACGCTGGGCAGAAGCCTCCAGCTTACATTCTTGGATGTTAGGCTGTGGTATCTGGGGCCCAAAGCGATTTCTTTCTCTGTGTTCAAAAGACAAATAGTTTCAGTCTGAAATTCCACAGAGGGACTACCCCTGAGAATGGCGAGATAAGAATGAGCTTAGAGCAACGCTGTTAGGTTCTCTTTGTGTTTATAAGATTTTATCTTATTACTCTAGAAAACGTCAGTTTTTTTTTTTTTCTAAATCCACCTGAAAGTATGAAATGATGTAAAAAAATTTAAAAAAAAGTCTTAGGCCCCATTCATACTTGTACGACTCCAAAGTCTTGCAACTTTGACGCAACTTTGGATGGGTGCGACTTGGATGCGGCTTTGGCTTTGACCAGTGATAATAGACAACTGTTGCACAACTGTCCAATGAATAACTTTTAGGTGCGACTTTCATGCAACGGTTTACATTGCAGTCTATGGCACTCAAGTCGTATGAAAGTAGTGCAGGAACCTTTTTCAAGTTGCTGCGACTTTAAGTTGCACATACTTGAATGGTTGCCATTGAAAAACATGGGGGGGGGGCGACTTTTAATGCGACTTTAGTGTCCAAAGTCGCATGACAAGTCGCACAAGTATGAATGGAGTCTTAATGTTGCATAGTCAAAGCCCTGAGCTTCGTCCAACTGTCATATTTCTGTCCCAGAACCCAAAGCCTACCTCGGAGGAGATTACCATGATTGCTGATCAGCTGCACATGGAGAAAGAGGTCATCCGTGTTTGGTTCTGCAACCGACGTCAGAAGGAGAAAAGGATCAACCCTCCCAGCAGTGGAGTATCTGCTTCTTCTCCTATTAAAGCAATGTTCTCAAGTCCGACTTCTTTGGTAAGATGTCTGAGGGCGTGGGAAAGGGTGTCTTATTTAGGGTGTCCTGCAAACATAAGGTTAAGCATACAGGGGAATAGGCCAGTGACTTTTCATTCTGAATACCCTATATAGCCAGAAGCCTGTGGACATCTGATCATCACACCTCGATGAGCTTGTTGGACATTCCATTGCAAAACCGTAAGCATTACTATAGAGTTGCCCTTCATTGTCAACTAGAACAGCCTCCACACTTCTGGGATGGATTTCCACAACATTTTGGAATGTGTCTGTGGGAATTTTGTGCCCATTTATCCAAAAGAACATTTATGAGGTCGGGTAATGAGAAGACCTGACTTGAAATCAGCGCTCCAGTTCATCCCAAAGGTGTTCAGAAGGGTTGAGGTTAGGGCTCTGGGGCAGGCCAGTCAAGTTCTGAATGGGCCCTCAAGTAAGTGCCGGTCGCTTTCGTGGTTTGCCACAATCTAAAGAGGTTTAAAAATAGTCACAAAGCTGAACTAAGATAAAAAGGAGCCTAAAAGACTAGAGAAAAGCCATACATGGGTTGAATTCCGAACAAATTTTCTTTCGAAAATCAGAAATTTTGTGCGTTTTGTAATCCCATGGTGCCACCATTGATTTAGAAATTCGACCAACCAAACCTTGTGTTGCTACAGAAAAGAAAATTTGTGGTCATGTGCATTTCTTTTTTGATTCTATTTCTCGCACAATTCTCCCACCATTGATTAGAAATGTGTTTTTTTCCAAATGTTTCCAACATGCCCGATCTCTCAAATTCAATGGCCGCACGGATATCGTCCGTTGCTGTGGCCCACTAATGGTGCGATATTCGAACGAAAATTCTTAGTTACGGTTTTCAAAAGAAATTAATTCGTAATTCCACCCATTTATGCCCGGCTTAGGGGTCTGCTATAAGGCTTGGTTCACACTCAACCTGAAATTCGATCGACTTTGCCAGGCGAATTCCTGGCGACTCGAGTACTACTTTCATAGAAGTATAGAATAGAAGTCGCCTCGAAGTAGTACAGGAACCTTTTCTGAAGTCGGAGCAACTTCAGTAGGGCTAATTAAGACGGCTCTAATGGATTAACATGGGATTTCACACGTCACGCAACTTGGGGTCGAATCCCAATTCGCGGCAGTGCGAACAGAGCCTTTACCACCTCAGCACCGGAAGGATTAAGCCACTTTCCGGCCAGGCCATTTTTTGTGATACGGCACTGCGTCGCTTTACCTGACAATTGCGCAGTCGTGGGATACTGTATCCAAACAAAATTGATGTCCTTTTTTTCCCACAAAAAGAGCTTTCTTTTGGTGGTATTTGAGCACCTCTGCGTTTTTTATTTTTTGTGCTATAAACAAAAAAAGAGCAACAATTTCAAAAAAAAAAAAGGCAGAAGGTTTTTTACCTTTATGCATTCTATGCATGAAAATAAAAACCTTCTGTGTGTAGCTGCTTGCTGTGGGGACACCCAGCAGGAGGGAGGAGCCAGGAGTGCAGGCGTGGGACCCCGAGAAGAGGAGGATCTGGGCTGCTCTGTGCAAAACCATTACACAGAGCAGGTAAGTATAACATGTTTTGTTTTTTGTTTTTTTGTTTTTTCTTAAATAAGGCTTTACTATTGCTTTAATTGGAAATGTGTAAGGTGTAAATCCTGGGTGGAGGCTGTGTAAAAATACACTATATTACCAAAAGTATTGGGACGCCTGCCTTTACACGCACATGAACTTTAATGGCATCCCAGTCTTAGTCCGTAGGGTTCAATATGGAGTTGGCCCACCCTTTGCAGCTATAACAGCTTCAACTCCTCAGGGAAGGCCGTCCACAAGGTTTAGGAGTGTGTCTATGGGAATGTTTGACCATTCTTCCAGAAGTGCATTTCTGAGGTCAGGCACTGATGTTGGATGAGAAGGCCTGGCTCGCAGTCTCCGCTCTAATTCACCCCAAAGGTGTTCTATCGGGTTGAGGTCAGGACAGTCAAGTTCCTCCACCCCAAACTTGCTCATCCATGTCTTTATGGACCTTGCTTTGTGCACTAATGTGCAGTCATTTTGGAACAGGGAGGGGCCATCCCCAAACTGTTCCCACAAAGTTGGGAGCATGAAATTGTCTAAAATGTCTTGGTATGCTGATGCCTTAAGAGTTCCCTTCACTGGAACTAAGGGGCCAAGCCCAACCCCTGAAAAACAACCCCACACCATAATTCCCCCTCCACCAAATGATTTGGACCCGTGTACAAAGCAAGGTCCATAAAGACATGGATAAGAGAGTTAGGGGTGGGGGAACTTGAATGACCTGCACAGAGTCCTGATCTCAACCCGATAGAATGCCTTTGGGATGAATGAATGACTTGTATAGCGCTGCAGTTGCGAACTGAATCGCCTCAAGACGCTGGATCCGTCCTGTGTTGTCAAGCTTCTTAGAAGAGGTAGGTCTTGAGTTTCTTTCTGAAGGCCTGATGGTTTTCTTCCATGCGAATATGAGTAGGTAGAGCGTTCCATAGCCGTGGTCCTTGGACTGCGAATCTTCGTTCTCCCTTTGTTTTGTAGCGGGTTTTTGGAATAAGGAGGAGGTTATGGTTAGAAGATCGAAGACTGCGATTGGGTGTGTAGCATTTTATTTTCTCGCATAGGTATTGAGGAGTGTTTCCGTGTATACATTTGTGGGTGAGGCAGAGGGTCTTGAAAGTGATCCGATTCTTTACGGTTAGCCAATATAGGCTCCTCAGGGAAGGGGAGATGGATTCCCAGGGTTTTTTTTCCTGTTAACTTTTGGATGCGTTGTAAGCACGCATGCTGATATTGGGGTAGTCCTATGTAGAGGGAGTTTGCGTAGTCAAGTCTGGAATTGATGATTGTTCCAACTACTGCTGCTTTGTCCTCTTCTGGCACGAATGGCATGAGTCTACGTAGCAGGCGGAGAAGATGGTGAGATCCGCTGACTACTGATCCTATTTGTGCATCCATTGACATTTCTGAGTCAAAAATGACTCCGAGACTCTTGGCTTTGGTGCTTGGCGAGATGGTCTGTCCAAAGATAGTGGGAGGTGTCCATGGGGTCTTAGTTTTGGAATTTTGTGGATTAGAGCAGAGACTGTGAGCCAGGCCTTCTCATCTAACATCAGTGCCTGACCTCACAAATGCTCTTTTGGAAGAATGGTCTGACATTCCCATAGACACACTCCTAAACCTTGTGGACGGCCTTCCCAGAAGAGTTGAAGCTGTTATAGCTGCAAAGGGTGGGCCAACGCCATATTGAACCCTACGGACTAAGACTGGGGGGGGGGGCCATTAAAGTTCATGTGTGTAAAGGCAGGCGTCCCAATACTTTTGGTAATATAGTGTATGACAGCTCCCAACTGTCCCTGTTTTCTAGGGACTGTCCCTGATTTAGAATAAAGTCCCTCTGTCCCCTTTCCTCCTCATTTGTCCCTCATTTTGGTCTGATCTATATAGATGTATATAAAATGCACTTTTTATCTTTCAAAAAGTGTTTTCCATAGCTAAACCTTTCATCTGATTTCTAAATTGCTACATTTGTAAATGTCAATAGACAATATAAAGGAAAAGTAGTGGTAAAAAAATTCACTTGCGGGTTTAACTAATCTTTTCTGTTTGTATATTTCTCCTCTACGGGGGGCGTGGCAGGGGGTGTGTCCTATGCCTACATAGTTTTTCTAATAGGTGTCCCTCGTTCCCATCTCAGAACGTTGGGAGGTTTGTGTATGTATAAATGGACTAAGCAATAATGAAATAACTTTGCCGAGCGATAGTGAAAATGGGGCCATGAGCTGGCAGGCTCTATACATTTCACGCCAATTTTTTTGCCATTTTAAAGAACTTGCAAGAGGAGATGTTTTGTAGCACACGGCTAATTTCCTGGCACAATGGACAGCAGCCTCACAGCTTGAAAATCCTTGATTTCCTTTTTCAACATAAGTTGCTTTTACATTTTGGGGCTTCTGATTTCTAATCTATATCCATTGTCACTCAGCCACCCCCTTTTCTGTTCTTAGTTCCAGACTTTTTGTCAAATAAAAAGCTTCTAATCTCTCCAAGAGAAGCAGTGAATGGTTACAGGTGATTTATCCAGTGGTCACATGTCAGTATATTATAAATGTCTCGGCTTTTACAGCTGTGTTGTGGCGGTTCAGTTGGGGTAATTGAGCCGCGCGGAGCAGGTGGTCGCTGTCAATGAATAACTGCAGGTGATGGATGTGTCACCTCAGTGTACACACAGCCTAATACTGTACAGCATGCGAGGTGTCCCCCTCCACCCGCCGCTCTGTATGACTATAAAATGCCGGCTGATTTATTGCAGATGTGCCCCTCTCATCTGCACCTTCCAAGTGGCTTATTAATCTGTGCTGCAGTAAGGTGCGATAAATAAGGATGAGCAAAACAGAGTTTTTTAATTTCCCTAAAATTGTGACAAAAATCAGGTTTCAGCAAAACGTTACTATTAAAGCGGTGGTAAACCCAAAAGCAAACATTTATTAGCTTACCAATTCTTAGATGTGATGGCTGCATTCGTTTTCTTTTTTAGGCTTTATTTCTTTCTATTTTTATCTGGTGAGCCAGCCAGTAAGTCTTATTTGTTTTTCAAAAGGACCAGCACTCTTTTAGGTGTATCAGTTTACAGGGATGAGACAAACCATTTAACACTAACAGGGGTGCTTCCAAGGATCAGCTTTTATTTATTCATGTAAAACCTTTATCCCATAAGGAAAAAAAAATGTTTACTGTAACTGACTATAAAGTGTTAGATGGAGGTTAGCTTCAGTTTGTTAGTGTAGCTAAATCTCCTAGTTTGGATAACACTCCCCTCCCCCCCAGACTGACAATGCTGCTGTCCAAAGGCGCCCCTTGTGCTCCTTCATCCAGAGTGGGGGGCACTCTAATATAGGAGGTGTGTTACTGACCAGATCACACGGTGAAAACAGGGGGGGGGGGAGCCTAAAAAAAAAGATAACTGATGCAGCCATTGCATCTAATGATTGGTTAGCTACAATATGTTACATTTTTGGGTTTAAAGAGGAAGTAAAGCCTAGGGTAAAAAAAAATACACCCTGCAAGGCAAAGGCATAATGAGCTAGTATGCATAGCATACTAGCTCATTATGAATAACTTACCTCGTTCGCCTCCTCCGACATCTATCTCGGAGTGACTTCCGGGTATCCGGGTAGTGACTGGCCGGAGCCGCGATGACGTCACTCCCGCGCATGCTGGTGCTGCCACTAACAGGACGATCGCTTAGAAGTTAGAAACGGCATGCTCAGTGCGCGTGCGCCAGATATCTAAGGCGCATACGCCGTAGACATCGCTGCGGCTATTTCTGCAAATAACTCCTAAACCTTTTAGGTTTGGGAGATATTTCTTGAACCTACAGGTAAGCCTTAATCTAGGCTTGCCTGTAGGTTAAAGTGGTTGTAAAGGGTTTACAACCACTTTAATACTGCTTTAAGGTGATTTTAATGGTACATGCACATGGCTACGAGGAGGCCGTACAGAGTACATTTGTGCTTATTTCTCTGTCCCCGACTCACAGATGCAGGTTGTAAACCTCAGACATGAAATATGAACAAAGCATATCCCTCTATAGTGTGTACTTGTCTCAAACCAGAGCACTAAGTGTCATTTCTATCTGCTGCTTCGTTCCTCTGCTATCTGCATAAGTCACTTCTGACAAGTTTTCCTGACACCAAGAGAAAAATGGTGACAGGGGAGGGAGCTCCAACTGGTTGACAGCCTCAGCTCTGTTCCTGTGAGCTGTGTGAAGGGGGCTGTTTCCCTTTCCTTCCAATCAGTTTTCAGAGCTCTCCTTACTGAGCTCTGCAGAGTGTCACTTCAGCTCTCCACCCCCTTTTTTCTCTGTACACAGTTTGCAAATAAATACACAAAATAAGAAAAACAAACACAAAGAACACAAATATGCTGATCTGCATCCTAAATACACTCAGAAAAACAACATTTTTATAGCATAATTTAAAGTTTCTGCTTCAGAAATTCGTAATTTTTCCGGGAAACCAGTTTAATTCAGGGGTCTCCAAACTTTCTAAGAAAAGGGCCAATTTACTGTCATTCAAGCTTTAGGGGGGGGAAGACTGTGACATTCAGTGATGCAAAGGTGACAGTCCAGGATCCTCTACCTTTTTAAAGCTGAATTCCAGGTATGTTTTTTTTTGTTTTTTGTTTTTTGTTTTTTTTTTGTTGCATAGCTACATTGGTCTACACCCAGTACCCCATAATGACAAAGTCAACACAGAATTTTAGAAATGTCTGTGAATTTATTAAAAAGAAAAAAACTGAAATATCACATGTGTTCAGACATTTGCTTTCAAGAATTTCTCGTTTTCTTTCTTTTTCCGGATTTTTTTTTTATTGCATTTTTTATATCTGTATATCAGTCACATGAACTTTGTCACTTTATATTGCACATTTGTTTATTGCACGTCTGAATACTATAGTATATAGTATGCTATATTGTATTGTTCGTTGTTGGTTGCTTTTAATATTTTCACTATTTTTCAAATATTACATATTAGCTACAGTGATATTGCATATTATTGCACAGTGCACATGTGCACATTGCACAGTGCAGTGCAAATTTATCACATGCTGGTAGGCATTGTGTCATCTAAGTTTACAGTCTAATTTTAGCGCTGCACTCTTTTTATTTTTGCACTTTATAGAGAGGTGTGTGTGCCTTTTAATAATAACAAATAATGTCCAATCAATTTAATTTAACACAGGTGGACTCCAATTAAGGTGTAGATACCTCTCAGGCTGGGTTCACACTAGTGCGACAAACACTCCGACATTGGGAGCTCATGTCGCATGACGTGTAAAAATCAATGTTTCCCTATGGGAGCAGTCTTAACTGGTCCGACACAACTTTGAAAATGCTCCCTGTACTGGTCCGACGTTGATCCTACTTTAGCCCATTGACTATCATTGAAGTCGGATCGCCGTCTTGCATGATCCGACTTTGGCATGCGACTTGTGCTTTGATGATTGAGGGGAAACTCCGCCCCAAATTTTAAATAAAAAACCGGCATGGGTTCCCCCTCCAAGAGCATACCAGGCCCTTGGGTCTGGTATGGATTTTAAGGGGAACCCCCTACGCCATAAAAACTGCGTGGGGGTTCCCCCCAAATCCATACCAGACCCTTATCCGAGCACAAAGCCCAGCCGGTCAGGAAAGGGGGTGGGGACGAGCGAGCACCCCCCCCCGAACCATACCAGACCGCATGCCCTCAACATAGGGGGTGGGTGCTTTGGGGCAGGGGGGCGCCCTGCGGCCCCCCACCCCAAAGCATCATGTTGATGAGAACAAGGGCCTCTTCCCGACAACCCTGGCCATTGGTTGTCGGGGTCTGCGGGTGGGGGGCTTATCGGAATGCGGGAGCCCCCTTTTAATAAGCCCCCCACCCTATGTGAATGAGTATGGGGTACCAATTCATCTAGGAAAAAAAGTGTTAATAGGCAGGTTTTTTAAGTAATTTATTAGGCAGCCCTGGGGGTCTTCTTCCAACTTCGGGGGTCTCTTCCTTCTTCTCCGCGGTCTCTTCCCTCTTCTCCGCGCACTCCGGTTCTTCTCCCGCTCTCTATCTATCTTCTGCTTTTTTGCTAGCGGTGGCCGGTCTTCTCCGCCGTCTTCTTCCCTCGTCTCTTCTTCCGATGTTGACACGACACTCTCTCCCACTGTAATGCCGTGTGCGCATTGCGCAACAACTTATATAGGGATGGGTCGTCATCATGCCTCGGGACTGTGATGTCCTCCCTATATAAGTTGTATCGCGCACACGGCATTACAGCGGGAGAGAGCGTCGTGTCAACATCGGAAGAAGAGAAGAGGGAAGAAGATGGCGGAAAAGAGCGGGCAAAAGAGCAGAAGATAGCAGGGGAGCCCGGCAGAAGATATCGGAGAGCGCGAAGAAGAAGGAAGAGACCCCGAAGTCGGTAGAAGACCCCCGGAGCTGCCTAATAAATTACTTTAAAAACCTGTCTAGTGTGTTTTTATTGACACTTTTTTTCCTAGGTGAATGGGTAGGGATACGATGTACCCCATACATATTCACATAGGGTGGGGGCCGGGATCTGGGGGCCCCCTTATTAAAGGGGGCTCCCGGATTCCGATAAGCCCCCCCGCCCGCAGACCCAGACTAACTGTCGCATATTGAATATGGGGTTACTCACTTTGCACTAATGCCTTTCAGAGAACACCTTGTATTTTTCTCTATTAATACAAGATGTTCTTTTATTGGATGAAATGGAGATCCTGAAGTCACCGCCCTGAAATCGACCAATCAGAGAACATTTTTGCATTAGTTGAAAGCAAAAAAAAGGCGTTCTCTGGATGATGCCCATGCCAAGCATTAGCAGCTGGACCAACGTAACTATACAAAAAAAAAAAAAAAAAGAAGAACCCATAACCTGGAATTCAGCTTTAAACACAAATCCACTCCATTTGCTCCAATATTATTTTGAGCTTCCTGTAAGGGAAAGGAGCAGCTTCACAAAAAAAAAAAAAAAGGCAAGCTTGGTAGCTGTGGCTGGTAGGTGTTCAAGACTCTTGTTGTATTTCAGTGCCTTTCCTGTGTTTAGCCCCCATTCACAATAAATGGGGCTTTGAAATCGCACTACTTCAGCGCAATTTCAAAGCCGTAGGACAGTGCGATTTCATCTGCAGCTTGCAAGTCGCACATGAAATCGCCAAGAATAGTGCAGGAACTATTCTTCAAAACGCAACTATTGAGACATTACCATAGAAAGACATTAGATGGGACTTCAGGTGCGATTTGTAAATCGCATGTCGCACTGGTGTGGACGGGGTCTTAGGCTTTTCTATGTTGCAGGCTTTGGACATGCTCCTGTAGAGGAACATGTGGCACCTGCACTGTGGCCATCACTTCTAACATTGCATCTCTGCATTTTAGGTGGCCTCTACGCCAAGCCTTGTGACAAGTACTGCAGCAAACACCTTGACTGTAAACCCAGTCCTCCCTCTAACCTGTGCTGCAGCAGCAGTCACCAGCTACTCTGTCCCAGGTAAGATTTGACCATCCTCTACAGATAATCAACAATGTATTATCAATCTCAGCTGATTATTATTCAAAATTATTGAAATCTTTATTTCTATCAACATTGTTTGCTAAATGTATAGATGTCTTAAAGGTGGACCTTTTTAGTAAATTTAGAATTCTGCATAAATAAATACATAGGTGCATCTTTTATTATTTTTAAACTATTCCAATCCAAATCGGTATTAAAGTATAACTAAAGGCAAAATGTTTTTTTTAGTTTTTTTTTCAGCTTTGGGTGGGTTGGAGAGGGATTAGAATGCTTGTCAGTTCTTATTGCTGTCTGCGCCCCCTATAAAGTAGATTTCCCCTCTCTATTTGTCCTAACTGTTCTCATTAAAAGTGAATGTAAATGAAAACACCAATTTTTGGGTTGTCACCAGAAAAGTAATACAGGGGAAATCTTCCAATGGGGACACTAATTGTGGTGATCTGGGGGTCCCCAAGGAATTACCTTAATTTGCAGGGATTTCCTCTGACTTCCTGTTTGGTTATGGGACAGGAAGTGAAGGGAAATCTCTGCAATGGAATACAGATGGTGGAAAAAAAATTCTGATGGGTTGTAACCCTCCCTTGCTCTATCCAAAATGGGGAAAAAAAAAGAAAATTGCCTATAGTTCTACTTTTATTTGACTGCACTAGTAATAATTCAGTCAAGAGACTTTGCCTAGGCTGACATGTTATCAGTCTGCTGCAGGCAGGGAGTAGCATTTTCTCAGTCTTTTCTCTCTCCTAGCGATTAGGCTACAACAATGTAACTTAGTAGCAAAGGTGAAAGACTTCATCCAGGGGGCTGATCTGTATTAGACATTTGTAAACCCAACCAAGAGCTGCGCAGACATCAGGATGAACATGATTGTGTCATCTCTGAGCCGGCATCTTATTCTAGGAAGTAGATGGTGACCTTGGATGATGCCTGATCAAAAAAATTGGCTCTGCCCTTCTGGAGAGATAAGCAGATGAAGGCACTGTCAAGAGGAGAGTACTGTGATCTCTGTGAGAGGTTATAAATACCTGGAAGTGTTACACTTACACATTACTCAACGAGAATGTACTTTTTAAAGTGGAAATTAACTGTATCTGAGCACCACAGGCTGAAAATGCTGTTTAATGTTTAACATTGAAAACAGACTCCTCTAACAATCTACATCTCCATGCTTTATTTTGTTGAGAAATCGCTTTGAAAGCACCCCAAAGCATTTTTAGCCATCTCAAGTAAGGGCAGGTGATTCATGTAGCATTTACTTCCTGTAATCCATCTGCCTTTAGCTCAGACATGCGGGCAGGAGGGCGTGCTTAGCTGAGAAAGCCCCTCCTCCAAATGAGAAGAAAAAAAAAAAAAGTTTCATGAAGACTCTTGGGATGACATCATTTTTGCCTAGGCCAGAAACCAGGAAGCAACTGAAGAAATGTAAAAAAAAAAAAATGTAATTGATTGCTGATTGAGAGACGGAGTAAAGTTTCGCTTTAACATGTAAATATATATATCTAATGCTAATTCCATTTTAAGTCAGGTTGTTTACTTTCTGAAAATACATGTATGTTTCCTTTCAGGCACAACAGGGACTCCCACTGCCAACACGGCAACTGTGATATCTACTGCACCTCCAGTATCGTCTACCCTGACATCCCCGTCACTGAGCCCTTCCCCGTCCGGCTCCGCAGCAGCTCCTGAAGCATCTAGCGCTAGTGAAACCAGTACAACGCACACCACCTCCACTCCACTCACTTCTCCCTTGAGCAGCGGCCAAGTGATGGTGACGGCTTCGGGAATCCACACAGCGGCTGCCACAGCACTACAGGGAGCAACGCAGCTGCCCTCCAACGCGAGCCTCGCTGCCATGGCCGCTGCAGCGGGGCTGAACCCTGGGCTGATGGCACCCTCGCAGTTTGCCGCTGGGTGAGCATATGCTTTTTCACCACTTGGAATCTTTAAATAGTTACCTAGTTAGGTTAACAAAAGACACATTGGGATAAAAAAATAACACTTTTCATCCTCAAAGTTAAAAAATAAATAAATAATGAGAGGTAGACTAAGAAATTCTTCTTTTTTCACATTAACAGTCTGATAATTGCCCAGATCAGCCATTTTCAGCCCTTTTGCTATGGAGGAATCCTTGATGTAATTTCCAGAGTTCAATAGTTCAGTGAACTTCTCCTAAAAATTGATATTGCTCATGGTATATTAGTGTAATTGTAAGTTGTAATAATTGGAAGAAACACAGATGGTGACAAGTGTCCCTGTTCAAATCAGTGGTCAGTGGGAGGATTGTCCCTCTTGCAGACAACTGAAAATATCATTGCTGTGAGTGGGGAGGCCCCATAGGCGTGCGCACAGGGTGTGCCAGGTGTGCCTGGGCACACCCTAATCACCCCGTGTGGTGCATATTTCCATTGTTTAGTCCCTGATATTTCACCAAATAAAAAATAAAAAAATCTATTCTTTTTCTAAAAAATTGTAAAAAAATTATTAAAATAATATTGTAACTGCCCTACTGACACCACCAATATCTGCCCTTATGACACCATTCACTGCTCTACTGACACCTTTCGTATATATACACATACACACACATATATGTTTGAGCTTTGGGGTGCACATCCTAATGCAATAGGCTGCGCACACCTATGGGAGGCCCAATGTTACCATGCCACTTATTCTGCTGTGACTTTGATGTGATACGCTGCTGTGACACTTGTTCTGCTGAAGTGAGGCAAATGCCCGGACTATACAGACACTGTCAAGGAGGAGGTCAGTATGCCACTGCTAAAGGAACCCCTAGCAAGCTCTGGAGGAATGCTAAGGAACCCCTAGCAAGCTCTGGAGGAACGCTAAGGAACCCCTAGCAAGCTCTGGAGGAACGCTAAGGAACCCCTAGCAAGCTCTGGAGGAACGCTAAGGAACCCCTAGCAAGCTCTGGAGGAACAAAAGGAGCCCCTGGAGGAAAGCAAGGAACCACTAGCAAGCTCTGGAAAAATATAAGGAACCCCTAGCAAGCTCTGGAGGAACATAAGGAACTCCTAGCAAATTCTGGAGGAACTTTGAAGTTTCTAGGCCAGAAAATGGTTGGCCTAGATCAGTGGTCTCCAAACTGTGACCGGGGGGCTGGATACGGCCTTTGCTTGTTTTTATCTTGCCCTTTGGGGCATTATTTCCTCCACTGTTGCTGACGTTTCTGCCACTGACACCAACAATGTGGCACTAATTCTCCCACTAACACCAAGGATGGCGCACTATTCCTCCCATTGACACCAATGATTGGGGCACTAATCCTTCCATTGACATAATGTTGGGGCACTAATCCTCCCATTGATACCAATGATAAGGCATTATTCCTCCCCCTAATTCCAAGAATGGATCATTGTTTATTCCTACTGATGCCAGGGCATTTTCTACTCCCAATGGCCACAGTGTGGCCTCCTTAAAGTTTGAAGGACAGTAAACTGGTCCATTGTTTAGAAAGTTTGGAATCCCTTGGCCTAGATTATTATTCCGCATAGTTATCCAATTGTAAGGAGTAAAGCCTTGTGTAAGCTCTAAGGCACAGCCTTGCGCAGAGCTTGGCACTCTCTCTCTTCACCCATTCAAAACAGCTCTGAGCCAGTCAAAATGCATCAGTGCTGTCGCATTGGAGGGAAGCAGAGTTGCATGCTCCCCCATATCCTAAAGTATAAGGTACCGTATTTATCGGCGTATAACACGCACTTTTTTCCCCTGAAAATCAGGGGAAAGTCGCAGGTGCGTGTTATACGCCGATCCCCTGCGATCCCGAGCTGTCACAATTTCAAAATCGCCGACCGCGATTTGAAAATGGCGCCGCCGGCGCCGAAATACACGGAGCCGGTCCTCAGCTCTTTCCGGCGGCTCTCGTTTACTTTCGGCTCCACTCGTAGTCCCGAGCGGAGCTATCCGAACCTACTCGGCTAGGTTCGGATAGCTCCGCTCGGGACTACGAGTGGAGCCGAAAATGAACGAGAGCCGCCGGAAAGAGCCGAGGACCGGCTCCGTGTATTTCGGCGCCGGCGGCGCCATTTTCAAATCGCGGTCGGCGATTTTAAAGCCCAGGACAGGGGATCGAAGGCTGCACTGGGGAAGGCTGCACTGACATGGCTGCACTGACATGGCTGCACTGACATGGCTGCACTGAGAAGGCTGCAAGGATGGGCATTTAAATGTAAGTTTTTTTCCCTTCAACTTCCCTCCTAAAAGTTTTTTTTTTCCTTAAAATTCCCTACTAAATTGGGGTGCGTGTTATATGCCGGTGCGTGTTATACGCCGATAAATACGGTATTTATTTTTGCTTATGATGGTGGCGAAGCAAAAGGTAGAGGAGTATTGCTGGGAAGAAGGGACGTTTATGTGCATGGAAACCTTCATTTAAATACACTGCTCAAAAAAATTAAAGGAACTCTTTTTAACCAGAGTATAGCATCAAGTCAATTAAACTCCTGGGGTCTTGATCTGGTCAGTTAAGTAGCAGAGGGGGTTGTTAATCAGTTTCAGCTGCTTTGGTGTTAATGAAATGAACAACAGGTGCACTAGATGGGCAACAATGAGACGACCTCCAAAATAGTAATGGTTTTACAGGTGGAGGCCACTGACATTTTTTTTCCCCTACTCATCTTTTCTGTCTTTTTTTTTTTTTTTTCACTAGTTTTGCATTTGGCTAGGGTCAGTGTCACTACTGGTGGTATTGTATAGTGAGGCGATACCTGAACCGTATAGAGGTTGCACAGGCAGCCCAAGTCCTCCAAGATGGCACATCAATACATGCAATTGCCAGAAGGTTTGCTGTGTCTCCCAGAACAAAATCGGAAACCAACTTCATGAGGGTGGTCTGAGGGCCTGATGTCCTCTAGTGGGCCCTGTGCTCACTTCCCGGCACTGTGGAGCTCGAATGGCATTTGCTATTGAACACCAGAATTGGCACCACTGGCGTTCTGTGCTTCTCACAGATGAGAGCAGTTTCACCCTGAGCAGATGTGACAGACGTGAAAGCGTAGACAGTGGCACCCTGACTGCCATTAGGTATTGGGATGAAATCCTTGGACCCATTGTCAGACCCTATGCTGGTGCAGTGGGTCCTGGGTTCCTCTGGTGCACGACAATGCCCGGCCTCATGTGGTGAGAGTATGCAGCCAGATCCTGGAGTATGAAGGAATTGATGCCATTGAATGGCCCCCACGCTCGCCTGACCTAAATCCAATAGAACACCTCTGGGACATTATGTTTCGGTCCATCTGACGTCACCAGGTTACACCTCAGTCTGTTCATGATCTCAGTAATGCCCTGTGTCCAGATCTTGGAAGAAATACCCCAGGACACCATCCGTCATCTCATTAGGAGCATGCCCCGATGTTGTCAGGCATGCATTCAGGCATGTGGGGGCCATACAAACTACTAAGTACCATTTTGAGTTGCTGCAATGACATTTCACCAAAATGGACTAGTCTGTTGCATTGCATC
Organism: Lithobates clamitans; assembly: GCA_037952925.1. Taxonomy (NCBI): domain Eukaryota; kingdom Metazoa; phylum Chordata; class Amphibia; order Anura; family Ranidae; genus Lithobates; species Lithobates clamitans. The sequence goes on from JBBGZY010000850.1 coordinate 567,566, forward strand.
ATTTTTTTTCACTTTGATTTTTGGGGTGTCTCTGAATTCACCCCCCTGTAGGTTGATCATTTTCATATCCATCAAACGATGTGGCGTCCTTTCAGTCCTAACACATTTCACAGTCCATATCAGTATAGATATCCAGCATGATATTTTTTCCCCATTGAGATCTGATGTGTTTTCAAAGTGTTCCTTTTATTTCACTAAATGCCTTTGCAAATCCAAATTTTGCCTGGTAACAAGTAGCAAGGCAATATCTGGGTGATGTCATCACAGTACCGGGTATGGCCTATACAGAGATCTGAGCTGTGGGTTGGACCCAGCAGGTCCTGCCACTGCAGGCTGCCTGTAAAAAACTACAGGAGGGGGGCGGATACAAGACCAGTCACCCTGCGTAAGGAAAGGGTGCAGCTGTGCCCAGTCTGTATTACAGAAAACTCCTGTCGAGAGGCAAAGTAGAGGAGGAGTTTCATGCTGGATTACTGCACAAATTTGGAAGCTATACATAAAGGATACCAAGAATGGATTAAGAATACACATGACTCTTATATGTGCACAATATTTGTTTAGCTCGGGGCTTTTGAACTGAACCTGCTGCTTGGCTATTCATTGGCAAAAACTAGATCAACTGTAAGCTATTGCTTGGCAAACGGGTGTCCTAAGCATGGGGCTTTTTTGTTAAGTCAGAATTCAGAAAGTTTTGTAGACTTTATAACTGTATTTGTATTCCATTGTGTGTGGATCTCTGAAACAATTTGTATTGTTTTGAATTGTTCTTATCCGACTGTATTTATGAACCCTGCATTCTTTTCTTTGCAGAGGTGCCTTATTTAGTCTGAACCCAGGGACATTGGGGGGCGCACTCAGCCCTGCTCTGATGAGTAACAGCACCCTGGCGACAATACAAGGTCAGTCACATTACCCTAAGATTTAAATAAATTTCTTTTTGTGCTGTCCATGGTTGCTGCCTGTTAAGTGTGAATGTTCATGCTGTTTGGAGAGGCAGTAAAACCTTGCTTTATTACCACCCACCAAATGTAACTATTGAAGTAAATGTGCAGTACAGTGCAATGTTGTGGCATTTATGAGGTTAAAACAGGCAGTGAGGAGGTGACATATCGCCTCTTCACCGCCTCTCAAAAGCCGTGCCATTAGTATGCACGATCTCTTAAAGCAGAACTGTACTGTGTTATATTAAAGGTAAGCTTCACCCCAATCCTGTAAACTGTAAGCAAGGCACAGGTAAAAATTGCATTGTCTGGTAATTGTACAAATGGGAAGAGATAGCCCGGTCATAGCACACCTCGCCCGGTCCAAGTGGTTAGCAGGTAAAAGCACTCAGCTCGATTCATCCAAACCATGCTCCCAACATGTTTTTCCCCACTCCCGGGGCATAATCATGGAAGTCATGATACCTCCATGATTAAGCCCCAGGGGTGCTGCGAAACATGTTGGGTGCATGGCTTGGATGAATCAAGCTGAGGCTGCTTTTAAATGCTAACCACTTAGCCCGGCATCTGCATGCCTCGGCCGGCCCATCTCTACCTACTACAGCATGCGTTTGGTCTCCACGAACCTTTCCCCAGCCTGCACCCTCACTAGTCAGTGGCATCCAATTCATTGGGCCTGGTTAGCTTGCATGGGGGCCATAAAGTATTTTCTTGTGAGTCACATAGTAATTTGTAATTTAAAAAACAAAAACCCCTATGCAGACTAACGTTATTTTGCGTTCTGGACAACTTTTCCAGTGTCTCTTCTGTCCTAAGCCGCCATAAGGGCCTCTGGGAAACCTTTCACTTCCTTTTTCTTTTATAAGTTGGGCCCCATTGATGATGCACTGACAATTCTATGTGCACCTAGTATTCTAGCCAGTGAATCTTATTTGCTTATACATTGCTGATACTATAGCAATGTGTAAGAAATATGATTCCCCGTGTAGTTATTTTGTTTACATGTCGCCATAATATTGGCAACATCACCAGAACTTGTAGTTAAGACTTCTGGGATAGATGACACTTATATCCCAGGAGACTGCAGGCAGTGCAGCTATGCAGAAGTAAAGGGCTGAGAACCAAAAAATGTATTTCCAAAAACAAAAATTAAATTTAGTGAACTCAGAGGTTAACAGAGGTTATTATTTCACTTTAAATATGTTAACCGTGTTACTGGAATGAATACTGTATATAAAGAGTTGTTTAAAAGGCTTAAACACCTTTCCTGGGGAAAATACAATGCTAGCCAAATGGCCAAAAGCCTTAATCATATGGTATCTGTGGAAGCGAGAAGCAGTGTTTAGACTGGCTAAACCTTCCCTTTAACGGAAATCATCCACCATATCCCAAAAATCCCTGAGTTTTGGGGAGACGCAGAAGATATGCAGCAGGGTGCCTTCAGATTTCAGGCCATGCCAACATTTATTAGTGACCCGTGGAAAAATGTGGTGCTGGACCGCAGGGGTCTTGTACCAACTAGTGAGCAGTTTGTAACCCTCTTTTTGATACTTGCATGCTATAGAAGCGCCAATATATTGTGGTTCTATAGGAAAGGTGAGTGCAAGCTTGTGGGGTGGGGGAGATTAAAGCAAACCGGGTCCTTTGCCCTTCATGTGTTTCAATGTTAGCCTTAAAATCACCCCCCTTGCCCCACTGGGGCAGAAAGTGAGAACCAGCTGCCTCCTTTCTTCTGTGTGCACTTCTCCACTAATTGTTTTCTTCTTTTTTTGCACTAGCTCTGGCCTCTGGTGGATCTCTTCCAATAACGCCACTGGATGCTACTGGGAACTTGGTGTTTGCCAACGCAGGTGGAACTCCTAACATTGTGACTGCTCCCTTATTCCTCAACCCTCAGAATCTTTCCTTGTTCACCAGCAGCCCGGTTAGCCTGGTCTCATCCGCAGGGGCTGCCACACCCATCACAAGCTTTCACGCCACCTCCTCCTCTTTTGACTCCATCCAGAACTCTCTCTTTACAGTGGCCTCTGCTAGCGGACCAGCTTCCACCACCACCACCACATCCGGCTCCAAAGCACAGTGAGCTGAGTCGGTGCGATCACTTCTGCTTTTTTTGGCTAGTGATCAAACGAGTTAAGATAAAAAAAAAACAATGTGGTCTGCTCCCGCTTAAATGAAATAAAATTGCGGGGAGAGAAAAAAAAAAAGACGAGAAGAACAAATAATGGACATTTTGCCTAATTTTATAATAAACATTCTCTTTTCAGGATGACCACTGATCAGAGAACTTTCTAACCAAAAATGTAAAAAAAAGGAAAAAATTACAAAAAAAAAAATCACAAAAAGTGGAAGGACTACTTTATCATTTTCCAGCAGTCACATGGACAAGATAAGGTTGGTTGTTTAAACAAACAAAAAAAATCTGATATTGGAATGGGATTTTGGTTGAGTCTGAAAATACTTTTTATTGTTAATTTTTTTTTTTTTTTTTAATTATCATTTTGTACAGGTCTGTTGTACAGACCTTTTATGTCATGCAAAGTGTTTATAGTCATATCAAAAAAAAAAAAATGTTGGGGTTCCTTTCGTAACTGGTACAATTTAGGCAGGCCTGTATTGCTGATGTTTTTCAGATGAATTTCCAGGTAGAGTGGTCCTCTTGGAGGATTAGTCGTTAAGATTTGTCATAACGTTCCTAAGCAGCAATGAGTTCTATGTTGGGTTCTGATTATTGTTATACCCACGTTACTGCTTACGGGATTCTGTTATTTCCCATGAGTACACTCCTGTCCTGGTTTCTTAAAGGGGTTTTCTTCATTCAGATGCTTTGGCCGATTTTGTTTTGCAGCTTTTTCTGCATTTATTGCTTTTTTGTTCAAGCTTCCTTCCATTTTTTTTTTTTCCTTTTTGGTATATTTACCAATTTTTGGCATTTGTAATTCTGTGGAATACGACTCTGCTTTACCTGTGCAGCTGGTATGGTTTTATGACGTGTTCCAGGACAACGAGATACATGGATAAGGATAAAAGGAAACTAGAAGCTTAGATAAAGCCCTCGAAAACCCTTTTAAGAATCAACTTTGGACCTCTAACGACAGACTGCTGTATATGATGTGTGCAAGGTGTGGATTAATTTATTGAGAAGGCTGAACATTTCTCAACTCAACCTGTGAATGTTTGATCACAATTTTATTATACACTACAGAACGATAAGCCTTTCGAGATGTATCGACGGTCAGTTTCAAAAGCAAACTCTCCTCTTGTTGACTAATGGGCAGATTCAGGAGGAAAACTGGATGTGTTCAGTCCAATCGTGGAGCCAACAGGTACTCCTGAAACAACCAAAAGAAGCATCGCACCTATTAGGTGCTTTGGTAACCTTGTTCCTAGGATTTGGCCAGACAGCGATGAGCTCCAGCTGCAATATAATACAAAAAAATTGCTCGAGGTCTTTTGCACACATCATGAGGCAAATTTCCAACCGTGGGTGGCTGGGCTGCCCAGCCCTCTTGTACGACTTGAAATTTTGGACGAATATCTTAGGACCGAGTGCTTACGGTGTGTAAAAAAAGACGAGCGTCCATCAGTTTCTGCCAGCCTGGAGAGTAGTCCGTAACGACATTATTTTCTGTCCCCTACTTTCACTTTACCCATATCTTTTTATATATGAAACCAAATATCTGAGTGAATGAGAAGGCAGACTGGATCGTTGCCCTGCAGTTCACACTACGCCTCCCAGGCGGGACAGTTTTGTGGCCGCTTTAGTGACCTGACGCTATGGATCCATGTTTTGTGACGCTAAATAGGCGGAGGGTGAATCAAAGGCACCCACCTTCTGCTTCAGAGGGTGTTCTTTTGTGAACACTTGATGCACTGAGTTATGATGGTCCTGATCGTGGCAGAAACTCTCCCTCTGCTCCTCCATATCTTTTTGTAATTTTTTTTTTTTTATATAATGTACTACGGTAACCTTGCTTATATAAATGTAGGTAGCCATCTTGGGCACTCCTGAAAGTTGACCTTTCTGGTCTTTGTCACCTAATTCCGAGGCACTTTTTTTGATGTCGCAGGTTCCTTGTGGACTGATACACTGAATATTCGTCCCCCACGATGGCTACTTCCATGAACGTTGGCAACGGCTACCATTTTAATTCACCATCTCTAACCATTTCTAGACTAGTGAACTGCGAGCAGTCAACTAACCTGTTTCATTCAACCTTGTATGTATGTACGTTTTTTTTTTTTATGTTGTTGAGAATTGTTTTTTGTTTTTGTATATTTTTTTTTTTTTTTTATAACTGCCCCATTGCTGAAAATAGGGCGGCAGCACCTCTTGGGTGCTCGCCTCGATCCAGCACAGAGGGCGGTTAACCAAGCTTGAACCAAAGTCAATTTCTAGCAAGCTGCTGTACTAATGGACTAGTTTGTATAAGTGCAGTTCAGACGCAGTGAGAGACAAGATAGATGCTACTGACAATTTTTCTTTTCAGTTTTTTTTTCTTTGGTGGGGGTATTAATTTTATATATTAATGTTGCTGCTTGGTGTATTTTTTTTTCTTGTGTTCATGGCAAACTCTAACTTGATGGGTTTTCTTCATGTGTAAATATTAAGATGTTGAAATCCATTTAATTAACTTTATTCTCCCCCTTCTGTCACTTTCACGTATTCCCCACTGGTATCAAAGACTTGGCATTATATTGGCTAAAGTTCATTTTTGTAGTTTATTACTTTTTCTTTTGTTTTTGTATACCGAGTTTCTCTTGGCATAGGCAGCACTTACAAGGTGTTTTAGGAAAATGTTTAGTTAAATAGGGCAAGCATGGTTCACCACTCACCAGTTCTTAAAGCGTAAAACTTCACCCTATAGGGGAAGTTACACTTTATGTAGTCCTCTACCCTCCTTTTTCGCATTTGGCACGTATTTTTTTTTTTTTTTTTTTTTTTTAGGGGGGGAGTGGGTACCTAGTTTTGATAGGTAGCAGCTCCCACTCACGCTTGAGTCACCTAGGCCAGTGATAACGAACCTTGGCACCCCAGATGTTTTAGAACTAAATTTCCCATGTTGCTCAATTACACTGCAGAGTGCATGAGCATCATGGGAAATGTAGTTCCAAAACATCTGGAGTGGCAAGGTTCACCATCACTGACCTAGGCGATCCAAGCACAAGTTTACCCCCCCTTTGCCTGCAGCCTTCTGGGACATGTCACAGGTCCCAGAAGGCTGCGGGACCATTCACAAAGTGCAGCGTGGCTCGCACATGCACAGCGGAAAGCTGCAAGGGGTCACAATTGGCTCCTCACAGTAAACATGCCGGTGCAGGGAAGCTGAAAACCAGCGGAAAACCGGCACTGGATCCCTGGACCAGGTAAGTGTCCTATTATTAAAAGTCAGCAGCTTACAGTATTTGTAGCTGCTGAGTTTTAATTAATTTATTTTTTTTCTCCCGGCAGATATAACGCATCTCAGTGTTCATTTATAAACCCTTAGCCTTTGGTTCACATCTGTGTGTGTCCGGAACGCACGCAAAATCGTACACTTTTCTGACTTGCAGAAAAACATACTGCACTTTAGCAAATGCTTGCAACATATTTGCAAAGGTTTTTTCGTGTTTGCTAAACTTGGGCACCATGTGGTTCGTTGTGGCTTGTTAAAAAAAAAAGTCAGGGACTTCTTTTCAGCGGTTCTCGCACGTAGGGCCAGAGCTAATTTAAATAAATGGGCTGCCCTACATGCGACGCACGAGAACGCGCACGCAGAGATGTGAACCAAGGCTTAAATGTATTTAAATACTAAATGTTGTTTGAATACTGAATTTGACTTTGCATCAGCCCCTTGCAGTCTCCTGTGCAGCAGAGCTCAGAGGGAGAAGCAACTCAAAGAGCCAATTAGCTGTGCTCATTTGCTAACAAATAGCAATACGATAGGAGAGCTGAGTGAGTGACAGATGAGTTAATTTGCTGCTTCTCCGTTTACTGTCACAGGCTGGAAGTAGGACGCGACCTGCATGCGTTATAAGATCAGGTCTCTTGACAAACCAGAGAGAGCTCTGCCTTGTGGAAGAGTTCTGTAAATTTCAGGACTGGATGGACAAATGTAATTCCCCAATGCACACTGTCTGCATTCAGGGGAAGCTCCCTGACGGTTGTCAAATTTTGACACGCGGGTGTGTCCATGCATCTGCATGCACTTCTATTGGCCACCGAGACAGATGCAGACACCAAAACAGGCACAGTATGTGGGTGCCAAGCCTAAAACAGCTTCTCTTTATATGTATTTTCCTGTTTGCCTGGAGTTTATGCCTAGTACACACGATGAGAAAATTGGACAAAAAATACCGCTTTCGGAACGATCGTCCTCGCACAAACCTTTTTCCAGTACGATAACAGAATGAACTATTTTTGTTGAATCCGTACAGTACAGTAATACCTTGGTTTGTGAGCATAATTCAGTTCCAGAAGCATGCTTGTAATCCAAAGCAAATTTTCCCTAAAGAAATGATGGAAACTCAGATAATTTGTTCCACAACCATTTCATATATAAATGATCAAAATATGAGCAAAAGCTCATATTAATACTGTACAGTACTGTAGTAGGAATACTGTACGGTACTGTGTTGTGGAAAAAAAAAATCAATTTTGATGTAAAAAAAATAAATAAAAAGAATTACACTCACAACGTTAAGCCCCGGTTCACACAGGGGCGGCACGACTTGCAGGTCGCCTCACCGAGGCGACCTGCACACGACTTCCACGGCGACTTGCAAAGTATCGAAGACTATGCAAGTCGCCTCAAGTCGCCCCCAAAGTAGTACAGGAACCTTTTTCTAAGTCGGAGCGACTTGCGTCGCTCCTATTAGAACGGTTCCATAGTACAGAACGGGAGGTGACTTGTCAGGCGGCTAGGTCGCCTGACAAGTCGCCCCTGTGTGCGCTTCCTGGAGAACTCTGAGACACTCGGGAACTGTTGACATCACTTCCGGGGTGCTCCGCACACACGTTGCGCCTGCCCCACCCAGCTGGGTGCGTCTCTGTGCGTCTCCGACAGCTTTACTGTACATATACACAGCGGCTTAACATGGATGAACACCAGACTCCTTAACATTGTGAGTGTAAATCTTTTGTTTTTACAGTAAAACTACTGCTCGTTTATCAAGACAAAATATATTAAAAAAAAATATTGCTCGTATAACACCTTACTCGTAAACCAAGGTATTACTGTATTCATCCATAAAAAAAAAAATTGAGTGACCAAGATCACGCATGTTTGGAAAAGGAAAAAAATACATTACAATACAGTATAATCAATACATTACATCATGGCGGGAAGTTGTATTCTTACGAGAATTTTCGTAGCGCCAGTAACCTATTCACTTTCGATATGAGAGTAGCAAAAAAAAAACAAACAATTATTTGTCCGATATTCTCATTGTGTGTGTACCAGGATTTAGTGTAGCCATGACAGATTCTGGTACCCTGAAATATACGCAGTTAAAAGACGAATAACCAATGACCATGTTTGCTATTTTTTTTTTTTACCTTTTCCTTTAATCTTTCCAAACCAGAAAGTCTTTTATTGAAGTTTAATTTAATTAACAAAGTCACTTTTTTTTTTTTTTTAGAAGATGTAAAGCTTTCTTTAGTGTTTTTTTTTTTTTTTTTTTCGGATTAGCTTTATTGAAGTGCAGCTAATGGCACAATCACCGTTCTGTGAAGGAACACAGAGGTTTGACAGGTTGTTCTTTTCTTGTTTGTGTTTCCTGCTTCCAATCCTAGAAAGCTTTATTGATTTTTCTTTTTTTTTCTTTTTTTGTACCAGTGGGGACTACACTACCCTTAATCAAGAGAGATGCCCTAACCTACTCCATTGTGTTCCGAGGGAATTAATATATTCTGTTTTCTGCATGACTTCCATCCCTTTTTTTTTTTTTTTTTTTTTTTTTTTTTTTTGTGTAATGGCAGCTCCTGCATTGTCCGGACTAGTCTCTGGTCTCCTAATAACATACCTCAGCTTATCTCGGCTCTGACACAGATGGGCTCTAGACAATTCTGGAAAAAAAAAAAAGATAATTTTATTAATAATGGAATTCTTGAAGAGCTTTAAGTCTGTTTAGTATATTTTGGCGTTAATGTTTTTTGTTTCGTTTTTTTTTTTTTTTCTTTTCCTTTTTTTTATTCACTGTTATAAAATATGATATTGGGACTTGGTTGGGAAAAGTAAAGCGGAATTGTGACTTTAGCGGCATAGATTTTATACAGAACTTTTTGCCAAAGCTTAAGTGTGTATGTGTGTGTGCGCTCCAGACTTGGGGCTTGCCATGTTCAGTGTTTGTTCGAGAGAGTACAAATTCTCACCCTTTCACCTCAGCACTCCTTTTTTTAAAAATGTATTTTTTATTTTTAAAGTGGTTGTAAACCTCAGACATGAAATCTGAACAAAGCATATCTCTCTGTAGTTTGCATGGGTCACTTTTTAATAAAGTTTTCCTGACACTGAAAGAAAAAAAAGGTGACGTGGGAGGGAGCTCCAGCACACAGCCTGTGATTGGCAGCCTCAGCTCTGTTCCTGTGTGCAGTGTGAAGGGGTGTGTGTCCCGTCTCTCCAATCGGCTCGCCTCACTAAGTTCTGCAGTGTGTCATTTCAGCTCCCCACTCCATTTTTTTTTTCTTTCTCACAGCTCTGACAAACTGTATAAATTCTGGATTTTGATTGGATGTAGAGAAGAGAAGACTGCAGATAAACAGGTGCAACTTATGTAGGAGGATTTGTTTTTATCTCTGTGTATCGCCTTATTCCAGTCACTTCACTGGGTATACGCTATATTGTCAAAAGTATTGGGACGCCTGGCCTTAACACGCACATGAACTTTAATGGCATCCCAGTCTTGGTCCGTAGGGTTCAATATGGAGTTGGCCCACCCTTTGCAGCTATAACAGCTTCAACTTTTTTGGGAAGGCCGTCCACAAGACTTAGGAGTGTGTCTATGTTAATGTTTGACCATTCTTCCAGAAACGCATTTGTGAGATCAGAGTAGGCCTGGCTTGCAGTCTCCACTCTAAGGCTACTTTCACACTGGGGTGGTGAGAGCGCCGGCGGTAAGGCGCCACTAGTTTTAGCGATTTACCGTAGTTTTTACCAATGCTTTGAACCCCCGTTAGTGGCCGAAGAAGGGGGTTAATACCACCCGTATTCATTTCAGTGGGCAGGGGCGGTGGAGGAGCGGTGTATACAGCACTTGGGCTTTCACACTGGAGTGACAGGAGAGGAGCTTTGCAAGCACTATTTCTAGCGCTAAAGTGCCTCAGTTTGAAAGTGGCCTTATTCATCCCGAAGATGTTCTATTGGGTTGAGGTCAGGACTCTGTGCAGGCCAGACCCCAAACTCGCTCATCCATGTCTTTATGGACCTTGCTTTGTGCACTGGTGTGCAGTCATGTTGGAACAGGAAGGGACCATCCCCAAACTCTTCCCAAAAAGTTGGGAGCATGAAATTGTTCAAAATGTCTTGGTATACTGACGCCTTAAGAATTCCCTTCACCGGAACTAAGGGGCCAAGTCCAACACCTGTAAAACAACCCCACACCATAATCCCCCCTCCACCAAAGGATTTGGACCATAGACACACTCCTAAACCTTGTGGACAGCCTTCCCAGAAGAGTTGAAGCTGTTATAGCTGCAAAGGGTGGGCCAACTCAATATTGAACCCTACGGACCAAGACTGGGATGCCATTAAAATGTGCGTGTAAAGGCAGCCATCCCAATACTTTTGACAATATAGTGTATGTGAGGGTTTACAACCACTTTAAGCCTGATAAGAATTTTTGAACACCAACATTTTATTCAGTGTAACTGTTACAGAATTAGAGTGATACAGAGTTGATGCATCTTTAGTCGAAACCGAGAGAGCAAAAAAAGGAAGCGGTTCCTGTTTTTTATGCCCTTGTTTGTTTATTTTTGTTTTTTTAGGTTCAATTAATTCTCCAGATCATTATGTAGGGTTGGAGGAAAAAAAAAAATCTCTCCTTTCTGTAATAATACTGCTACTAACGCTGTCGTTACCAAAAAGAAAACCTAGAAGGGAAATGAACCTTATTTCCCCGCATTGCACCTGACCTTTGTCGCCAAGAATCCAAATACTGTGAGAGTCCTACTATGGACTATGTCCGTTTTTTGTTTTCTTTTTTTCTTTCTTTTTTTTGTGTGTGTTTTTTGTGAGTTTGTTTTAAGTCTGGAGGCATGGAGGTACAGGAGGGTATCCTTTCCATAGCACAAGTCTACTTGTCGACTCTCTGCCAGTGTAGTGTATCTTTTTGCTGTGACGACTTGACAGTGGCCAGTTGTGAATATGTAAAACCGTAAAAAAAAAGGGGGACTTGCAAATACCACTTTGTGCGTGATTGGTACTCGAGGGTCTAGTCTTCTGTAGATAGTGTTTGCCTCAATACACTGAAAAAAAAACTGCATAGATGTGTGGAAATCTTGCTATTCTTAAGATGTATACGTTTCCAGACCTTCAATATTTCCTTCAGGAACTGCAATTCCAAAGATCGTGTAACTATTCCTGCGTGTTTTGTTTTTTTTGTTTTTTTTTTCTTTCATTTTTCTTCTTTGGTATAATTCTTTTAAATGTTGTGTCTGTCGAACTTGGTAACAATAAAATGCTTAAGACCAAATTATAAATTGTAGGGCTACCTGATGACTGAAGTTTAGTTTTTTTTTTTTTGCTGCATAGAGAATCAGTATTTTAAGAAGAAGCACTCCAACAGCCTTAGCGGGCAAGCAGAGAAATGGTCCTTTTGAGTAGGACGCTCGACTCCTAAAGTAGAATTTTATCGGTGACATACCACCTGCAGCAATATAGCCAGAAAATGGCCTAAAAACAAAAAAAAAAACAGACTGATTCAGGCAGGAAAATCTCTTGGTTTTGTTACAGATTTTTTCACTTGAAAGCTTTACTAACCCGTTTCCTTTGTGAACGTGGTGTAAGTGGTATTAATTCATGTTGTATGACTTGACAAAGAGCTCAATAGGGGATGTTTGGGGTACTCTGTATGTGGGGTTGAGGACACCTGCAGCTGAGAATGCCGGGAGGATTTGCTAAAAATGTGGAAAAGAAGGAAAGGAAAAAACATCTTGCAACTTTTCCAAAAATTCTACATGCTTTTCTCATCTGGTTTTGATTTGCAGCACTGAATAGGAATCCAAATGCATTCCCAACATTACAAATTGAACTTGAGACCCTGTACTGATCAGCTCACAAACAAGTGTTTTTGTTTTTTTTCATTTATTTTATGTTTACAAACCTTTTTCAGACGTTTTCAGTCCAGCCACGTGACGACACTGGGTCCTCTTCTTCTTTGCTCCCTCCTTGTGCTCCCACAATGAGACAAAGCGTGTCTTTGATGTTATTTGATGTTATGGTGTCAGCACCATACTTGGCATCATTGTACTGTGCGAGGTAAGACACCTCTGCAGGGATGGCCCCTTGACCAACAGAAAACGTGTTGAACAATCCTGGGCTCTAATCAACCAAGAAGAGGACTGGCACTGAGTTGAATGACCTTTTGTGGTATTAGAACGAGAAGCGGACTGACACTGGGTTGAATGACCTTGGGCACTATTCAACCTAGAAGAGGACTGGCACTGGGTTGAATGACCCTTGGGCGCTATTCAACCCAGAAGAGGTATAGCTCTTGGTTGAATGACCTTGGGCGCTATTCAACCCAGAAGAGGTCTAGCTCTGGGTTGAATGACCCTGGGCGCTATTAAACCAAGAAGAGGTCTGGCACTGGGTTGAATGAACCTGGGTGCTATTCAACCATAAAGAGGAGTGGCACTGTGTTGAATGGCCCTGGGCGCTATTCAACCAATAAGAGGACTGGCACTGGGTTGAATGACCCTGGGTGCTATTCAACCAAGAAGAGGACTGGCACTGGGTCAAGAGACCCTGAGTGCTATTCAACCAAGAATAAGACTAGCACTGGGTTGAATGACCTTGGGCAGTAGTTAACCAAGAGGAGGCCTGGCACTGGGTTGAATGACCCTGGGTGCTATTCAACCATAAAGAGGAGTGGCACTGGGTTGAATGGTCCTGGACGCTATTCAACCAAGAAGGAGACTGGCACTGGGTTGAATGACTCTTGGCGCTATTCAACCAAGAAGAGGACTGGCACTGGATTGCAGAGTGGGTGAGTTGAAAAAACACCATGCGGGAGGTGAGTAGTGCAGCTGAGGTGTTTTTAATTTTTTTTTTGTTTTTTTTTGTTTTAAAAATGGCTGGGGGACTATTAAACAATAGAACAAGAGTTGGTCGTTCAACATGGTTTTGAGACAAGGTGAATACTATAAAGCAGGGGACTCCAAATTGTGGCCCTTTGCTTGTCTTTATCTGGCCCTTGGGACACTATTTCTTCCGCTGATATGGGCACTAGTCCTCCCACTAACACCAATTATGGGGCACTATTCCTCCCACTGACACCAATAATGCAACTTTTTTTTTTTACCACCAAAGCCTATGGCATTGTTTACTCCCACCAATCCCAGGGCATATTCTACTCCCACTGGCCATAGTCCAGCCCCCCTAAAGTTTGAAGGGCAGTAAACTGGCCCTTTGTTTGAAAAGTTTGGAGAACCCTGCTTTAAGGCATTCCTAGTGTTTTCCTTTCCTCCTTTCCTTTTCTGAACTAAGAAGTATCTTCATGGGGTCCTTTCCATTTTGCATACAGGGACTTTCTTATACCTCATTTTAAACTCATAATTGAGTGATTGCTTTAACTTTCTCTTTAGAAACCCTTCCGAGTTCTCAGCTGCGTGTAAGTTTGACCTTCTGGTTTGTAGTATCATGTGACCGGTAATTGGCTAAGGGGTAGGGGCTTTTTCACCTAAACTATCCCAAAGTTTCTGATGTGTATTTTTTTTTTTCCTTCAGTTAAGGGTATCTTGCATGTATGTTATTTACTGAAGAGGAGTTCTGTTGCCTTTTTGTTAAACAATTATCTGATATCGCAAGGATCCTGAGTAGACATTGCTATCCGTCTTTCACTGATTGCTCGTTAGAAAAATCAGCAGATCTCATTCTTCATGTTGTGTTTTTTTGTTTTGTTTTTTGTTTTTTTACTGCTTTAGTTCCAAAACTTGACCAAAAATGGTGGCAATGCAAGAGTTTGTTTCTCTTTCGGACAATCTTGTCTTAACATCTGGCGGTTTGGACTCCCATGAATGTAGCAATTCCTCCTCCTCCTCCCCCTTGATGTCTGTTTCTGCCGTGTCACTGTGCTGCTGTTAGATGCCGGGGTCAGTTTCTTTGTCTTGTTTTTGTTAACTGTTTTTTCAATTTCCAGCCAAAACCAAAGATTTCTCTATGATTGTACTCAAAACAAACAAAAACCAAAAAGATAAACTGTTGGAAAGAAGATTTAATCAGTTTTGTGGTTGGTTTGCCTGAAGAAGAGGCGGTGGGTTAGAAAAGAGCGGGAAAGCTTGCCTTCCAAAGTACAAATAGCCATGGAGTTATGCGGGTCTACTGAACTCCTGTTTTGGGTGAAGGCATCTCAGATGTTGAGCCAGTCCCACCAAAGGTGCTTTAGTCTTCTCCTGCAGCCTCTCATTCTTCTGGCAGAGCACTCTACAGACTGAAGATACTGGTACAATATTGGCTGCTCTGAAGGAATTTTCAGCCTTTCAGTGTGGAGGATCTTCGCTGCCTAATGAGGATTGCATGGCGAGTCCCCTCCACTCTGATGGGCCTTGAACCTTCATGGGCTGGGTGATGTTGATTAATACACGCTGAGGTGCACTTGCTTTCATGTAACTTCTTTTGTTTGTGTTCTGTGTGTGCGATCGTCTTCTACGACTACTAAGAAGTAAACCTTCCTGTGACATGACGAAAAAAACAGGATCACATCTCAATGACACAAAGCTTTTGTCCTTTTTCGCGTTTGCTTTCCTCTCAGCACCACGTGCAACTATGCATTGTATTTCTCAATCTTTTTTGTGCTAGGCTAGGTAAGATGCCTGTGACTTTTTAAGAAAAATAAAACTTTTTTTGGGGGGATCACAAATGAAGGAACTTTTTACATGGATGTTTTTATTCTCAGTTGATTACGGGGTGTTTGGTCGTAAGGTCACACAAGCTCTATCCCAAAGCGAAATAAAGAAAAAAAAATCCAAATGTTAATAATTTTAGCCTGATGCAGATACCAAAGATAATTTCTTTCCTGCAAAACCTTAGACTTGTGTATTAAGTACTATTACCCAGCACTTGCATTAGTCTAACCTCAGTAATTCCAAAGCTTAGATGTATATTTTGATATATTTCTGGGATATTAAAAAAAAAAAGAGTTGTTGTTGAATTCTTGTTTTTGTTTCAGTGTAATGCTCTTAAGAAGTCATCGCATGGAGATTAACTGAGCTGTCTTACTCTTAGTAGTTTGAAATAATAGTATTTTTGTATGTTTTGGGTGTGTCTGTGTATGTATTAACATAACAGTTTTCACTGCCTAGATGTTCATATTAAAGTGAAAAAAAAAACAAAAAAAATTGAAAGTTCTAATTGTGTACATAAAATTCAGTAAGGAAAAAAAAAAAAAACGTCATCAACGTATCGCTTCTGGTTGCATTTTACACTGATTACCGTATCCACCTTTCGGTGGATAATATATTTAAAGAGACAAATCCTCTTGTTTCTTTTAACGTCATTTCTTTTTTTAAGTGTTTGGTGCGATATAGCCATATTGCTTCAACATTTCCTGCCAGATGCCTACATAAGAGATGAGAGCAGATATGTTATGAATTGTATGTGTTGTCAGCATTTGCCAAAGTCACAGCTCACATCTTAAAATGGCACTAGTCATTTTATAGGACATTAGTCTCAACCCTTGCTGGTTGATAGTCGTGTTTTGAAAATACTAAACCAGTTTCAAAAAATCTTACTGACCAGATATTGTGGTCACCATGTATATAGCTAAAATGACCAAAATGTTGAATTTCTCAAAGACTTTCTGAACCTGATTTTTTTTTTTTATAACTGATGTAGAAGAAACTGGGGTGACTGTCTCTTTAAAAACAAAATAAAAATAAAAAACACCACCTAGTGTTATCCTTAATCATGCCGCCATTCGGTGTGCTAAAACCTTGGAAGATTATGTAGACTACAGTGAATCAGGAGAACTGGTAGATTTCGTGTACATGCATTTGTCTGCTGTAATTTTTTTATATATATTAAACTTTACTGTAACTGTACAGTTCATTTCTGTTGTAAACATCATTAAACCATTTTTCAAGTGTTTTAACTTTGTGAAATTATTTGCCCAAAGAAATCTCCACATTTCAGAAAAGATTTGCTAGAGATTAATGTGATCCATTTATTGTTAGTCTTCATGATCATTTTTCAAGAAAGAAAGGAGCATTTTATCATTAAAAAAGCTGTCCTTGAGCATACCCTCAACTGTCCCAGATCCCATGGGACTCTCCTTGGATTTGAGAAAAAAAAATATGTATTCCGGAACATGTCACACTGCAAGGCGCTGAATCCCAGCAGGACCTTCATCATTAACCGCCTCGCGCCCGCCAGCCGTCAATTGACAGCCATGCGGCGCAGCTCTCATTCTGGGTGGGCTCCATATGACTTCCTCCCAGAACGACCGCTTCTCGCTCGGCCATTGGGGCATGCATTGCGGCGGTCTGTGGTGCGGTGTGTCAGTCAGACACACCACTACACCGATCTCAGTAAATGACGGAGGCTCTTCACCACGTGATCCGCCGTGTCCAATCACGGCTGATCACAATGTAAACAGGAAGAACCGTTGATCAGCTTTTCCTCACTCGTGTCTGACAGACACGAGTAGAGGAGAGCCGATCGGATTCCCGCCCAGGAACACCAGGATGCCGACAGGATCACCAGGGATTGGCAACACCCTGGACCACCATGTATGCCACCCTAGACCACCAGGGAAATACCTATCAGTGCCCAGGCAGCTGCCATGCAGTGTCCATCCCAAATGCCTGCCAGTGCAATCAGTGATGTCTATCAGTGCCCAGCAGTGCCGCCTATCAGTGCCACCCATAAGTACCCATCAGTGCAGCCTTTCAGTGCCCATTTGTGTCGCCTATCATTGCCACCCATGAGTGCCCATCAGTGCTGCCTATCAATGCCCATGAGTGCTGCATATTAGTGCCGCCTACCATTGCCCATCAGTGCCACCTCATTGATGCAACCTCATCGGTGCCACCTTATCAGTGCCGCATTAGTGCCCATCAGTTAAGGAGAAAACTTTATAATTTTATAAAAGAAACAAATGAAAAACTTTTTTTTTTTCAAAATTTTAGGTCTTTTTTTATTTGTTTAGCAAAAAATAAAAACCCCAGAGGTGATCAAATACCACCAAAAGAAAGCTCTATTTGTGGGAACAAAATTATAAAAATTCTGTTTGGTCACAGTGTAGCGCGACCGCGCAATTGTCATTTGCTTTCAGCGACAGCGCTGAAAGCTAAAACTTGTCTTGGGCAGGAAGGGGGTGTAAGTGCACTGTATTGAGGTGGTTAGTGATTTGTAAAGTCTTGGTTTAAAAAAAAAAAAAAAAAAAAACTATTATACTCACCTCCTCTGTGCAGTTGGATTTGCACAGAGCAGCCCAGATCCTCTTCTTCTCGGGTCCCGCTTTGCTGCTCCTGGCCCCTCCCTCCTACCAAATGCCCCCTCAGCCAGCAGCTTTCTATGGAGGCACCCAAGCTGAGTCAGAGGTCTGTGTATCCATTCAGACATGGAGCCCTGACCTGGCCCCGTCCCCTTTCTCCCCTGATCGGCTGACTGACTTTGAGTGACAGCTCCAGGAGCCAATGTAGCCGTTGCTGTGTCTCAGACAATCAGGAGGCCTGTCCCAGGTAGCTTAGATGCTCGTGGACATCGCTAGAGATAGAAGGGGCTAAGGTAAGTAATTAGGGGAGGCTGCTACACACAGGTTTTTATCTTAATGCATAGAATCTATTAGACCCCTTTCACACTGGGGCGGTTTGCAGGCGCTATTGCGCTAAAAATAGCTGCAAACCGACCTGAAAGTGCCGCCAAGGGTTTTCACATTGGATCGGTGCACTGGTAGGATGATAAATAAAAGTCCTGCTAGCAGCATCTTTGGAACGTTGAAGGAGCGGTGTGTATACTGCTCCTCCACCGCTCCTGCCCATTGAAATCAATGGGACACCGCGGCAATACTGCCGGCAAAGTGCCTCTGCAGATGCGCTTTGTGGTGGTTCCTAACCCTTTCTCGCCCGCTAGCGGGGGTAAAACCGCCCTGCTAGCGGCCGACTACCTACGGTAAAGCGTTTTACCGCCGACGGCCCCCCAGTGTAAAAGGGGCCTTAAGATAAAAACCTTCTCCCTTTAACACCCTGCCTGTATTATATTAATGAACATTCCCCAGTATGATGCCCTGTGCTTGGGGATACAGTATGCTAATAAATGTATCTCCTTTAAAAGCCAGCAGCAGACTTTGTGTTGCAGCTGGCTCTCGATCTTGACAGGCTGGGTCCCTACTGATGACTGAGAGCCAATCGGAGTGTTTCCTGATCATGTGTTTACTGTGGCTGCTATGACATAGTGATCACATGCAAGCTGAAGGCTGCAACAAAATCTTCCCCCAGCATATGAACACTACCAATGTTAGACCTCAACTGGGTTTGCTGTACCACCTATTTTTAAAGTGTAATTTTCAGATACAATTACAATTTTAAAAATGTAATTAATTCTAAAATACAAAAAATAAGGCACTGTTTCCACTCACCTGCCACACTCCCTGATGCTTTCGTTATAATTTTAGATAATTGGTAAAAAGAGTGGAAAAGGTTTAGAAAAACAAAACGAGTATGTGGAAATCCCTGGCAAGGGAACATTTGACAGCTATAACTTGACAAAAGTTCTAACCACTACCAGCACTGTCCAATACAAAAAGAGACAAAAAGGTTGCACAGATGGCTAAAAAGGTCAATGGTGCCAGAGGAAACCTCTGGAGGAACCCTGGTTGAGAAACCTGGCTATAGAGGGCCTTGACACTGGCCCCTTAAATTCTTAGGGGTACACATAATATTCAATACATGTAATTCTATGGAAGATTGGCAGACTTATAGGAGAGGCTCAAATTGGGGACAAGCTTCATTGGAAATAGTCAAAACTGAGGAAGTACTACAAGTGATGGCTAGAAACTAGGAGAAATGTTTCCAGATATGGTCAAAGACTAGGAACATGGTACAGGTGATGGTCAGATACCCAGGGACATGCTACAAGAGATGGTGAAAACCGGGTACATGATGTTCAGGGACCAGAAATATGATTAAGTACAGATCGTCAAAGACTGGTGGAAATGCTGCAGCAGGTGATCAAAGAATGGAGATATTCTACAGGTGATGGTCCAAGACTGAGGACATTCTACAGAAAGTGATCAAAGAATGGGGACATGCTACAGGAGATGGTCAAAAACATGGGACATGCTACAGGAGATACTCAGAAATTGGGGACATACTACTAGTGGTGGCCATAGACCAGAATATGGTCAAAGCCTGGAAAAATGGAACTGGTGTTGGTCAGAAACAGGGGACATGCTACATGTGATAGTCAGAGACTATGGACATGGTACAGGAATTTCTCAAAGCTGGGGATATACTGCAGGTGATTACTGGGAACATGCTTCAGCAGATGTTTAAAGATTAGGGTTATGCTACAGAAGACGATCAAAGACTATGAACATGCTTCAAGGAGATGGTCAATGACTGAGGAAATGCTACATGAGATGGTCAGAAACTAGAGACCTGGTACAAGTAATGGCCAGAGTGCCAGGTGATGATCAGAGACTAGAGACATGGTGCAAGCAAAGGTTACAGACTGGGAACATGCTACAGCAGATATTAAAAAGACTGGGGTTATGCTACAGTAGATGGACAAAGAATAGTGATGTGCTTCAAGTGATGGTCAAAGACTAGAGGCATGCTTCAGGTGATGGTCGAAGAGTAGCGACATTCTTCAGGCAGGGTTGAGGCCCGTCCATTAAGGGCCCACAAGTTCCGCCCCCCTATCCATGCGTCTGGCCCCTTGCAGGACGCCGGATGCATAATTTATAATGGCGGGGGTGTTTGCGCCCCCCCCCCCCAAAAAAAAAAAAACCACCAGCCGCCACTGTCTGCAGGTGAGGGTCAAAGACTGCGAAAATGCTACATGAGATGATCAGAGACTGGGGACATACTATAGGAGATGGTCGAAGACTATGTTCATTCTACTGGAGATGGCCAGAGAATGGAGACAGTTACCGGAGATGGTCAAAGTCTTAAGAGATAGCTGGAGACTGAGGACGCAATTTGAGTGTAGAAACACGTTGCATGAGACTTCCCGAGATCATTGCCAATCAATACAACTTATGACCACATAGAAATCCACTGACAATATATTTCTTTAGTATTGAAGATTCACGTTGATCCAGCATATACTGTATATGGCAGGTAAGTGAAGACCTTTGCACATAAGCCCATTCCTGATCAAATACAGAAAATAATTTGAATGCATTTTTTAAAAATTACGGTTATTGATTTTATTGATGTCAGAAAAAAAAAAAACCTCACACAAGCCATACTTTACAAACTTTTTATTCCAAGTATGTTTACATAAACCAGACATTAAAGCAAGGACTTCTAAGAGTTCTGTGTAAAATACAGTACAATGGTATTTACAGATTATTGTAAAATTTCAGAAAGCCACCAGGGAACTGCATAGCTTCTTCCGCGAGGGTTCTGACGCTGATATTGAACAGTGAATTATGAAGACCGCACCAGACTTAACGGTAAGTTAAAGGCACCCCCACCAGATAGAAGTTTGTACATACCCTCTTGCACCTTCTTTTAGATGTATTCATCCATGCATTTCAGCTATAATCTACTATGTTGACTTACTGTATTTCAGTTAAATACAGTGCCTTGAAAAAGTATTAATACCCCTTGAAATTTTCCACATTTTGTTACAACCTAAAACGTAAATGTATTTTATGGGATGGACCAACACAAAGTGACACATAAGTGTGAAGTGGAAGGGAAATGATAAATGGTTTTCAACATTTTTTACAAATAAATATGTGAAAATTGTGGGGTACATTTGTATTCAGCCCCCCTGAGTCAATACTTTGTAGAACCACCTTTCCCTGCAATTACAGCTGCAAGTCTTTTTGGGGATGTCTCTACCAGCTTTGCACATCTAGAGGGTGACATTTTTTGCCCATACTTCTTTGCAAAATAGCTCAAGCTCTGGCAGATTGGATGGAGAGCGTCTGTGAACAGCAAATTTCAACTCTTGTCACAGATTCTAAATTGGATTTAGGTCTGGACTTTGACTGGACCATTCTAACACATGAATATGCTTTGATCTAAACCATTCCATTGTAGCTCTGGCTTTAAGTTTAGGGTTGTTGTGCTGCTGGAAGGTGAACCTCCATCTCAGTCTCAAGTCTTTTGCAGACTCCAACATGTTTCCTTCTAACATTGTCCTGTATTTGGTTCCATCCATCTTCTCATCAATTCTGACCAACTTTCCTGTCCCTGCTGAAGAAAAGCATCCCCACAACATGATGCTGCCACCACCATGTTTCATGGTGGGGATGGTGTGTTCAGGGTAATGTGCAGTGTTCGTTGTCCACCACACATAGCGTTTTTACTTTTAGGCCAAAAATTTCAATTTTGGTCTCATCTGACCAGAGCACCTTCTTCCACATGTTTGCTGTGTCCCCCACATAGCTTCTCACAAACTGCAAATGGGACTACTTATGACTTTCTTTCAACAATGACTTTCTTCTTGCTACTCTTCCATAAAGGTCAGATTTGTGGAGAGCACGACTAATAGTTGTCCTGAGGACAGATTCTCCCACCTGAGCTGTGGATCTCTGCAGCTCCTCCAGAGTTACCATGGACCTCTTGGCTGCTTCTCTGGTTAATGCTCTCCTTGCCCAGCCTGTCAGTTTAGGTGGACGGCCATGTCTTGGTAGGTATGCAGTTGTGCCATACTCTTTCCAATTTCGAACGATGTATTGAACAGAGCTCTGTGAGATGTTCAAAGTTTGAGGTTTTTGTATGTATAACCTAACCCTGCTTTAAACTTCTCCACAACTCAATCCCTGACCTGTCTGGTGTGTTCCTTATCCTTCATGATGCTGTTTGTTCTTTAACCGCTTCCCGCCCGCCGTACGCCAAATGACATCCGCAGCTTTGAGTAGGGATATCTGAATGATGCCTGTAGCTACAGGCATCATTCAGATATCATCTTTTAGAGCCGGCAATTCTGTGCACCATAAGAATGATCATAGTGGCTGTTCCGCTGCTTGATTGTTCTTACGGGAGGCGAAAGGGGATGTCCCCCCCCCTCTCGCCGCCCTCCGGTGCTTCTACCGACTCACCGCTATGATCGGTGAGTTAGACACAGGATCCACCGGCCCCGAATGTTCATCATAGAGATTTGAGTCTCTATGATCGCCGGAGGCCGGGCGCGATGTTATGACGTCATGCCGCAGATTCAGCTGGAAAGCCAGGATCGTTTTTTGTTTTTTTGTTTTTTTTTTTTTTACTTCTGGCTTCTCAGCCTAAGGTGAGATGTGGGGTCTTATTGACCCCATATCTCACTGTAAAGAGGACCTGTCATGCCATATTCCTATTACAAGGGATGTTTACATTCCTTGTAATAGGAATAAAAGTGATCAAAAAAAGTTTTTGGGAAAAAAAGTGTCAAGCTAAAATAAATAAAGTAAACTTAACAATAAAAAAAAAAAAAATTTTAAGCGCCGCTGTCCCCGTGTGCTCACACGCAGAAGCGAACGCATACGTAAGTCCCACCCACTTATGAAAACGGTGTTCAAACCACACATGTGAGGTATCGCCGCGAACGTTAGAGCGAGAGCAATAATTTTGGCCCTAGACCTTCTCTGTAACTCAAAACCTGTAACCAGTAAAAAAATTTAAAACGTCGCCTATGGGGATTTTTAAGTAGCGAAGTTTGGCGCCATTCCACGAGCGAAGGGTGACATGTTGGGTATCTATTTACTCGGCGTAACTTCATCTTTGCACATTATGCAAAAACATTGGGCTAACTTTACCGGTTTTTTTTTTTTAAAAGCACAAAACTCTTTTTTTCCCCAAAAAAACGCATTAGAAAATTTGCTGTGCAAATACCGTGATAAAAAGTTGCAATGACCGCCATTGTATTTTCTAGGGTCTTTGCTAAAAAAAAAAAACATATATAATGTTTGGGGGTTCTATGTAATTTTCTAGGAAATGAAAAATTATGATTTTTACATGTAAGAGAGAAATGTCAGAATTGGCCCGGTAGGCAAGTGGTTAACAAACCTGAGGGCTTCACAGAACAGCTGTCTTTTATACTGAGATTAAAATACACACAGGTGGACTCTTTTTACTAATTAGGTGACTTCTGAAGGCAATTAGTTCCACTAGATTTTAGTTAGGGGTGTCAGAGTAAGCCCTGGTTCACACTAGTGTGATTTGACATGTCAAATTGCATGCCAAATCAACGGCAATTGCCGGCTATGGCACCATCCTAATCGGTGTGACGCCGCATTTGTGGCGCCGCACCAGTTTCCAAAAGTAGTTTCTGTACTACTTTTGCTGATTTCAGGGGAGCGATTTCCATTGACATCGGTGCAGAAACCCACACAGATGTCTCTGAAATCGGGACTGACATGCAGGAATGAAATCGCGAGAGTTCAGCTGAACTCGCACAATTTCATTCCCACAGTCAGTGTGAACCTGGGCTAAAGGGGGCTGAATACAAATGCATGCCACACTTTCACATATTTGTTTGTAAAAAATGTTGAAAACCATTTATCATTTTCTCCTCCGATTGTCCTATGAGGCTGCATGACCCCTGACCCTCTGTCTAGACAGTGCGGATTGACCCTGTGCTGGAGAATTAAATCAATAAAGCTGAAATTTCATTTTTACCAAGACACTTAGGAGTAAAAAAAAATAAAAATTGCATAGCCATTTGTCCAGCAAATCTGCATGTACATGTGCAAATAGGGTAAAAACGATCAAATACCGCTTATGGCCACTAGATGGTGCTGAGGAGCATAGGAAAAATATACGTCTTTGTAACAAGAGATACAATTTAACAATTCAAGAGACGGCTAGAGGAAATTGCCAAATGAATGTAACCAATGACTTTCCTGTATCTCCTAATTCTTTCTAGTATTCCCAAGAATTGTAACATTGTATCTCTTGTTACAAAGAGGCATGCATTCCTCTGCTCCTCAGCCCCACCTAATGGCCACAATGCAGTATGTTTCTACTGCCCATAGTAAAAGAACACTCAGGTCATAAGAAAAAATAGCCTAAAGAACATTCGTTGGGAACGAATGTAAATGCAGAATTGTGGGGCAAACTACATTTTTTTTTAAAGTTACATCTAAGAATAATAATAAAAATTAAAAAAAAAAAACAGGAAAAATATAAAAGTTTTCTATAACAAGAAAATTGAAATATATATATATATATACAGAAAATAAAGTAATACTCCTTTCCCAAACTCACTGAAAAGAGAGCTAGTTATAATTGCATAAACAAAAAAAAAAACACCTGTAGACGTGTATTGCCCTTTTTTGTTGGCTTTACTTTCCTGCCTATTTTTGATGTAGGATCCATAAGCGAGGGTCTGGCTTTTTAATTGCCCTGTCACTCTGCCTGACCTCATGCTGATAACAGATGTTGTCTCCTTGCTCAAGAGTTTGCATAACACTTTCCAGCACCATATTTAAGGGGATTGTGAATGCCTATGGGGACTCTATTATCTGATACTATCATACACTTTATCAAAAGGGGGGGAAAACGTTATCCTGTCAGACGGATCGGCAGGAGAGAAGCCTAAGATGACCTCTATAATATATAATAATCGATCTATAGTCCAACAAGCCAATTGATCAATTTGCCATATGCAGGGAAGGGGATAATCCTGCGTTTATTGATTT